>VZTF01004921.1:1070110-1420504 GCA_013397755.1 Cnemophilus loriae | reverse complement strand
TTTTTTTTTTTTTATTGTGACATAGCCATGAATAAACAGATCACGGTTTTCTTTATTCCTAATTCAAAGTTCTCTGACAGTTCCTTCTGTACCAGCTTCCCTTTAAAAGTGCTTAGATTGCCTCCATGGACATTCCAGATTTTGAAGCTGAGGAGGGTTAGCATCAGAGCTCTGTCATTTCCCTGTGCATGGTCATACCCCATTGTTTCTATTCCCCAGTTGGACTCTTCTGAAGTAACTGGGTGTGAATGTTCATGGAGAATAAATTAGACTTGGCTTTTTTTGTGATCCTGAATGCAAAACCAACTCTCTCTGCATTGGCACCAATAAAACACAGAAGAAACTCCACAAAAAGCTGACACACAAAAGGCATGAACACAGCTGAAAGGAATTAATTTAAAAATTCATATGAATATTCATAGGATTTTTTTTTTTCCAGTGCGTTCTCCAATTAAATGGTAAGAAAACAACTTTTTCTCTTAGAGGATTCAACTTTGGACAGTTCACCTGTTCCTGATGTGGCCACTGGGAACACTTTAGTGGTTGAAAGGAAGGACAAGCTCGGGGCTCTTGTCTTTCTGGAGCTCAGTCAGTCTTTTTCTGGCCCCAAGCCTAAAGGCATCTCTTTTCCATATTAGAGCTGTGAAGCTTTTGGAAGACTCGAGCTGAAAGGCAAAGCACGGCTGCTTCCTCACGGAGAGGAGGAGGGGAACACCCTTCCTCGTGTGAACTAACACTGAGGCAGCATTTTGCCGCTGCAGAATCATCAGTCAGTTAAAGCTGTGATTCTGGCAGGTCTGTGTTATGTGTGAAGCACAGATTTCCCACTCCACACCAGGAGGCTGTGCTGAAATACATCCCTGACATGAGCCACGGAGGTGCTCCCCATTCCCCACATCCCTGGCTGCCACTGCCCGAGGGTAGAGAGGGAGCCCTAAAGAGTTATCCCACTTTTGATAGATGTCTAAGAGATTACATGATTAAAAAATCAAAATCCACACCAAGAGAGGCCTATGCTACCGAATATAATATACCCTGAGCACAAAGTAAGTTTAAAGACAGAGAAAGTATCACAGCTGGGATAAAAATTGAAGTCAAAAGTTACATTGCACAAGCAGAAGTGATGCTTAAGGCTGTTTTGCATTAGCACATTTGGAGCACATTGTTTCCTAATCTACTCCGAAGAAATGTTTAGGGATTTTATTAACATAAAACAAGATAGTGAGAGCAAATTTGATATCAATTAACATGCTAATTAAATGTCACTTAGTAGTTTTAGCAATTACTTGATATTTAATTAACCACTTGAATACCTTGGGAGATCCAGATTATTGTACATGTAATCAGAGGGCAATTCTTCTGACCCTGTGGGTATATGCTGCATGTCAAGACAGTCTGTAGATAGCAACAAAAATAACTTTCTGCACCGCGACCCCAGGTATGTCGAGCTGCTGTGCACCCAGGAGATTAATCTACTCATTTGAAAGAACTAAGTATCAGTTAAAAAGCTCAAACATACCTCAAGTGATTAGGGACCTACATGAACAACATGAACGACCTACAAAATATCAATTCTTTTCATTCAGGACACATTTTAAATTCATACTGCAAAATCATCTTGGCATTTATGAAACTTGTATCCACTGTCAGGAACTTTTATTTTTAGCTAAGAGCTACAAGGACTGGAGAGCAAGGAGACAAATATTTTTAGGAAAAAATTAGTTTTAAAGGGTAAATATGTACCTGAAATCTTGTGGACTGTATTCACACGGAGGGGCCCATTTTTGCATAAGGGAGATTTCCTGCTGAACCATTTCTGTACGGTTTGAGGGGAAAAAAAAGAGTTTTAACTACTCACAAAACAGAGATGATCTGTGTGTTGGTTTGCCCTCTTCTACAGGTAAGTGTCCTTCCTCCTGCTTTTTCTGGAGCAATCTTGGTGCCATTTAGCTCATGCTGAAAAATTGCACCATGCTGCCACTGACTTAACCTGTAGCAGTGTCACACTACAGCCACAGAATTAAAGATTCCCTCTTTTTCACACCTCCCACTTCTCTAAATGGACTTTAACAACTCATAACTGTCGTCTTTGGTCCCGTGCTTGTAAACCCAGCAACCTTCCCAGTGCTTTAGATTATCTTCTCTATTGCTGGGATATTTCTGCTTCCCTTTGTGCCTGTATGTCAATATGGAGAAACCAGGCAAAGGAACCTTTCTTTGCCTTTGCAGCTCTTTCCCGTTTGCCATAACAGAAAACAGGACTTCACTCATCTGTAAAAGAAACTTTGCTAACTGTGTGTTTTCGGTTATTTTTTCAGTTCTTGGCTCAGTCTCGTTCCTGTACTGATTAAAGCTTTTCACTTACGATGTACCTTCAGATCTCTCTCGAATCAGTGACCCATCCCTCTCACTCCACCAGAGCCAATCTAAGTCTCTAAGGGTCTCTTTGAAGTAGAAATTGAGAAGGAATCCTCCTTCCTCCTCCCTGTTCACCTATCGGCCCCCTTCCATGGCTACTGACACGCAATTTATTAAAATCTTTCCCCCTTTTGCTTTTGTGTCTCTGTGTCCCTTGGTTCTCCCGAGAAACCTCTAATTTATCCTTCAGATGTTATTTATCAGACTTCTTCCATTTATGAGTGGCAACTGCATGGATTTCCTTCAAGTTCCTCTGGGGCCCTCTCTTGACATAGCCCAAACCAAGGAGATTGAAAACTTGAATACTTCAGCCATAAAAAGGATTTTCTTATAATTTTAGGTGCATGAAGTGAGCTGATCTCATCCACTGTTTACAAAGGATGTTCATGTTTTAACTACAGTTTCTTAGATTTAAAGGAAATAGAGGAGGTGGTTTGGCATCTTCTGAGCTCAATTCCACTCCCCTGGAATTTAAAAAGAATATAATATAAACAAGTCATTGAATTCTTTATATTCAGTGAGACCATATTCACATAAATGAAGTTCTGTTTCAAGGCTTAAAAAACCCCAAGTGATGCAATCTGTAGTTTTTGGATTTAAAGTTCCACAGTACAGCACCAGCTAACCAAATGTTTTGAGATTTTCATTATGAATTACTGCCTTTTTATTAATCTAGTTTTCTAATGTAAAGATTGTAACAAGCAAATTCCGAAATATGGATTTTTAAGCTGTGCTTGGTGCAAATTTAAATTTGCTTTGTTTGTACCCCAGTCTTGGTCCATCCTGAGTGAAGGAACAGTGCTCTATGACATGGTAGGAAATGCCCTGATCAGGAGGCTCATTTATTTACATCTTTAAAATCTCAGTGGAGTGCAGAATGAAGAGCATAAACTTGTATGAACTAATTAAGAAACTATCCATGGTTTGCCCTGATTTGGTTTCATTTGTCTTGTTTTCCCTCGAGGGGATCCCGACACCACTGCTGGAAGAGGAGTGACCAAAGCACTGATGAACTCTCCTCTTGGGAGGACATTTCAATTAAATGGGTTACACCAAAGCCATGTCTGCTCCCCATCATCAAACAGAAGATATTGGAAGCTTAAAACATCCAGTAATAGCCTGAAGTAATATTGCTGCACTTTAGCATCTGAAAATGATGTATTTCTACAAAGAAGATAATTTGGGAACGTATTCTCCCACTCTTATCAATGTTGGGAAATATAAGCAAATTCAGAAATCAGAAACAAAAACATAAGTAGGAGAAAACAGTAGTTGAAGTAAGAAAAGCTAAACACCTCATTCTCACACTGCACTTTTGGTCATTCCATTTCAAATGACTTTACAAAACAAGCAAATTCCGAAATATGGAATTTTCAAAAATTGTGGCAGTTGACAGTTTTCTTGCACGATTCTGCTGGCACAAGCGCAGACCTGTGAGCACAGTCAATCTTTAAAAACTGCTCTTCTCTTATGCAAATGTTTCCACCAGTATTTGTCAAAAATTTCTGGCCACTCAAGCTTTATCCCTATTTTATTGTTCACATGCCATGTCACCAAAACCTGATATCTTGCATTCAGCATCTACAGCTGTTTTTACATATTTAAAAAAATATTCATTTTAAAAATTGGATATTTACTTCATAAATAAAAAAAAAAGAAATCTTTCACAATGTTTAGGGATGTTGTTGCCAGATACACTTTGCCATCAAAGCAATATTTATAGATAAAAATAGAAATCTAATTATTATTTATCTAAATACCTCTCTATATTGCTTAACCTGTATTTATCAATATGCTTATACTGTAATGATATACTGGGAAAGAAAAAAAATTACATTAAAATTACCACAGGGGTTGAGGATTTTGTCTGGAAGAAAGAAAAATTAGTCTTTAATCAAAAAAAGCGCAGTTACAAAAGGATTAATTTTGGATCAGAACGCATCATGAGTTAGATATTTTTATGTCCCAGCTGAGAGTAGTAATTGGAAAATCACAGTTTACACAAAAAAATAATTATTTTCTTATGATCTGCCTTTCTTTCACGAAGTCTTGCATCTCCATCACTCAGTTGCAATCTGAGAGATTAGGGACTCAATATACACTAGATTAAAGGTCGCCTATTATGACAGACAGGATTTAATTGCAATATTGACATAAATTCCTCATGAACCATAGGCTTAAAGCTGCTTGTACACTTCCAGCATACTAAAAAGGGCTGGAATATTCATTACTTGCACTATGGGAAAAAGTCTAGCAGGAGCCTAAAACCAGAGCAAACCTCCTTTTTTAAAAGAAGAAAATTAGGAAATGGTGGTGGTTTAAAAATTGCAGATTAAATCTTATTCCATTACAGAGAGTAAAAGTTAGCTTGATTGCACGGCTATAAGAACTTCCTGGGGGAAATTAAACTTGATAATCTCAAGGTGTTTCCCAGAAGACGCCATGCATTCGGTAATGTTCATTATAGTCTGCAGAATACCAGCTCGAATTTAAAGTGAAGACTCCTAAGGTTTAATCAATATAGACATTCTAAATTGTTCACAGTATCAAGGCCTGATTATGAAACAAAGATGCAGTGAGAAGGGAAGGCACGGCACTTTAGGTGGGTTTTTTTTCTCTATTAACTGCTGGGTTCACAGCAGAAGGTGAACAGTGACAGCCAAATCTCCAAAACAATTTTGGCAGCAATGTCATCAATGCTTTGCTGGGCCTCTGGGACTTCGACAGCTCTGCCTGGTTTCAGTGAATAATTCTTAAAACCAGGTAGCAAATACTTTGGAGATTACTTTTTACAAGATTTAAAACCTATACATTACTTTTAAAAACAATCAAGAATGTAACTATTACAAAAGCGATTTTAAATGCTTCCTTTAGGAGATCATGGAGAGTATGAAGATTTTGATGTGAAAAAATAACCCAATTAAAAATTAGCTGTCTGCTACCTCTCTATGTTTTAAAGCAAGAAATAAAGGAATATATAGCCTAAACTCATCGGTGCTTGTTATTATCTGGTGACACACTCATAACCAGTGAAGGACAGAAATGGCACATTACCAGTTCAAAGCACAAAGAAAACGAATCTTCAGTTGGGATTAAATGAGTTTGCAGCATCTGTGGCATCTTTAGACACGAGAAATTGCCAAATTGCCAACTGCAAAAACAATCCAGCAGGTTTTGGAGCTGGTAGGGAAAAGCTGCCAGAACAAGTGATTTTAGCTGAAGCCAAGGAGGACACTGACCCTCTTACATCTTCAGTAACTGGACAAAGATCAAGAGGGTTTTTAGGACTAAAGGAAGGACCAGGAATTTCAAACGAAGTGTGGCTGGAAATATTTTTTGAGTGAGCCAGGACAGGATTTGTGTTTCTTCTCCATCTGGTGCTGGCTAAGTGGCATCTATTTAGCACAAAAGAGAGATGATGCCCCCCGATTTTATATGGGTACATATGTCTTCCCTTTCCTTTGATCTACAAGGGATAATCAAGCCTGAAAATTCAAACAACTCTATCAGTAAGAGCCTAGGAGATGGATACAAATTAAATAAAAATTCTGAAGAGCATTGTAGTAAAAAAAATGTGTCTCAGAGCCATTCACTTTTTGAAGTAACTGGGATCTGATGGGGACCAGGCTCTGCAGGATTCATCCTATTTCAAAAATTTATTGCCCTTCTCTGCCATGCATCTCTCCTCCATGGTTCTGGTCTTTCCCTGACTCCTTAGGGAGGATCTGGAAGGTGAATTTTTCATTGGGTTTCAGACCATGAGGATAATCTCCACTGCCTTCTGATGTGCTGGAAATAAAAGGGGTCCCTCCCTTTTGTGTCTGGGTACTTTTCCTGGATGCTTAAAGAGAATTGAATAAAGTCAGTTTTAATGACTATGTTACTCCTATTTTCTGAAGGAGTAATTTAGTAATTTTCATTTTAATTTAGGTAAAAGATCTAAAAAGACTTGAAATAAAATGCATATTAAAACGTTATTATATTTGGATGAAGCTGATGCTAATAATTTCCAAGACCTAGTCCTTGCTCGTCCTTTTCCTGTGACTTTGGATCAGAAAATTATTACTTGGATAATTAAGAAGTCTGAGGTATTTCAGAACAGAAAGGATAAAATGTTCTGCTGAATCTTTCCTAGACAGCACAGTTGGAACTGGGGGTCATTGTGTTCAAGAGAAAATAAATTCTGCTGAGCTGGACTCAAGAGTAAGAAAGAGAAAACGAGTAACTGAACTTGGGGATCAGAAGGCAGCACCAGTTCTTGAACAGAGAAAGAGCTTTCCATGTCAGTGAAACCTCAGCTGGCAACTGGACTCCTTGGTCAGTGTTTCTTGGCTGACCAACATTTTAACTGCCACTAAGAGAAGACAGATCTTAAATGTACGTGGTGTGCACATCAGAATCAATACAACAGAATTTTAAGAGAAAATATTGAGTCTATATGAATTAAAAAAGACCCACCCCTCCCTTATTGAAGTTATAGTTAAACTGACAAAATAAAAGAATTCAGAGTTAGCATCAGCTTCTTCCTTAGCTCATTTTCCATTCAGCGATTTCATAGCTCATTTGTAAATGTGACCTGATCTGACATCCTGATGGAAATTACTGTTAGACAGATTCAAAATGATGTGGCAATCTTATTTCTGTATTTGTCTCCTTTTCTTCTGTTTCCATTGCATCCAGAATAGTATCTAATCATACCCTAGCACATTATCTTGTTTCTTACATTGGGGAGTGCAAACTGAGATTATAAACGGTGACAAGTTGTTTAAAATATGAATGCAGTGAATTCTAAGCTTGCTTTATGATGGATAGCTTAGACACGGTCTTAGAGACTCTACAGGAGTTACTAAGGTAGGCAATTACCCTTTTTAATCACTTTTAAGAATTGCTTGATAACTTAAAAAGCAATGTAAACCTAAGCACCTCAGTCAACCAGCACCTCATCGTGGATTCTGAAAGTACTGAGGGAACAATTACAAGTGTACAGGTATGAAATCTAAACTCAAACACAGAATTTGCTTATTGAAAATGAATGTTTTATTCCATATCCTTTCCAGATCAAGCTGTCAATACAATCCATGTAAAATAAAAGTCCATAACTCAACAACCACTGGAATTTGGAATCTCCATAATCTCTGCTGCATTGGGTTTGCAAGATTTTGGTAACAGACGAGGTCAAAAATAGCAGAATGTTCTGTTTCAAAGTCTTTTACCCAGCTAGAAGTTCCAAGATGAAAACTTTTTAAATTTAGTTAACCAGTTTTTAAAAGGGAACTGTAGATATACTCTGATGTGCCTTTGCCCAATTCATCCCAATTAATGGGAAGGAGTTCTGGTGTTCTGCAAATCTCAGTGGAGAAAAAGTATTATCAATCGTGTCAAGTGCTGGAGTCCGTTACAGAAAAAAACAGACTTTTTTATTTTTAAGTCAAAAAAAATGAAACTATAAATATATTTAGACAAACTCTTTATGTGTTTGTTATAAAAACTGTATCTATAAAAATGTACCACATACACAAATACTATTTATATAGACATGTATATAAATACACTTGTATTTACTTATCTGTAAATGTACTTAAATATAAATATATTATTGAGCATTTGCCTTGGAGGAGTTTTGCTAAAACAGCTTTGTCATCACATCTTTGACTCCTTCACCACAACGCACGTCTCTGGCAGAGCTGGGATTTGACTCTGAACAAGAAGCTGACTTCCTTTCAGTTGGTAAGTAGATGAAGGAATAAATAATTCACATTGTGTTTTCTTCGTGTTTGTTGATAACCCTGCCATTAGAGCTCATTAGATACTTTGAAGATTTTTTTCATATAAAACTTTAAACACAGTTACCACCTTTGTCTCTGGTTGCCCAGCTGGAATGCAAGTCACTCTTTTAGGCACTGATCATCACTGCCAGGCAATGTAGGAGGCACTGTGAGAGCATCTAGAGCTGAGAAAATGGGACTGGGTGGGTGGGGAGAATGAAAAACTTGGTTTTGGTAGCAAACAGAGACAGGTGAGACCAGAATAAAGATATCTCAACCACAAATTGTGATCAGAACGCTCTGAAAAAGTCTTGCAGAGCTGAAAATCTGAGTTAAGATCTGCTGAGAATTTTCTGCCAGCTCGTGCGTTAGCAGTCCACAAACGCTTTCTGCCTTAAACACTAACCCAGTAATTACTTCCAAAGCAAGATCACAGGGGAACCTGTCTCCAAGAATAAACAGTACTTACAGAGTAAGGAGGGCTGAAATCAATGCTGAGATTTACATTGTCATCTTGAGCTTTTTACTCCTCACACATGGAGAACTTCAGGTTTAGCAAACACATCCAATATTAATTTCTGAATAAAATAAATAATTTCCTCCTGCAGGGAAAGGTGGAATAAATGGGTCAAAGCCAAGCACACTCTCCACACACGTATTTCTACTAGAGGTGGGAACATTCCTTGTTGGACTTCAGGGTTAGCTAGAAATGCTTTTAGTAATAGGATTGGTAAAAGCATCTTCAAAATTGGTACCAAGTAGGAAAAATGAAACCAAAACCCATCCAAAGTTGCTTACCATTAACCTGGGAGAAAAAGAAAAAAAAAAGAAGTTGGCTATTTCAGTACCTAACAAGATGTGATTTATAACCTGCCTGTACAAGAGGATGGGAAAGCACTCTGACAAGAGCAGGCCTCTCCCATTTCAAAGGCACGTGGAAGAAACAGTGGACAGGAGAGAATTCTTACATGAAAAATATTGAATATCATGGAAAAAAACCTTCTGAGTGACCTATGATTGTCTTTTTTGACATGGGCTGATGTAAATTAGCAGCATTGCCTGGAGTTCCACTGGCGTAAGATGAGTGATCAAAGTGAACCAGCACAAACAAAACCAGTAAAAACATTGATATTATCACCTGTACTAGGAAGAAAAGACAAATCTATTTGATATATTAAAAAAAATACAGGCCTAGGACTGCTCATTTTACCAGTTGAAGCTCATAAATAACATTAAGCAATAGCTCCACATCATGATTCAGGGAAGGAACTGAGGAATTGATTTGACTCTTAGAAAATTCTGTCGCTATTGGCATATCTAAATCCATCTCTCTGCAAGTCTGGCACTCCAGACACAAAATGACCATTGTGAGTGATTTCCTGAATGCGAGTCCGTAGGATGCTGCAGAGCTGCTTTTGAACAGATTAAAAACAGCACATTAGTTCTCACAACGAAGCAATCCAGGAACCATTTCGGGGCCCTTGGACCAACAGGCACAGCTCATTTCCATTTAGCTGCGTGCTTCGGTGCCAAAGCTGGGCAGGCCTACCACCAGCGCCCGGTACAGGATGGTTCCTGGCCTGGCCTCATCCCCAAACTGCTCAAGCGGGGTTGAGTGGCTGCCACTCAGGTCATGATGAGTGGAAAACCTGCCAGCATGTAACAGTTGAGCAGCATGAACAGCGTGAACGGAGAGCTCGCAGGCTGCTGCGGGCGCAGCCGTCACACCCAACAGGCCGGCAAAGGAGCAGCGATTTCAGGGATACCCAGCTTTTTCTCCAGGCCTTGGATCCAGTATCAACCTCCACCTGTCAGAAGAAGGCTTTAGATGTGAAGGTGGAACTTCAAATACTTGTTATCCAAGTCAGATAGGCCTAGAGGGAAAAAAAAACAACCCCATCATTCTGCTGCAGCGAGCACGGGCCTCGCTAATCATTATGACTGACGTATCACAACTCAGTGACTTCCTTTCTACATAAAATCAACCCTTCACCATACAAAACCATCAGTGGGACTTACAAATGATTCCAGACTGTAAAAAGCTTCATTGCTGATCTAATTATGCTCTGCTTCTCAGAGCTCTGGGAAGTGCAGAACAATCAGAGCACAGCAGGCAGCAGCGCTGCATGCCCTCCCTCGGCACAGCCCCGCACGCTCCGATGGCCGGGGAGAGCACCCTGGAGCAGCGGCGCAGCAGCTCCCCTGCCTTCCCTCAAAGACAATCTGCTTTTAGATTTTAGTTCTGTGTGCTTTTTGCCTGACTACAACAACCCAAAGCAGCTGCAGCTGCAGCCTGGCGAGGCGGTGGAAGGGTCCAGAAGAAGGCCAGGAGCTGAGATTGACGTAACACAGCTAAGGAAGAGGGCAAGTGGGACGTGTCACCTGTGTGCCCTGGCAGCCAGGAGGCACAGCCGTGTCCTGGGGGGCATCAGGAACAGCAGCACGGGATAGTCGAGGGAGGGGATTGTTCCGAGCTGCTCTGCACTGGGGAGGCCTCACCTCAAGTTTTGGGCACCAAAATAAAAAAAAAAGACATAAAGTTGTTAGAGAGCATCCAAAGGAGGGCACCCAGGATGGTGAAGGGTCTTGAGGGGAACCTGTGTGAGGAGCAGCTGAGGGTGCTTGGCTTGTTCAGCTGGAGAAGAGGAGACTGAGGGGAGACTCATCACAGTTACAACTTCCTCATGGGGGACAAGGATGGGCAGACACCAATCTCTGCTCTCTGTGACCAGGGACAAGACCCGAGGGAACGGCCTGAAGTTGTGTCTGGGGAGGGTTAGGTTGGATGTTAGAAGGTTCTTCCCCCAGAGGGTGGCCGGGCACTGAACAGGCTCCCCAGGGCAGTGGTGACAGCACCAAACCTGCCAGAGCTCCAGGAGAGTTTGGGCAATGCTCTCACACGATGGCATTCCTGGGATGTCCTGTGCCAGGAGCCGGACTCGGTGATCCTGATGGGTCCCTTCCAATTCAGGATATTCTGTGATTCTATGAAGATCAGAGGATAGAGCTGCAGGTGCCAGCTGGGCACTGTGGAGGAGAGAAAAGAATTAAATCAGTTGTGCAGAAGGCCATAAAGAGAAAGAATAGAGGCAGAATGCAGAGCAAGGGGGTCACTGAGACAGAGCTCATGTGACAAAGAGTTTGGAAAAATTAGACCCAGAAGGAGGAGCAGACAAATCATTAGGAGGGAAATGAGAGAACAGAAAAAATCTCTCTGGGGTAAAGGAAAGGAGACTTACACAGTGAAGAGACAATGAAGAAAAGAAAAATGAATGAGCAAAAATGAATGAGTAGAAGATAAGTTGTTTTTACAGAAGAAAGGCCAGGAAAAAAAAGAAGGGGAGAAAAAGCAGAGCAATTAATAAAAGGAACAAGACAGGTGGGATGAAGGGAAGGACATGAAAGTGACATAAAACAGCACAAGGCACACACACCGGAAGAAACAAGCACTTTCTTATTTATTCATACCTCTATATTTTATGTTATCTTCCTAGCAAGCATCCTAGAGCTCCATAGATAACTTATTTTTGGGGTCTGGAGGGGTGTGAAGTGGAGAACGGGCTGGCAGCACGGTGGTGGTGGAGGATTTACTTCAGCTCTTCTTTCTTCTTGAATTGCTGGACATGTATTTATTGAAAATACTCAAGGTAGTGGCTGGCACTTTTTCAGAAATATCAATACCTTATGTGGAATAGAGAGGAAAATTTATTAAAAAACCCCAACACAACAAAAAGCAACACAAAACCACAACAAAAGCAAAACCAAACAAACCTGAGAAAATTCAGAGAGATGTGAGGAAGAGATTGGTGTCATTTGTCAGCCCTTACCAGCAGACTGCAAATATTCAGCTCCTGTAGATCACCAAACACTTTTTGCTATTTGAATGACATGTGAAACAGAACAGGGATGTGATTTCTCTTTCCTGAATATTGCATTAACACCTGATTAACGCTGCCTGATGAAATAAATATAGAGGGAAATGAAAAAAGACATCCATTTAAAAATAATCTAAACTAATTCTCGTATTGTTCAGACATTTTGTTGGAATTTTTAAGGCTCTGAGGAAACATCCAACGTTTTCAGTTCTCCCTTTTATCCCTTATCCTGTTACTAGTTTCTATCAGAACAATTTGTCAGAAAAAGAGAAAATTCTGTGAAAGCAAGGGCAGCACATCAGAGGGTTTTATATCTTCCTGTTAATCACTCTGACAGATGGACTTATAAACCCATGGACCATTTTGATGAAAACCAGAGTTGAAAAATGTTATTAGCTTGGCCAGCAATAATTGCCTACTAGCATTCATTGAGATTAATTTTGGATTCATATTTATGATTGTTTCTACCTGTCCATCTCCAGGGCAGTTTTAGAATGCCCAGAGCACGGCTGCCAGGTTGTTGTGTCATCCAGTATCACATCCTGGGCTTTTATTGGATTCATTTTTCCTTCTGCAAGTATTTGATCTCAATGCTTAATTTAGAAGCTTCTTGATTCTGTGCTGAGAATAAAAATACAGAATTGGTTCTCCAATTAGCAAACATTTTCAGCTGCAAAACTATTGAATCAATACCATATCCTCAGTAATCATTTTACTTACAAAAGCATATTTTTTTTTTCCAAGAGCTCTCAATGCCCATTTTTTGGCTAATTAGCTGCCTGTCTGCCTTATCCAAGTGGCAGAGTTTAATTCCAAAATTAAAGACTGGAAAAACCCATGAAAAAGATCTCCAAAAGCAAATGACTTGCATTCAAACAAAAAATAAAAGACCAGTGCAGCCCTTTCTCCTATGAAAGATTTCCTGTGCATATCAAAATTCAATGATTAAGAAAAATTTGGAAGACACTGCTCTGGTGATGTTCTGCTCTTTCACGCTGTTTATCCTCACGTTGTCTCCCCTGAAGCTCCTTGAGTGAAGGCAATGAATAGCAGTAATTTTATTAATGTATAAGTATTGTGCTTGTTTACAGTTACATAAAAAAGGCTGCTCAGCCACAGCTGCCTCAGCAAAGCAAACACTCTTACAGATTCTGACAGAGCTTTTCTTCACTCCATCAGCTGGAAAGTGACTTGTTTTACTTGAATGAGGAGGTTCTATCCTTTTGTTCTCCAGCAGCCCTGATGTAGTGGCCAGTTGTTATTTTTATTCTGCAAGGAGCACAACATAGCAAGAACAGCAGTTAACCCTTCTGCTGGTGGTGTAAATTAATTGCTGCTAATGTCACATTTTGCAGTTTCCAGCTCAGTTTGATTGAATGAAGGGTTCCAACCCCACGTTTTCACCCTGCCTGTGCACTGGCTGAGGATAGATTGCGTGAATTCATGGAAGGGAAATCCATTAAGGATTACTAAATGCATGGATATGCACAGAAACACAACCCAGGGAACAGCAACAGTCTGGGAGAGTAATAGAGGGAATAGCCACAGCTCAATTGCTCTGTGTCTGCTGATAGCTTATCAAAGGGCTGCCTGAACAGATTGTGCTGTCTGGCCAAGAAGTTCCTGAGGCTTTTCAGATAACTTAGTGCACTACTCCGTGTTTTTGGCAGAATGATCTCTTCTACAGTAATGAGCTGTGTTTAGAAAGCAGCCTGTGTTTTGTTCAAGGCTAAAATGAAGCAGTAGCTCTATTTGTATCGTTGTATTCTTTAAATTTTGCAGTTGTTTTTCCCCTAGTCTTGGTTACCAATAAGAAGAGCTTGGTCCAGATTTACAGTGGCATTTAAGCATCCAGCTTGGTGATGGATGATATTTTCAGAAGTGAATTACATGGATAATGCACTTAATTCTGAATAAACTCACTGGCCTAAACACGGGATTTCTGATGATCCTGTCAGCATTTATCTGTATCTTTGCATGCCTAAACATCTCTGTTGATCTAATCTTTCATTTAGGCTTTACTAGAAGCAGAAAATTCATTCCTCTGCAACTCTTCTATGTTATTTCAAGGATGCAGTGAAATGTCCAACACAATCTGAGAAATACACATAGCAAGCAGCAGAGAATTCAACAAACCTTCCCATTCTGTAGCCCACCTCATTTAGGCACATTACTATCACTGGGCTAGAATTTTTTTTATTTTTAACTCAGGCATCTTTGGCTTCCGATTCCTTTACTTGTTCGGGAAGAAAACAACCAGGAAAATGTACAGTCAAATATGGGAAGGGGGTGGGAACTCAAAGATCTTTAGGGTCCCTCCCAACCCAAGCATCTGATTCTGTGATTTGAACCTTTCCCTTTTTTTTTTGGTTATAAAAATTCACTCTTTTACCTTATTGGAAAGCGACCACATATCACCACATATATGACCATAATCATATTGTGATTCCATCACAGGATAAGTAACTTTCCCTGCCTTCACTCCAAAGGCACATAAATGGACACCTAGAAGTTCTGGATGTTTATTTTACTGAAACAACAGCATTTTGGAAAACGTGGGTCCAAATCCCAGAGCCACAATCTGCACTTTCTGAGATGTCTGAACCTGGGAAAGGGTGAGTTGCTTTCTTTGCAGGCAGATGATTAATGAATTGTTGACAGTAATAAAGAAGCAGACATCTTGGAAATATTATTATGGATCACATATCATTTCAAACAGCAAGTCTGCCTCCCTAAAACATTTTATTTGTTATATTGTGCAAATCGATTGTAATTTGCTACTGGCTTCTTTTCAAATACATTTCTTCATTGCTGCCTTGGTAAATAATAAATCACACTAACTATTACTTCAAAATTGAGTGTTCCAATTTAGTTATGAATGGTGAAAGTAGAGGTACTTCAGGGTATAAAATCTTTTAGCAGTTCATAGAAAAATAGCTTCTTAAGGATAACCACATCAAAAATCATTAGAGACAGACTAGACCATGCTGGTGCACGTGCCTCTGTGACTGAAGCCAGCCAGGAAAACACTGACAAGGTTATGCTAAATCAAATATTTTCTTCATATTTGTCTTCAGACATAAATCAGAAGCGTATATAGATATTTGCTTCTTCCAGATGGCCAATTTGTGCTTTGTATAACAAAACAGTTTTGTTTCTCATTCTCAGTATGGACAAGTCATGCTTTTCGTATATGAAATAAACCTGAAGGAACTAAAATGATTCTACAAAGTTATTAGATTTTGATGGGTCAAGTACATCTCTGAAATCTAATGGATAATTTGTACTAAGATGCATTTTTGTTTTCTTGCCTGGTTTTACAAGACCTTGACTTCAAGACTCAACAAACATTTATGCATTCAAAACACACAGTCACTGAGAATTTTTACATGATTTTAAGGGAAAATATGTAATATTCCTTAAGTGTTAGACTTCTCTTTTAAGCTACTTATCCTTTTCTTTGGTTGGTCCTTTCTTTTTTTTTTCTTTTTTCCATTTTCTTAACTGAAATATTTTTGACAAATACCACCTAAACCCAAAAGCAAAACTCTTGTAACTATTGCAGATGGACTATCTAGTGGCTAGCAACAGATGTAGTTATTTATTTATAAATTATACAAGTCTACTTTGGGTTTTTCTGTTATTTCCTGAAAACGACTAATTCTTTTATTATTCAAAATAAATCCTGCCAATGCCTTGGGTTTCCTGCAGGATTTCACAGTCTCTCTGGTTATGCATCTCGGGTGATTTGGATGTGTTGTCTCACTCCACATTGAGCCACAGGCTTTACCAGAGATAAATAAAGATAAATTATAGATTAGGGTGAGTCAGCAGCTCAGCTCTGCCATCTGTGAAGGGTTTCCTGGAGTTTACTGGACCCTTCCTTCTGCATGTTCAGACAACCAACTTGAAGAAATTCTGCAATTAGAGATATCCATGAAAGGCATACCTCCATAAAATAAGGAACAATCCAAGTCATATTACATGGCTGCCCATCAGCTTCAGTTTTCAACAAAATAGGAACGTATTCCTGATTTTTTTCCATGTGTCCACCTTTATCTTTTTCCCATGAAGAGGCAGTTTGATAACGAGAACTTCCTTTTAAACCTTCCTATTCAGTTTAGAAATGTTCAAGAAGAAAATATGGAAACAGCAGTTGGGGGTAAAAAAAAAAAATAAAATAGACCTACAAATACATAATCACTACTCTGTGATCTGTTGTGCTCCTGACACACATTAGGAAGATCCCTTGGAGAATTCTGTCTGCATTCATTATATCCCAAAAGAGTCTGGTTTCACTGACCTTGCTCTCAGTACAGTGCCTCGTGTCCTACTGATTTAAGGAATTTTATATAATGAGTATTTGGAAAGGGGTGAAATTAGCCCAGAGAGCCATAACATATAAAATGTTCTTTGCTCAACACTAATTAGTTTACTTGATTTTCGTCTGGTAGGTCTGGTCTCCAAGGTACAGAGAATGCTTTTGATTTCACATGCCATAACATCAGACACTTAAAGTTCTTTAGTTTCATATCCTGTTCTGGGGGTGGTAATTTTGTTTAAATAAAATCTTACTTCTGCAAATAAAAATGATTTTTTGTGAGGCTTATGAAAGAAAAAAAAAGCAGCTCTTTTTATTGGGGACTTGGGGAAATAGATGATGAATTAGACTTTTTGATAACTGAAGATTAATATTAGTCTGCTTCCAATCAAAAACTTCAGCACTTGAATACTGAACACTTGAATAGGGATGCTCGTTGACACAGCCTCCAAGACAATACACCAAAATAGAAACAGCTGCTGAAGTGGAAGTTGCTTTCAGCCAATGAATTTCCTGCTTGTCAGATTTGTATGCGTGTTTGAATGTGAGGGTAATGAAATAACATTCTAGATTTCAGAACCAGGGCAGCCTTTATTCAGATAAGGTTATAAGCAAATATGGTTTCGAATGAGTGTCTGCTGAAGTAATAGAATCCATTCCCCACTTATTCTCAGGAGTTTAACCGTTTGCTGCAACATTTAAACATGCACAGAAATGCAGAAATGCACTTCGGGGTCATAGAGAAAGAGTTTTGCACCTTGGGCAAATAAACACTGCTGAGGTCACAGGGGCCACCTTCACACAGCTTAGTGTGAGTCTGGATAGACTTAACTCCTTATTCCCAGGGTTTCCTTTCATCTGGGTGTTTTTCACATCTTAAAGCCAGACAATAGTAAACAAAATTAAGTGAAAATTAATTGTCAAATCACGGTGAGACCCAAAGGTTATTTCTCAAGATAATTAGCATACAACACTGAGGCCAGGCTGTCAGACACAAACTGATAGATCAACACTACTCATTTATAACTCTAAACGGAACATCTCCAACTTTCAAAATCACTTCACTGCAATGCAGATTTTAAATAAGTAAAATTATACTAATTAATAGCTTAAAGTTTTGAAATATATTCTGCTGCTAAACCCTTCAGAGGGTTAATGGTAGTGCCACTCTGTGAAGCTAACGCCGCTCATCTGGAGAAAATTCTCCTGTCAGAGCAGCATTTGTGGGATAAACTTTTTGAAAAGCCTTTAGACACATCAATGAAAAGTCTGGTACCACCAGTATCACCACACTATTCAACAGAAATGTCACAAAAGCAGTTAAGTGGAGAGAGAGGGATAACAGCAATGAGCTGCTCCCACTCACACCCAGCACAAAGCCAGCAAAGGACCACGTGCCTGTAAGAAATGGAGCAGTATCTTGCATTGGATCTGATGGAAATCCTCCAGTTGCAAATGCAAACTATAATAGGTTATTAAAATACTAAAGATAAAAGTGACCTTCTGTTATTGGGGTTTGTAAGTTTAGCTTTCTTTTTTTTTTTTTCTTCAAATCAGGAAAAAAGAATTTTGAGCAATTCAAAAGAAATGGGTTGGCAGTAGAGATTAAATTAAAATGAATAGCATGACCATGACAGAATTAAAAATACGTTCTATAGAGCTACTGGAGATATTTATTCCATTACCATTTCATTCTTCTAAGAAAGTCTTTTAGCTTACTCTCAAAGGGCTGAGCTTGTGACCAAAATATTCAAAGCAAGGACCAGAAGTGCCCTGAAGAGTATTGAAGTCAGGGGATAATTTTTCTGAAGAACACGAGTAAACAGGCAAAGTGGAACAGCCGCATTCTGGGAATAATTATTGCCTCTAGTATATAAAGTTATTCAGCACTAGGCTATTCAGCAGTAATTATACCACCCCTGGGCAAGGATGATTTA
Source organism: Cnemophilus loriae (assembly GCA_013397755.1). Lineage (NCBI taxonomy): Eukaryota > Metazoa > Chordata > Aves > Passeriformes > Corvidae > Cnemophilus > Cnemophilus loriae. The sequence goes on along the minus strand of VZTF01004921.1, from coordinate 1,402,188 downwards.
GAGCAGCACACCGGTGAAAGCTGCATAATTAAGAGAATGGGATCTGGCTGCTATTGAACAGACCTTTCCAAATGTTCGTTTGGTGCAGTTGGCCAGAGCCACACCGGGCTGGGCTGGATGGGAAGGTGAGCAGTGTGGTTTGTGTCACGGTGGCTCCAGTGCCACAGCGTTCAGCACTCTGCAGCCAGAAGGTCAAACCCTGCTCTCGCTTAACTCTGTGCAAGCCAACCAGCTCACATAGGATTGCACGTGTCTAATTAAAAGCTACATGTGGTCTGCTGGGCCACCCTCTGATGTTAATGCAGTTTAGCACATTTTGTTCTGGCTATGTTGAAATCGGGCAGAGGCTCTAAAATCAGCTGTAACGCCCCATATGCTTGAATAGGAAAAAAAAAATAATTGTTTAACAGAAAGAAAAAACTTAACAGAAGGAAGAAACATTTTGGTGTTATCGATTAATTCCCTTCCCTGCAGTGTGAAATCTTTATATGGTGTTGAGTATTGTCCCTTTTTGTCTGTTGCTCACATTGTGGGATCCGTAGGAATGGGGAGAAAGAACCTCTGGAATGGTTATCACATTGACACAAAACCACTCAGACTCCCTTTCTATCCACATTTCTCACAGAATAGAAAATCAGGATATAAAGAGATATGAATCTGTTCCGTAAGACTTAGAAAGTACCACAATATAAACAACCAAAGCAGCCACATCTGAGTTTCTGAGTCCCACAGAACCCACGCATGGAAATTCCCACAATGAGGCTCCTGCTTTGTCCCTCTGCCTGGGTCAGCTCTGGGAGCCCTTCACGAGAAGCAGGGCTTTGAAAGGCACCTGGTGCCAGGCGATATTCCCAACCATCCTACCCGGGGACCTGTGCTGTGGCAGGAATTCTTTCCCGAGGCCTCATCCCCACACATGGAAGACGATCAGCAAACATCTGACAGAGACAGCGGAGTCTGGAGCGCCTCCAGCCTCGGGATCTGGCTCCCTGCCCCGGCTGCTTGGCTCCGGCCCTGACAGCTCCCATGACTTGCTTTACAAGCAGGAGCAGTGGCAGTTTGGAAAAGCCTCCAGGGAGGTCATGGGGGGATTGGCTTGGCTCCTCCACATCGTTTGTCTTGTCTGAAATTAATTTTGAGGAAGCTGTTGAGCGTTGCTCAAGAATAAGATTCTGTATTAGCAGTAGCCGTTCATTTTCCTGCTTAGGGTAAGGTAACAGAACACAACATTCAGATGCCAGGATTTATGTCACTCTGGGGAAACATGTTCTGAGCAATTTGATTTTTTTTTCACACTTCTCACTTATCCTGTTTGATACAGGCATCACAAAGAATGAAAGCCTATAGCCCGGTAGAGTAAAAATAAATAAATCCAACTTTTAGGAGGTTAGAATAAATGTAGGGAAACTTAACATTTCTTTTTCTTTTGTCTTAAAAGTAAAATCAATAAAATGTTACACTTAAGCTTTTTTTTTTTTTTTTACATTCTTTTACTACTTACTCTCAGAACCTACACATCTTTCAGTCAGAAGAGTTGCCTTTCCTACTATTTTTGCATCTCTCGCTATTTTGCAGCAATATGTCTCTGACTTACATTTGAAAAACACTAATGGTACTTTGGCTAAACTTATTTACAAAGTCACTGACTTAAATTAAATTCCTCAAGGTTAAGCCAAGTTCAAAGATGACCTATAATCCCATAGCCCTCCAGACATCATCTTCTGTGAATTGTTTTGTTAGCAAGACTGGCTCAGAATCAAACTGGGATTTTATCCATCTTTCACTGTTACCTTACCTCACTGTTATCAATCATTTATTGTGTATTTCTTTCTTTTGTCATGGGTTTTTGTTTGTTTGTTTGTTTGTTTTTTTCCAGTTGCTTATCTCTTCTGGCCCATTGCAATCGGTGGTAGATTGCTGTCTATGTTCTATTTTCTTATTATTATTTTTTTCCTGTGAAAGAAAATAGATTTTCCCGAGGAAAAAAAAATAAAACTGAAAAAAAGAAATATTTCAACATCCAAATCATTAAATATTGGGAACCTGTGTCAACTAGAAAATCTTCCATTCACGTGCTGCTTTTACAAATAACTATTTTTCACACTGATTCAGGACAGAATTAAGAGCCTGGAAATTTTCCTAAAAAAAATTAAACAAAGTCTATGTTACAGGAGAGAGATGCTGTGTCTGCACCGTGGGAGGCTGGGCCAGCAGCTCTCAGATGATGCTGCAGCCACATCTCCACGTCACAGAAAGAATAACCCTTCATCATTTCCTTCCCTCCCTCCCTGTCCCCATCCCACATTCCTCTTCCCACCTTCCAAGCAGAGGGACTCGGATGGAGCCCGAGGTCCCCAAACTGGGCAGCGCCGGACCAGACGTGCAGGATGGGGCAGCTCGTGCCTGGCTTTGCTTTAAACACCACCCTGAAGCAGCGCGGTCAGATGGTGAGCACGCCTAGCAGGGCTGCAGGAAGGCCAGGGACAGGAACTTGTGCTGATTCTGAGAGGTGCACCAGGAAGGGGTCACCACGCAGAGGGGTGCCAAGAGCCACGACCCTGCCGGGATATCCTGGGCGATACACCCCGTGCTGGAAGCAGTCCCAGGGATAGAGGCCACGGAGGTGAGGAGGGAGAGGCAGAGCAGACTTGCTCTGAACTCTATTTGCCACTCATGGAGATGCTCAGCACAGAGAGAAAAGCATCATGTGTTGACTGAAAAAGTCAGAAGTCACTTAAGGACACTGACTTTGTGCAGTGAACAAAATAACAGACTTGGTTCTTTCATCACTCTTTGACTTCACTGATGAGTCAAAAATCAAGCTCTCATTTTTAGCTGGTTGAAAACAAACTGTATAAGATACTGAAAAAGCTTCCAGAATTTACATCTGTTACCACAAATACAGATTAGATTCTGCCTCTGGGTGACCAGCCATAAGTTCTTCATGATTTGCTACACATGGGAGAATTTCAGCATCAGCCCACACACCCAGTCTCTACAGCATTTTAGAATTTTTAGGTCTCTAAGCCTGCACATGCTTCTCCACAAGCACCTGTTAATTTGAAAAGCTGCAGTTGATAAAACAAAACAAAACAAAAAGGAAAGGAAAGGAAAGGGGGGAAAAAAAAAGGCAGCTGCTTATAGCACTGGGGACAACAACAAGGCTGAGCTGAAGAAGCAATCTTTATCTCAGGGAAAGGCAATAATGCTTCCAGCACACGCAGCAGCAGTGGTTTTCCTGCTGTAATGCATACTTTGAACTGGCTCTTTTCCTGTTCTCATTTTTAGCTCAGAGACTAATGATCCTTGTTGCTAAGTCACATCAGTGCAACGCTATGAAAGGACAAGTTCCATTTAAATGAACGAGTCTATATTGGCACACACAATTTTCATCTATGTTCCAAGGAATTATTTTGATCTGCAAACTTAAATCAAAGCTCATTCCTGGTCTTTTAGCAAGGCACATTTCCCTGGGAGCTTTTGCACTAAGTAACACTTACTGTCATTGCTCTCTCCTCTCTTGGAAAACAACGGATGCTTAGAATTAATTCAAAAAGCTGTGGGAATGTGCAATATATTCACAACTTCAGGCTATGGCATATGTAGTGACACTAGGTATTCAAGTACCAGCTATAATCAATATCTGTGATTTATATGCTGGAATTTAATGACCTCCTCCATACTTATCCTCAAAGATTAATACAATTTTGACTCCAAACTCCCAACAGCCTCTGTGCGGAGCAGCCTGGAACACGAGGGCTTTTCTTGCCACGAGCTGTACGGCAAATCTGAAAAGGTTTCTCATCACCGTGGTGCGGATTACTGCAGCAGTTTCCACACTGGAAATGAGAGGGTTCGCTGGGGCAGGAACCCCAGAAAATGGGGTCTGTCCTCTCCCAAAGAGGGCACAAAGCTGCAGGCTGAGCTCCTGTAGAGCCTCGCTGACTCCCAGGTGCGCAGGAAAAGGAGGGGACAAGGCGGCAGGTACCAAGAGCAGAACACGAACACCTCCTGTGCTCCCTCCCGAAGACAGCAGTGAAAACAGAAGGGGACACAAGGGACTGGGCCTTTCACGTGGAGCCTGCCCAGGTGGGAGACTGTCAGCTGCACACGTCAAACATCGAAAGCAACAGGAGTACCCGCAGTACCTCTCGAGCATCATGGAGAACGTTCTCGGAGAACTTCACATTCCATGAAGATCTCTGCTTTAGCAGGCATTTACAATTTCCTTTCAATTTTCCTTTACAAATCTCCAGCACATTTTTACCATTTCCAGTTGAGCTTTTACATAGTTGTTCTATCTTTATTTTTTTTTTTTCCTCGAAATATCAAGGACAAATCTCAAATTATCCTACAAGGACATCAAAGCTCCTGCCTTAAAATTAAATCCTATCCTATCCCAATGTGAACTAGAGTATTTCCTGAAACCTCAGTAGACACAGTCTAAATTAAGTGTTCACTCAGGAAAAAGAGAGGTATCCAAGCACCTGACTTTATAATGACTTTACAACAATAGCTACCAAATTTGAATACCACATGTTCTGGTTTTATTTTGCCAGTGAAGTGTATTTTGGCTTACAAAAGAATCTGAAGACTGTTCTGCTGTGGAGAGAGAGAAAAAGAGGGAGAGAAGTAAATACTAAAGATAGAAGAATAAAAATCCTTTGAAGGGGAATTGAGTTCTTGCCTACTGCTTAAGAAAAATGCACTATAAAGCAGCTATTGATTTTTCATTCAACAGCACTGAATGTTTTATTGAAAAGGAGCAATGCTCAGTAATTTGAATTTTCAATTAAGGTAGCACGTTCCTTGGACACATTTACTACTGCACTCCAGTGACATTTATTTGACTTTTAAAATCCCTCTACTATTGTATTCGTGTTTGTATAGATCAAACTCCCAATACAGAAAGTGCTTGGATTATAACACTGCTGATTATAGACATGTCTGCAAGGCTCCATGGACAATCTAATGACTTTATTTATAGGTAGGACAATGTGCAGTCAGACACAGCTGAAGGAAAATATGGCACCAGGAGAGAGATGGAGCAGTTCTGCATTTCAGCTGAGAAATATTTACATTTTAGTTGTCTTTATGGACGGTATGTAGATGCAGGGAATTTAGTTTTTAAAAAATATGTTTGCATTTTAGATGATTGGGGCATCTTTACTGATTATAAAACTCATCAGCTACTTAAATGTATAAAAAATTCAGCTGTAAGATAGGCTGCAGTATTTCTGGACTATAAACAGGTAATGGTGGCTCATACTGGATTCCCTTCTGGAGAAAAACTGGCTGATAACGTGCCAGCTTTCATGGAGAGCTTGAACTCCACGTGGTCAACTGACAAACTTCAGACTTCTAGGAACAGATTTAGTCTCTCCTAGTCATAGGTGTTTCTTGTTCAAAAACCTAACCATCCACTCCTGCTAAGGGAAGGACTTGGGTAATCCTTGGGTATTTTACTAACTATGGGAGGCACAGCTTGGAGTCCCCAGTAATTTATTTCATCCAAATTGCAGCAGAGGTTGCAAATTCCCACAAATTCCCACCAGTTTGTGGTGTGTTGTGCTTAAAATTTTGTTTCTTGCTCTTAAAATCTAAATATGAGCAAAAGGAACACACCTGATACGCAAAGCCAAGAAACTACTCTGATTTTAACCAAAGTCTAAGTCCAAAGATTTAGTCCGGTTGCAGTGATGCTAGCACTTGTATCTCAAAATAAATTTGGCTCAAATTATCCACTCAAATATTCCAAAATCAAGGTTTTTCTATGCTGTTGTGCCTACTCTTGCCCATGTTTTATTTCTTCTCACCCCTGGAACTGCTTGAGGCCATTTTGGAGGACAGGTGGAGTTCCTCAATCCCTCCACAAGGCCGAGCCAGCCCAATAAATTGCAGTGCTTGAGGTGCCTTGTTTCTCTGCGTGACCCTTGACTCAGGATGGGCTCTACAGATGTGCTCAGTGAAGTGCTCCCAGCCCTGCTCTCATCTGACTGAGATTTCCTGGTACAGCTAATGAGGTTCTGCTCCCACTTAATCTCGAAATACGGTGCAGTTCACGCTTTTTAGTTTGCTTAATGACATGCTATTAATAAAGACATGACCTGGACAGCTACTTGCATTTATTGTCTTTTCTTCCCACCCCCCTTCTCATTTTTTAGAATTATGCTGAGGTAATTTAATTTTTTGAGATCATAAACCGTTGTTTTGTTTGACAAGTTGGATATAATCATCCAACACTGCCATGAAGGCGCTCACCAAGGTCAATGCATAAGCCAGCAATTTATCCAAAACATTTATCATGATATCGAAATGGCTTTGCTACTTTTTCAAGTTATTATTATTATTATTACTATTATTATTATTATTATTATTGCCGTATTGACAGAGCAGGATGCTAACCCATACTATTGAAAGGTTGAGTCCTCTGTAATTATGTGTATTTTCAAGCAATTTCAAGTTACTGAAAGCACAGAACTATGCTTAACTCTAACCTTGTTGGACAGTAACTATGCTGAACAGAACTACTCGATATCTTGGTTTTCCAATAAGAAATAGCCCTAAAAAAGTACAGCAACTCATGCCTTTATCAAAACAAATTATAACTGGCATAAGCACAAGAATCAAAAGTTTTTGTTGGAGTTAATGAAACCACGATGCAATTCTCTGATCAAAGTCATTAACTGGCAGTCTTGGTGCAAATGAGATTTTTGTGGTTTTGTGTGTGTGTGTAAGACTCAGATATTAGACAGCAGAGAATTAACTCTGCATCATTATTTTAAATTGAAACCAAACAAGAAAACAAATGTCAATTACCTTTAATTTGAAGAACAAGAAACCTTTGTTTGTGTGAGTGAAATCGGAGCCCATTGATTTTTAATGGGATTTGAGTGTTTTATCTCTTGAGGCTTGATTTGGTTTTATCATTTTTTAAGTATGGGGTATTATTTTCATTTCTAACAGACATCAAGTTGCCCAAAGACTGTCATAGTTCTCTGCTCACAAAGCTCTGCTCCTTATTTCGAACCAGATGCTACGAAAGAGCAAAATATCTAAATTCTGCTGGTATGGATGCTCTTTTTGGCTTCTCCTCTTAAGGCTGACCAAACCCAAGCAGCACAGCCTGGAGAGCACCCTGCCTTCTCCTCCCACCCCCTCTGAGGGGATATCACCCACAAAGCTGCTGAAAGGGGGCTCTGACCCAACATCTTCATGTCAAGGAGCATTGTCCCTGTGTAAATTCCTAAGGGATACCACAAGGAAGCAGCTGCACTCCTGGGCATAACCTTTGGGCCAGATAATTTTCTGTCCTCCTCATCCATCAGAGGGCAAAACAAATTTCAAGCACATATTTAGAGGTTCACAACCGTGTTTCAACCTCCTTACAAAACAACCCAGATACTTTCTACTCTCTCTGCTCTATTTCTTTCCAAACAGGAAATGCAGCACTGAAACCTACCCAAACAAAACAAAGAGAAAACTAAAAATCAGTAGAACAGAAAACTGGCAAGCTTTAGAAATCAAACTTCAGAATTACATGCATTCCATATGCTTACAAATGATCTTCATTAGCACCTAATTACAATTTAGTTCAATTAATCAGATGATCAACTGCATTGATTCTTATCAGTAGATTAATCCTCATATAGAGTACTATGAAAACTTACAAGATTGCAGTTGGCAATTCAAGTTATTTTCAAGTACTTTGTTCTCTGGGAACTAACTAAATAAATAAATAAAGAGGACTACATTTTGCTTTCCTGCTCAGAAAAAAAATGTTTTCACTGAAAGAAGGAATGAAGGCAGTATATAATAGCATGGTTTGGCCTGCATAAATTTAAGTGTGAATTTGAGACTGCAGAGCCTCATTAAGTTTCAGAGATTTCAGAGGGGGTTCTACAAATGTACAATGAGAGTTCTTTCTAAACAAACTCGAACCATTGCTGCATAAAGATGGAATGATCATAAATGACGAATGACTGAAGACAAAGACAAATGAGGACATGCATGGAGCTCTGGATTTCTGTGTATTATGGTTGAATACTTCTCATCCTGATAAATCTTCTCTTCATCAATTTTAATGCTGGGAAGATTTGAGAACAAGAGACGAACCTGGCCTGACGTTTACCTGTCTGAACTACAACTTTTACAAAATTCCTTGGTAGCTTTTCTTGATTGAAAAGTACAAGATGCAGCCAGACATATTGGATACTGATAAGTAAGCTAAGTTTCAAAATAGACATTAAAGATCAAAATTTTACCATTATGAAGAATAATATCAGGAGATTATTCTGTGCAGGGAAGAGCCTCTTCTTTGTACCTACAGGGACAGTTAATAAATGAGTCCTGAATTTGCCTAAAAGAAACTTTTTTGGTGGATAATGATAGAGACTCCTCATGCACTTTTCTACTCTGTAATAGCTATACATACATACCCTTTCTTATATATACACATCAACATACGAAGTAGACATAACCAGCCTTTGATGTTCATTCTCACCTCCCAATGACAGTGGTGAGATTTTTACTCCATCTGCAGAAACTGAAAGAAAGTTAAAAATTCATTATTTCCTTGGTACCATAGAAAAGGGGATGGAAGCAGTTAATCCAAGTGAATACTATTGTTATCCTGAACTGAATATTGATCCTGATCTAATCCTGATCTCCCTACTGTATTTAGATTATTCTCTCTGGAATGAAACTATTGATATTGAACACGCAGAACGGAATAAATCAAAATATTTTAATCCTCCTTTAAATTCCACATTTGTTTACAACTTCACTTGGGAGACAACTGAATCAAACCCAGGTACTAATTCCCCTTCCCAGATCCCTCAGACTTCCCTCATAAGGGAGATGCTCCAGCCCCTTCATCCTCTGCATCATCCTGCACTGGCTCTGCTCCAGGACCTCCACGTCCCCTTGTCCAGAGGAGCCCAGAACTGGACACAGCACTCCAGATGTGCCTCAAAGGGCTGAGCAGAGGGGCAGGATCCCCTCCCTGACCTGCTGGGAATGCTCTGCCTGCTGCAGCCAAGGTGATCAGGTGCCTAAAGCATCTCTCATACAAGAGCTCCTCCAATAAAAGAAATACAAAAAATTCGATTTAAACATAAGGAAAAATCAACTTCTTTAAGACCAGAATGGTCAAGCAGTGGAGCAAATTGGCCAAAGAAGTCATGGAGGCCCCTTAAAGATATGCAAAATCTAGCTGGGCAATTTCCAGGGACACGCTCTGGTTGCTCCTGCTCCGAGCAGGGAGAGGCGACTGCACAGCCTGCAGAGCCCTGTGCCAGCCTCAGGGACTCTCTGATACAGCTTTTATTGCCAGGGTTATGGGAATGTCCTGTGCAAAGCCCAGCAAACATTACCTTAAATCCTCTGCTGCTTTAGTGGCCAACCTTCATCTTCAAGTTTTATTTCCAATAGTGTGCTAATGAGAAAACCACGAGTGGGAAGCAGCCCTCGCTGTTAGATCTATTAAACATGATTAAAAGAAAGAGGCTGAAGTGCAATTAAGGTAAATATTTCATTGAGTTTTATTAATCTGCAGAGATTGTATCCAAAGCAGACGTGCTGAGGTCTGAGAGTCGTTGTGTTAAACCTCACGGGAGCGGGCCTGTGAGCTGTGGATGGAAGGTGGGATGGGGCTTCGTTTGTAATACTTTAACGGGCATCAGTACTTTAACATTTTTCAGTCTTTTTGCTACTACCATTACACAAAAACGTTAGCCAAGTTTGGAAAAAAGGGTAATAAGCAGTATTTTGACTCATAAAGAACAATTAGGCAATACAGATATCGAAAGCATACAATCAATTTCTCTGTTTAAAAAGGACAGAATGTGGAATAATAGGCAGACACTGAAGTGTTAAATTCTTTTGGAGACAGCAGAAAACTTATGAATTTCTGAAAGCGGCAGGAACCAAATGCTTAAAAAATGAGAAACTGTTTTCAGTAACACAAGGTGTTTTAATTTAGATCATATGTCAATAACCTCCTGTTTTTCCATTTTGGTCTGCTTTTATTGCCTGCTTTCTTGGTTCTGTCTTATCTAACAGCTTGAGGAAATAACAGTTTGTGTCACCGATTTACCTCTCAGTCTCTGTGACCATTTTCTCATTCAGATGTATTTTCTATTTCATCACCTTGCCTCTAATTCACTAAAATAGAATGGAAATATGCAAGGAGTGATATTGAAAAATCAAAATATGATATACTATACACATTTGTGGTCGCACAATGGCAAGGTAAACTGCAGTAGCAAGATAAGTACACTTCTTTTCTCATCTCCTCTTTTACGTACAAAATGTAAGAGCTGAGATTCTTAATCAAGAGCCTCCAGAAATCAGGTGTTTGAGGTATCACACCACCTCCCACATGAGTCATGAGAAAAAAAATTGAGAGAGACTTGGCAACAGATGTAAAACCTTTGACCCTAACTGGAAAAAAAAAAAAAAAAAAAGAAATTAAAGGTTTGTATTCACTGGTCTAACATCTTCAACGATTTTGATTTTAGGAATTGATCATCACTGGCAATTCCTGCTGTCTCTCTATAAAACTGAGAAATTTGTTAATTCCTGTGGAACAGCAAAATTAGTCTAGAAACAGGAGATTGATGGGAAGTACAAAATGGGGTGTTAATTCTATTGTCAACTTGGAAAAGGGAACTTTGGAAAAAGTCCTCTAATGTTCCACTGGAGAAAAAAAAAACCCTCCATAAGATAGGGTATACACAAAGATGCAGATCAAACCCATCTGCACATCTCAGCCGTGCTTTATTTGAAGCTGAGGCTGGTTTCGAGAAGCTGCCTTGATCTTAGGGCCTCATAATCAAATGCATTGTCTGGTGCTGGAATGAAGGCAATCTGCTTTGAAAGGCCTTTGCTTCATCCCTCCAAAAGCATGAGAAAAAAGTATACTGGGGGAAAAATGTCTGATGTGATCTTCATTTCTAAGTTCAGAACAAAGATATTTTAAAGAAAGTCACTCGTACCTTGCTGCGTGCTGGCAGAGGACTCGGAGGCACAGAGGAAAAACACAGAACGGATTTCAAATTAAAAGTGGAAGGAATAACCTTTGTGCATCTGTAGGAAACAGTGCACGCCACAGAGGAGAATCTGAATTCTTGAATTTCAGGTCTTGACTGCCACAGTGGTTATTCAGATTATTCGGGTTATTCAAGTGGTTGATGATTTGGTGGCATTACCACCCAGTGGCCATGCCTGGTGTCCACTGCCCAGTACTGGCCATAAATCTCAAATGTTTCACCTTCTTTTTGAAATACATAAAAGGGGGCTCCAAAAAGAAAAAAAAAAATAAAAATTGAGAGGACTAGCACACGGTAACTGGACATTATTGAAAAATGATCATAATGAACTCATTCATTAACATCATTATGACCTCTTTCCCCACAATTCAACAGCACATTCTTCGTCAGTCTTTCACATCCATTTTTCAGCTTTCCACTGCCACAAATCAAACCCCTTCTAGCTCTTCTACACTATTTTTCAGCCACACTTGATTTTCTTAACAGTTTAGTGATATTCCTGTACACACTAACATGCATAAGTCTTTGAAAAATACAGCAGCAAGTCACAGGAATCAGTTGCGTGCTCAGACTTCTCCTGTGAAACACTTCATTGTCCACAGAGATGAAAGATCTACACATGAAGCAGCCATGGAAGTAAAAGCATTTGGAAGGTTCCACTGTAATTTAAGTACAGAAAATTAAAAAAAAAAAAAATCCAGGAAAAATACACTTAGTGATGAGTACAGTCTCTAGTTCTGTTTGCATTTAACACTTCATTCCCTGAACTCAGCCTTCAACTGAATGAGAAACTTTCATCTTAAAAAAAAAGATCACTCACACGGATCACTCACACTGATCACTCACCATTCAGTCTCTGAATGATTTTTTTATTTATTTTAGACTGTAATTAGACATTTTATAGATAAGACAGACCTGATCTCTAAAAAAAGAAAAAAAACCCACATCAAAACCAGTGACAGGCAATGATGTACAACTTAAAACTTCCTATTAACCTATTGTCTTACCTTCCTCGTCCCTTCCTGACACTCCTCTTGATAAAACAACTTAATTAACAATCAGATTTTAAAATTGAGTATTAACACATCATTGCTGCCAATGGTTTAAAACGGTGCTAGCAGCAATAACAACGGATTTGCTCGAGCTGTGACAAGCTCAGGTCCAAGCCCCTGTTCTGCCTCTTCCCCCTGTGACCACCCTCAGCAGTGGAAGATCTGACCAGCAGGGCCTGGCTGCATCAGATGTTGTAATCTTACAACATGAGCAAGATCTGTAGCAGCAGAACCGTGGAGTTCAATCTCTTGTATCTCAGAGCTACTGTCCCCAGTTTATTAAAAATTCAAACTCCAGCTGTGGACTTGCCTTTGTAATCCACTGTCAGGGCACCACCCAGAGGACAGAAGGACAGCGGAGCAGAGATTGCAAACGACATCTTCCCCAAATAAAACACTTTAATTACCAGCCTCATCACTTCCAACCACCTTTCCTAGACCTGTCTTCTACTGATTTTTTGTACAATCTAATGGAAGAGGAACATCTTCGAAACGTCAACTTTTATTCTTCGATTTCTCAGAGAAAGATAATTTCTTTCCTGAGTAGTCCTCACTTATTTTTTCTACAATCTGTGCATGATCTGATCAGAAAATAAGAAAAAAATATGCATTAATCCTTTGAAAGAGAAGGTAAGATCCTGCATTTGCAAAATGGGTACGTAAGTCCCTACCACTGTTCAACAATGGAAGAATGAAAATGGAAGAATGAATCTATCCCCTGATTGCATTTTTGATACAAACCCACATCTACCAGCTGGCTCAAACAGATCCCAATCACACCCACCACATGTGAAATTATCAAATCATTTGATCACAAAGATTCAAACAGAAAAGGAAAAGGGTGAAACAAAAAATTGAAATCCTTGTGGCACTAAAAAAAACCTTTTGATCCAACAATCTATATATTATCAATATTCTACCATAGTTATTATTTTTAAATAGCTCATCACCATACTAAATAGAACACAATTTCTACTCTACTAATATAAGTTAACAACCTTTTTGTTGTTTCAGGGCCTCATTTTTAACTCCACAGAGAAACACTATTATTTAACACAGAAAACGAGCAGTAAACACTCCCTGAAGTCTGATCCCAAAGCAAACCCTAACGGCTGTGCCAAGTGGATTTTGTAATGTTCTGTACTAGGGCTGAGCTCAGACTACAGCTTTTCCATCCACAGACTATTTTGGTATCAATCCAAACACTGATTCAGCAGATCAGTGGAAACATAGCGACTTTGAGTCAAAATAGTTGAAAACTGCCCAACAGGTTAGAAATGTTATCAAGGAGGAGACAGCAGAAATCTCGTAACCTTTGTTTCCATAAGAAACACAGCTGAAAGCCAATTGCCTCACCTCCCCCAAATCTTTGACAACACTAAAAATCAGGTTTTTTTCTGTGGATGAAGCACTCGTGACATTCAATCCTTCTCAGTGACAGCACACGAGCCTGCCACTCACCAGAGCTGTGCTGGTTAACAGTGAAAATGCATTTCAACCGATAGGTTTCACTTCCCAAAGACATTTTAATGGGAAAAAAGCAACCAACAACCCCTCAGAAGCTCAAAGGGGCTACAAAGGAAATTCAAATACATCTGAACAGCGACAGCTTGATAAACAACATACGCTCTGTAACCAACAATATTTTTTGTAAAAAGAAGCAAACAGCCTTCAGTTTACAGGTTTAATTAAAACCACCCAGAGCATTTCACATTCTGATACAGAAAATCATGGAAATAAATTAAGGACACAAACAGTGCTAGTTTCTCATCTAAATTGCTCTATTTGTGTTTTATAATCACAGATGATTTTCTATACATTTTTCTTTCCTTTATGCATTTTCTAAAATGGAGTTACAGCAGCCCTTCCTTATCTTAAAACAAATAAACATCTTGTCAATAATTTCACAATGTCTACTCAAAGCATCATACAAAAAACTCTGTATAATCTAGGGTTCCACATTATTTCAGATTTCAGCTTGGAGGGTACAATACAACTCAGTCTAAAGAGAGAGCAAACATTATTTGTGAGAGGTACAAATTTCAGTGACTCCTCATATTCATACCTAAGTGTCTACACAACACTTTGCAACCTAGACTGTTATTACAGAGATATATTAGACATTTTTATTCGACACACCTTTAAAACAACCACTTTTCTTCTCTTGGAGAATGGTGTAGAAAACCATTTGGATGTTTATACCATCATTGTTCATTCCTCTACAAGGAGGAATCATTACTTGTACCTTTAAATTAATTTTAAGTACACAGGTCTGTGTATAAACAAGTGGGAAAAGCTCAATGTCGAATCACAGCAGCCACATGAAATTACTGAACTTTTGTTAAAAATATTTCTAAGTGTAGCCTATTAATTTCTAACACACTTTAGCCCCTGTGGTAATTTGATCCCTTGTTTTAGTCCACTTACCTTGTGGCAGCCTATTGATGCCTGGGTCTTAAGCACTCATTGCCTGTAAGTTTTCCTTCTGCAATAAATAAAAACAACCTCATGGGCTAATTCAGCCTTCCCAGGGTCAAAACCCTTTAGGTATTTAACTTTTTTTAAATTTAAAATACAGGCCCTGAAAACCAAAGCCATACATTGAAGGTGTACCTGTGCAGCAGACAGAAAGTTAACTTTAAATATCTTACTTTGCCAAACTTAAATACTGGAATAAACTCACCATGTAAATATGATAATGAGTAAATTCTAACATATTCAGTCAAACATCTACGGAATTTTTTGTGTCTTGCTTAATTAGTTACAGTTACATGTGCTGCTGTCTCTCATTAACTTTGTAATTCCTGGGCATGCATAGGTGGGTGCCTCACTAAATATCCTTTGATTAACGCACAGCACTCATATAATATATGCTAATTCCTATTTGCTGGGAAGTTAATTATAAAACTTTGATAATCTGTTTTGATAAATTTCGTTTGGCGGAAAATGCGTGTTCCTAGGACAGAATCGTGTTAAGTTTGTTTTGCTTTTGATTTTTTAAGGCAGTTATGTGCTACCTGTTGGGATGAATCCTTTGCCTACAGGACAGACAAAGCCAAGTTCAGAGTCAGATTTGTCATGGTTTCAGCCCAGGTGGCAACTGAGCACCCCAGAGCTCCTCACCCTCCTGACTCCACCCCAGAGGGATGGGGAGGACAGTCAAAAGTAAAACTTGTAGGCTGAGATGAGAACAGTTTAATAACTGAAACAAAGTAAAATATTATTATGCTAGTAAATATTAATAAAGATAATAAAAAGAAGAAGCAAAATAAACAAATGATGCAAAATCCAATTGCTCACCACGCCCTGACAATGCCAGACCCTGTCCCCAAACCCCGAGTGGCCCCAGTAACTCCCCAGTTCCTGCACTGGGCACTGGTTTTATGGTGTGGAATACCCCCCTGGCCAGGGTGGGTCACCTGTCCCAGCTCTGCTCCCTCACAACCTTTTCTATGCAGCTCCTCGCCGGCAGAACACGAGACACAGAAAAGCCCTTGATTTAGGATAAACACAACTTAGCAGCAACCAAAACACCAGAGTGTGGTCAGCATCATTCTCACACTGACCCCAAAACTCAGCCCTGCCAGCTGCCGAGATCGACTCTGCCCCAGCCCAAACCAGGACACTCTTCTTCCCATTCTGCCCATTCCCACCCAACTCCTCCCATTATGGTTTTGCTCAACCCTTCTGGCACAGGGAAAAAGACCTTAAGAGACTTGGGAACAGTGGCAACATTCTCCTGTTGGGACTGAGGTCTTTTGGAATCCTTCTTCTTGTGGAATTTAGGTTTCCACGCTCCTTTCTTGGTTGGTATCTCTGACTTCACTCCCCGATCTCAAAATCTAATTGTAAGTAAGTATATCTAAAGTTTGTCTGCTGCAATCTGCCTTTTATTTTCTTGTGTCTAGGAGTCCCACAAGGAGTAACACTATTCCAAATTCATCATGACAATACCCTTATTCCTTAAGAAATTAATTTGAATTCAACTCACAGCAACACACTGCGAATTGTAAAACTCATCTTAGATATAAAATTAATTTTACATGGGCATACAGAAAAATGATTGTCACTAGATAGCAATGTGAAGCCATACCTGCATTTAAGCAAAGTTAATCTCTTGTACAAACAAAATGCTGCTTGCTTATTCCATTTCCTTTAGCTAAATTCCTAAACTTCTAAGGACTTCAAAGAACTACAGAGAAGCGAGATAAAGAGCTTATCTGCATAATTCTTATGCTAATTCACAGAAGGTGTCTTGACTAAAAGGATGTCTACGTGCACACTGAGGACTCACTAATTCCCTTCCTCTAAACCCTAAGTTATTACACACATATTTAATTGGAATACATCTGACTCTGCTTCCAGGGAGTACCTGGTTCTGGATCCTGCTGTCAGCTGGTGACTCCCAGGCTGACCTGGCACTTTTTGGGGATATCTAGAGAAGTTTTTGAGCCAGGCCACTCGCCCGGGTTTCGGGTGCAGAGCATGAAGTACAAATGCTCACCCACTCCTTAAGGAAAAACCAGCTCCGAGTCCTGCCCAGCAGCACGAGATTAGGAGGTAAAATACCATCAACTGCTGCTCATCATCCTAAAATCTGAAACTGCTCATTTTCTCACCAAGTTCTCCCGTCCCCCGCCCTCCACCCTCACATCTCCCAGCTGTAATGTTAGCCACTTTATCTTAGCACAGAAACAAGTGAAAGTCCCAGCATTAAACAATGTTGGGACTCTGACAATACAATTTCCACACAATATTTATAACTTTGTAAACCTTTTAGTTCACAGAGTTCGAAGACAAACTGAAATGATTTACATTTACAAAAGAGGTAGAGGTTTCCCAGAGAACTTAAATTGTTTTTAATAGTATGGTTTTAGCAGCTATTTTAAAATATTTATCATTTTTAATTTTATTTCTGCCAGTAAAAAAGCACCCGTTATTCAAAAAAACCCTCACATGCATCATACACACACAGACCATCTCCACCTAATCCAAAAAAGTAGTACCACCATTTTAAATGCTTTTAAACAAATTGGATATTGCATCCTGAAGAAATTACAGGTTTTTTTCTAAAGGTTTTTTTACCCTATGCTCCTTGTTGTGGTTTTGGTTTTAACTGCTTACTCTGTGTGGTGGTTTGCAAACTGTGAGTGTGCAAAGACATTCTCATTTCTAGAGAAGCGAATGTTTGCAACAGCAGTTCAGCAAAAAGATCATTGCTGCTCACAAAGAAATCCTTCAACTACCTTCACAGACTTCTTACAGAAAAATAAACTAACGGGTTTTTCTACTTAACAAAAATGGTACAGTACTGATTCACCCCCACAACAGCAGGAGGCTTTTCACTTTAAAAAAGGGAAGGCTCACAATACAAAGAAACAGAATTATCCCAGAAGTATAAAACGAGGCCTGAAAGGTCACTGCTTTCTACTTAACCCTAATTCTTCCTGGAATGGCACTGGTTTATATGCACAGCAAATAACTCATCGTGATGGCATCACCAGGCCAGCCACCACGCTGTCCTTCACCACGAGTGCAGTGACAAAGGGGGGTGGCTCCACACCAACACAGGGCAGCTCTAGATTGGAGGTCAGGAGGAAATCCTGCCCTGGGAGGGAGATGAGGAGAAGCTGCCCAGAGAAGCTGGGGCTGCCCCTCGATCCCTGGAAGTGTCCAAGGCCAGGTTGGATGGAGCTTGGAGCAACCTGGGATAGTGGGAGGTGTCCCTGCCCATGGCAGGGGGTGGCACTGGATGAGCTTTAAGGTTCCTTGCAACCCAAACCATTCTGGGACTCCATGACATCCCACACTGCCAATCATTTCCTTTGATTTTTGAAAGATTTCTTTCTTTTTCCACTTTCTTTCTCCATAAATATACGCAGTCAGATTTTCCAGGATTCACTTTGAAGCAGCCTACCAAAACCAGGAATTGTTTTATTACAGTGATGGTCTATAGGTTTATTAGCAGCTCTGACAGAGGAATTGCTGAATCAAACTCAGCTGCAGATTCTGGCTAAGTCAAGCAGAACGTGCAGGTTGGTAACAATGTATGCATCAATGGTGAATGAGTGTGTTCCCACAGGTCTGGCATAATAATAGAAGTGAATAATTCATATCATGTGGGAACAGTCAATTACAATGCATCTGGAAAAGCAAAATACACAAAATAGGCTTTGCTTTATTCTCTTAGTTTCTTTGCTTCCGCTTCTCATCACTGACTCCCTTTCTGCCCTTTACAAACTCTGCTCACTTTGTGTCATTTTACACAATCATATGAATTTGAGCACGTAGTGAATGCACTTTGTGATGGTTTATTTAAATCCAGTCAAGATGATCTTTAAGGTCCCTTCCAACCCAAACTCTTCTGTGATTCTGTGATTCTCTCCTACTTTCCCTCTTGTGGAAGGAGGGGTAACTGGAATAGCAGAGGCCAGAGTGAAGGAGCTGAAGGCAGTAGCCCCTTTTGCTAGGAAACATTCCACTCGTATTTCCAACTTGATGCAAAATGGGAGCCACTGAAGGAACGTGTTGAGATGTGGAATTGAAATCATTCCAAACCCAATCTGCAGCTCTGCTCAGTACCGACACTGGCAAGAGCAGCTTCTTAAAATATTTGCAAATTCTGTCCAGGGGATCTTTCAGAATAGAGCACAAAGTCACATTAGGTGATCATTCCAGCCAGATACTGAGCTGTACTGGGGCACAGAGACTGTCTTTCACAGCTAAATTACACGTTCTATTCGGGAGCCTTTTTTTAGATTCCTGACGCACGTAATCGAGTGCAACTGATGAATTTTGTCTAACAGTTTATCCTTTAGCATTGACACTGCAGCTCCTAATCACACACAGAGTGTGCTGGAGTTCTGATGCTGCTCTTTTGAAAGTCAAAGGAAGTTTTAGCAGTGCTCTCGACAGCATTCCAGCCTTAATTTTCTATTTGCCACCGCACAATGCACGCGGAAACTGAGCCTCGAGTTGCAGCCGCAGCCAAAATTCTGGCCCAGCACTCGATGGAAGTAGGAATTTAACCATGTTTTAGTGATGGCCTCCAAAAGTTAATTACAATTCTAGTGTGAAAATGATGAGCACTCGCTATGCTTTACCTGTTCGCTGTGAGAATAAAGAATGAAAAAACATATTTAGAACTGGCAAATACTCTTTTCCCTCAAACAGCCTGGTTTAACGTGCAGTTCTAAAGCCTTTTGCAGAAAGAACACCTTAGCAGCCTCTGGTGCAGAAACAATTTAAACAGGAATTAGTAACAGAGGTGAGGAGGGCTATCCAGCAGCAACGTGAGTGATGCCACCTTCATCCTCAAACAATTCTTTTCCCGACCATTAAGCTACAAAAATAAACCAAACTTACTCCTCAGCTCTTAATAGGCATTAAGAGAATCTACATTGTTGTTTCAGGCATCACTAACATCACTTTGATAGAATATATTTTCTGTAATATGCCCCTTGAATCTCCAGGATAACATCTCAGACAAATGAAGCAGCTCTGCTGGCGAGCTGAACTCGCGTCTTTGAAGGAGCTCTGTAGGATAAAGACTTTCAGTGTCCCAGCATTAGAGACAAACCCCATTTAGCTGTGCTGGACTGACAGTGCTCTAATTTCATTGACTCCAGAGCTACTAATGAGCTCCTGTCACAGAGGGGGAAAATAAACACCTGCTAAACACAGAGAGACTCTTTTCTGCAGCTGTATTTCCTTACAGGGGATTATGGTATCGACAGACTGATGGAGCCGCTCCCTTCTTGGGAAGTACTGAAACAGGAGATACGGCCCCAGAAAGGAGCCTGTGATGAGGCCTGAGAAATCCTTTCCGATTTTTTTTTTTTTTTTCTGGAAGCTGGTTTGATGGTATCATCCAATTTCCAATGAGCGATGTCTGCACCGCAAAAAAATCTGAGTGAGAGCTGGGGCCTGTGCTTGGCACTCTCAGCCAAAGACAATGGATCAGGGAACAGCCATGGGAATAAAACAAGTCTTTTAACTCCGGAGCAAAGTCAGGAAAACAACGTTTTTCTTAGTTTGCAGACAGACCGGAAAGGAAAAAAAAAAAATTATATATCTATATATATATGTATTTGAGCCAAAGAAAACCAGATTTTATTTTTTCCGCTGACAGAAATAAACAACCCAAAATGTCGTAATTAAATAATGAAACATCCACTGTTCCTTTGATAATGAACCTTTTTTAAATCCGAAATTACTCCACATTTTAACTAAAGAGTAAGGATTTTGACTGCAGCTATTTACTGAATTGAGCTTACAGAGCTAAAATTATTAATCTCCATAATTAATCTATTTAGGGACCAATTTCCTGAAATGTGATGAAAAATTGCTGCTTTGGATTTTACCTTCGAGATGTTTCATTTTCACAGGGTTTTTTCCTGCAGGAGCTGGATGCCTTGGGAAGTCGTGTGGAGCTGCCAGCCTTGCCGTGTGTTATTTGAATAAAAACCACTTCACTCCTGAGTCTTTCAGCTAAACATGCAAACAGGGAAAGTTTTAGAGGAGAGAGTCAGTACAAGTTACTGATTTATCTGGGTAGCGGCTTTCTCACAATGTTTTGACAGAAGTGTTCTCAGAAATGTCTATTTTTAGTCGCACATTTTGCAATCAATTTCTTTGTAAACTAAATAAAAATCAAGAAACTGCACAGATACCTCAGAAAAAGGAGGACGCAAAGGCACAGGATGATTTCTCTGCCTGAGGGAAGCAGGAGCACTCTAAAGTTCAGAATGTGTTATAATGTTAATAATTAGACTATTAAATACCAGCAGTCTTAAAGCAGAAAAATACAGGGGATTTATTTGTTGGGTTTTTAATTAGTAACTGCTTTATCAGCACAAATATTCAGGAAGTTTATCCCACCCCTTCTGCTCTGTGGAGGATGGCGTTAACCTAAATGATTCCTCCACACCAGGAAGCACCAAAAGGATATAGAGGCCTCTAAATAACAATTTCCCAGAGGAAGAAACATAAGAAAAATTGAAAATATTCTTATTCCACCTCAGTGTAAGAGGTGCTTATAGCTTATAATGTATATATGAGGTTCTGTAGGATGCTATTTGTACGGCAGCCCTGGGGCTCAGCCATAACTCAAACACATCTTCAAGGACCTTTAATTTCCATTCTGTGTTTTTCTAAAAGCTCTCAGTTGAGATAATAACTTTAAGATGTAAACTCCACTTTTTCCCCCATCTTTGCTAATTTTATGCCGTAGTTTAGACAATGAAGTAAGACAATTCTGTGACTTCACTGACTGTTGCTACATTTCTTTAAAAATCACTTTAAAATGAAATTTGTATAAAACAATATAAAGACATAAATAAATCTTAACCCTCTTTTTTCTTTTCCTGAGCTACTTTATTCTCGTTAAATATTTTCCCTCCTTTTAAAACAGGATTTTCATATTGGCAGGATGAGACTCACAGAGCTTTGAGCAGTTAGGAAAAGGGTTAATTTTTCTTTCTAAACCAAACTCTGGATTGTGTATGTTTGAGAAGACCTAACTGTGATTTCTACATTATCTTACTGTACAAATAAGCTGCATTTTCTGCAATCAGGGTAAGAACATCAGCAAAGTCAGTCTAAGACTGTCTGTGGGTTGTAATCAATAATGTCATGGGAGATGTCACCAATGCTGCTGTACGCACAGAAACAGAAAAAGTCATTTGCTTATATTGCCCAGTACGTAGCAGATAAAAGCAGTTTGATTCATGCCTGGCCAAAATCTATTTACGTTTTGGATTTGGAGTTCTGCCTGATGAATTTGTTAAAAATAGTCAAAAATTTTAAATGTTAAAGGGTGATGCTAAACACACCAATAAACCCATCTCTGCTAAGGGACCTGTCAATCCAATTTCCCCCTCCCGAACTAGGGAATACACAATAACCCATCCTAAGATCCACTGCTGTGTCAGTTTCGTTTAAGACCAAAAGGAAAATAAGCATTTTACGACGAAGCAGTAATCGAGGCAAACAAGCAAAAGGCTTGAAAGACATCAGCCCACACAGGGAGCAGGGATTCATTTGTGTTTCCTCTGAGGGTGGAACAGGCACCAGAGCCCAGAGCAGAGTTCTGAGCGGCTGCTCCAGGGATTGATATTCCTCAGGGTCAGTTCTGATTGTTTAGTCACCTCGGATGTGCCCCTCAGGCAGGAGGAAGGTGCTGATGTGCATCAGGAGCCACCAAGATCGACGGCTCCGTCTGCTCCCCCACCGCACCCTGCTGCCCCTCCGGCAGCTGGAGCAGCTGGACAGGTACAGCACCTGATCAAACCAGCAGCCAAAAGAGCAGAAAGAGCCGCTTGTTGATGCAGAGGAACAAACTTCCACCACGGAGTATCCGGGAGGTTTAGTACATAAACAAGAGACACGAGTTGCACTTCTGAGACAGCGACACGGAACCGACTCTCGCCGGGCACACCCGGCCCAGGTTGGATCTTGCCTGGAGCGTTGTTCAGCCAAGTATAAACAAATAACGTTGCCTTTGAATGATGTGACGGACTGCAGGGGGGCTCCAGGTGGAATGAAACCGCTGCCACAGTTTGTTCGCCCCAGAAAAATCCATGTATTAGTAGGAAAAATAGCTCCTGTCTTGAAAGCGTCTGCCATCATCGTTGTAACAGCCGTGATACACGAGCAGCACTTTCCTCTCAGAGGCAGTGAGAACACATTAATAATGAGGGGGAAAAAATAGTCAAGGCTATTCTTAGAATAAGCTTTAATTAGTCATGGTTGTGAAATTTGTGCGTTCTTTACTGTCTGCAAATAAGATAGGTGGGTAAAATATCCAACATCCATAAAAGTTGTTCACAGAAGATGCTGCATGGACCTCATTTCCACTTGCAGATCACTAGGTTTAGACCTTTTTAAAAACCTGTGTTTAAAACGTCTGCCTATTTGCTTGCCTTGAAGTAGATTCCATCTCTCCAAGTGAAGAGATTAAAAGTAATTTAGAGTTTGATTTGTACTGGCTAAAAGGTATCCTTAGCAGGATAACATTTCAAAGTCAGCATCCGTGTTCCCGGATTTCTCACAGAATTTTCATGTCTAGAATTGTCTCCAAGATAAGGGTTGCTGTTTCTGCTCCCCACTGAGGTCAAATGCTGCTCAAGATCAAAGCACCACTCAAAATGTTTTCTACCCAAGCACTGTGCTGGAGCACATAGCAGAGCCTGCTGTATCTGACTGGAGCCCAAATCTTCAGCAAATGCTAACAATGACCCCCACCATCCTTTTCTCTTCTACAACAAGCTTCCCTTTCATTTTATAGGATGCCACTCTAAAATAGCACCAAGACTCAGAAAAGCAACTCCTGCTCTTACACACGAGGACATTGCTGACTTTTACTTCTGGCTCATTGTAATAAAACCTCGAGTGATGTGATTCACGTTGCTTTCCGAGGGAAGGTGAGCTGATCTTTGTTTCTAGTGGCACCATCAAAGCAAGAACAGGCTTTTGTCAATTTAATAAAGGCTGAGCAGATGCTGCAGTCTTATCATAAGTGGCATTAACAGACACTGGAATGTAGGCAAACACAATACCAGCGCTTGAGATCGCTTTGTCCTCTCCACCACTCATCCAGAACCACAACTGGGATTGCCAGCTGAGCCCCCAGCCTGCAGCATCATTGTCCTAAAGCAAAATCATCAGCAAACGTTGGCCTCACTTTCCTTTGAAGCTACAACTGCTGCAATTATATATTTAAGAGGATGGCCTGATCAGCATCACTGACTTTTAATCTTCAGGATAACTTTTCCCTGATCTCATACCACTGTAGATGTCATTATTGCCACAGATCAAAAGCCTTGATGAACCCTATGTGGGCTGAAATGCAGGAACCTCCTGCAAAGAGAGACCCTTCTTTTCATCCCTTCTGTGTGAACATTCAGTGCTGTTCCTCCGAACCAGGCTTTTAACTCTGCTTTGAAAGCAGCTGTTGATGCTTACGAGCACAACTTGTCCAAGATTTGCATGAAGGCTGCTGATCTGAACTGCGAACCAGTACTGGTGGTTTGCCTGCAGGGAACATGCTGGAAAATGTCCTATTTTTAACATTTGCTGAAAGACAGAATCACGGGATGAACTGTGGAGTGCACTGGTTGGAAAGGGACCTGAAAGATCATCTCACTCCAATCCCCTGCCATGACCTTCCAAGCCCCGTCCAGCCTGGCCTTGGACACTTCCAGGGATGGGACATCCACAATTTTTCTGGGCAACCTGTGCCAGGGCCTCAGCACCCTCCCAGGGAAGAATTTCTTGCTAATATCTGATCTAAGCCTTCTGTCTTTCAATTCAAAACTATTCCCCCTTCTCCTGCCACTACACGCCCTTGTAAAAGAGGGGCACAATCCCCTCTCCCTGCTGGCCACCCTTTTTTTGACACAGCCCAGGCCACGGGTGGTTTTTGGGCTGTGAGTGCACGTGGCCAGGACATGTCCAGCCTCTCCCCCAAGTCCTTCTCAGCAGGGCTGCTCTTGAAATATTTGAAATCCTAAAATTACAGGAAGATCGCTTGAGCTCTTGAACCAGATCAAATCTGAAAAATGAATTCTAATAGTTCCTAGCCATTCCTCTCATCCTCATGTTCCAAACATGAAGTTTGGTGCAAAGGCAAAGTAAACCAAACACACAGTGCATTGCAAAACCAGCTCTGCCCCATTTCAAATTCTTGCAAAATCTGCTCCCATCCTGGCCCTGTGGCAGTGCTCTGTCACTCCAGCAGCCGAGTGTGCAGCCAGGGCCATTCTCACCCCCTCAGCAGCAGCAGGGACTGCTGCAGGAGGAACAGAACTCTTTACTGTCAGCCTCAAAGCAGCCCTGAAATAAAGGTTTTCTGTGCTTAGCTGTTTGCAAAGGACTCGGTGCATATTTGACATAATGCTTTTGAAGTCACTGAAACCAACACAGTGAAAAATCCCTTTGTTGGGTTCGCCTGCGCAGGGTTGGAAAGTTCAGAAGAAAATTGAATATGCAGATATTTTTACCAGTAAAAGGAGAGAATGTTCTCATAAGACAGAGAAAATCAAACTATTTCCTAATCTATGGATAGGAGTTTCTGTAATTTTATAACTAACAGAAGGGAGCCTTACAGATTGAGGGGGAACCACAGGAGTTTTTAAAAGGTGTGTAGTAGTGATAAGTTGAATTCAGCCATAGAAAATAGATGTCTCCTTCTCCTGTAATCCATAACATTAAATGTAATTGTAGGAACCTTTAGTGTTGATTGATTAAAATAAAATGGAATTATTTTAATTAAAAACCCCTCTCTTGAGATTGCCAGCTCCAGTTACGTATATTGAGAACTCTTCTGATTTTCACTGTTCTGTAAGGCTATGACATCTTTTTTCTTTTATTTCTTTAAAATGACGTAGGTATAATTTGTAGGCACAATCTTCTGTTGGACATAGCATGTTAACACGCTAAATGCTGATATTTCGTGAGAAATGAACGTTCAACAAACAACAAGCATGAAGAGAGGAACTTTTGACATGTTGGGTGTCCCTCTGGCACATACTCATCTGAAAATGAACTGTCCTCCGGCCCAGCTCACAGCTGCAGGCTGCAAACAAAGTATCAAATCCAGCTTTTTAAACAGATCTCCAGGAACATAATGCGAGGTCAAAACTTCAGGTTTATTTAGCAACCATCAACACCACCTAAAATAGAATGCACTTCTTAGCGGAACCCTCCTGGGGGCTGCAGAGACGGGATCCCGGCGCTGCAGGTTGAGTTTCAGATCTCGACAGGGGCTGGCCTGACTGAGCCAAGGAACCACAGGGAAAATGTCAATTTACTCCCAGAGGTGGCTTTGCAAACTGGGCCGGTTTGAGAGGAGTCAGGGAGTGCTCAAACAAACAGTGAAACCACCAGGACTCAGCTTCTCAGAGCAGAATGTAGGAACCAGCTGAGGACAGAATTTCATATTTACCCCCAAGCTGCAGCCAGAGGAGACAATTTGGTTGCCCACAGAATTATGGTCTCTGCCATGGGTGCAGAGGCACTCATCCCATTCACATAGCACCTCAAAAAAATACCCTATAATATCTCGCTGTAATGCTCAGTGCTAATTTCAATCTGACGTTAGGATAATAAAATTAAAATAATAGCGGAAGGTAATTAACCAACCAAAGGAGATTCCTACTTTTGCATCATAATCTTATTAACTCTGCCTGAAAACACTATGACCCATAATCAGATAGAACTAATGATAACACATCTAACACAAATGAACTCCCCTTTTTTAACAGTTCTCCTCTCCTAGAGATAAAGACCGGCATTAACTCACCACGATTCACAAGAACTTCTGGCTCTAAATCAAAACTTGACTGTAAAATCATTTGAAAACCCTGTGCATAGATCCCCTCCAATAACACCAACATTTCTCTAGACATAGAAACAACAATTTCATCTTGAGCAGAGAAGGTGACTGGATGTGTTGGTTTGGGAGCATTAAATAAACATCCAGCAAAAGAAGGTTCTTACTCCTGACTTAAATATGGTTATCCACGTCTTCAGCCACACACAGACAGAATTTCAGGGAATAGTTTTACATGTTTAACTTTCCAAAAAGTTATTTTTCCTTTTTCAAGACAGTTCTCTTGTGAAATTTTGGACGATCAGTGAAAGCCTCAATGCTTTAGTGAGGGAAACCTCGAGCTGCCCCTGGGCTCGAGCTGACCTGGGGCTCGGGGAAACTGGAATGTTCACTCTGGGAGCCACTCTGAGCAGGCAGCAGTTCCCAGCAAGAGCAATATCAAACCTCTTTATCTAATCATCCACTGTTACTCACTGCTGCATTCTTTTTCCATCAAAACTCAGACATCCTAAAAGAAAAACCTCAAGGCTCCCATATGCTTCCTCCCCTCCCTCAACATATTTCGGGTTTGTGTTTGTTGTTTGGTTTAGGTTTTTTTGGGGTTTTTTTTGGTAAATTGAAAACCACAGGAAATAAAGGAACTTCACATGCAAAAAAATAAATTCAGACATCATGAAAAGTCCAACTAAATAAAAAAAGTCTAGAAAACTCAGAGCTGCTACTGCATCCATGCTCAGGGTCCCCTGTTGTGGCAGAGCTCTGAAGGAGTCTCCAAACAGCGTGTGATTTTATAGACCATATGATCTGCAATATTTACCATGCATAATGGAAATAGATAAGGCAAAGCAAACAGCTTGAATTTTGTATTTCCTTGCTTTTTATTTAGCCTAGGTTGTTAGCACCCTGTGAATGTATATTTGGGAGTCTCTGTGTTTGTGTGCATATGTGTGCAGATATAGGTGTAAACAAACACACAGAGTCATTTCTCTGTATTTCCCACACATCAGAAAGAATACTTTCTGAGCAACCAGCTTCAAATTCCTAAAATTTCTCAGGGAAAAACAAAAGGCATTGTTCATTTTGGTCAGAATTGGAAAAAACCACATTATGCTGGTTTTTTTTCAGCTTCTGTGTCCTCTTGCTGTCCCTGCTCTGTGCTGCTTCTTTGTGGAGCTCTTGAGTTTTAATAATAACAAATGTCAACACCTACAGCCAGAATATTTGACCATTGTTTTATAACTTGAAAATGCACTGCAATAAAGTGTTAAGCACGTGAGACTAGATGGGAAATGCATTTGCTAACTGCACTTTTTTATATTTGGCAGTACCTACAGGAGTAGGGAACAGAGGCTTGCAGGAATTTTAAAGTAGAAGAAACATTCTTATTGCATTGAAAATGTAAAGGCACACATTTGAAAGCAATTCCTCCACAAATAAAAATATGTGCACAAGTCCTACGTCATTGCCAATGTCTGGCTTGCTTGGCTGGACCTGTATTTGAAACCTCTGACAGGGGTGGGGGGCTGAGAATAAATACGTGAGTAATTCAATATATCAAGACTTACCTGCTCTCCGTGTGTTGACACTAACAAGGTCATTTGATTTTCTTCCATTGTTTTAATTTTATCTCTGGAAGTTTGTCCCCTCAATCTCTCCCCTTGTAAATAACTGCTCACTAGTATTTATTTCATTTACACCACCCAGTCTGCTTGAAAGCTGCACCCACCAACCTTTACTACTCCACGTTTGTCTCCAGTTTTCTGCCAAAACAGTTGCATGAAGATCTTACTGCCATCAGTAGCTTCTGGGCTTTTTCTAGTTAGATCTTTTATTTCTTTATTTCAGATAGATTTTTTTGTAATTTGGAGTTCTTTTGCCTTTCTCTAATGTTTAGGAAGGGTTGGTCACGAGTTTATTATAACATATGTAAATTTGCTTATTTTTAGCAAATGTCCTTTAACACTCTGGGTTCCTTGTCAGAGTCTGTAGTGCTAATAGCTGTGTTAATAAAATTATTATCTACAGTGAAGAAATTGCTTTCCATACATAGAAATTTAATGAGATGGAAATTTTCAGGAACTGAACTGATTCTCAGCAGTGCTTTGGTAGGCTCTCATAACATCTGCCCGTGTGCAGGCTGCAAATACTCAATGCTAGGAGAGCTGTCATTAAATTACCTCTGCTTTTGTGTTCCACACACCCCTCCTCCCCTTAGTGAATTAACTTGGTTAGCTAAATGCTGAGGAATATCTCTGTTTACTGACCAGATCTTCTTTCTTCAGGCAAATGAGGTTTCAGGACCACTGCAGGGTCAGGATTTTTGTTGGTGTAATCTCCCTGGAGGAGTGAAGCACTGAGTCCATGTATCCATCGCATCCCTGTTGTAAACAGGATCCCTTCACCAGAGACTGAGAGATCCTTCTGCCCTTACTAGCCTGACAGGAGGGATTTATTTAGCATTTTTTGGTGTTATCCCCCACTATGAGGCACACGGAAACAGCTCCCACATTGCCCTTGCTCTGCTTAGAGCCTCGTGCCCTTTCCTGCCCGGATGTGATTCCTGCCCCACAAATGCTGCAGCAGGGGATTCCTGAGCATTTGGGGATGTCAGCTGTGATACCTGGAGCTGTTTTCTTTCACTCTGTTTTCTCCTCTCAGTGCAAACAAGTGTTCTTCCCCAGGAAGAACAGGGGCACTGACCAGCTTTGGTATGCAAACATTAAAAATAAAAATGTTCATCTCGTGTGTGTTCAGCCATACACAACATCCACACACAAAAATGCAAAGGCTGTAGAACAGGCACTAAGTAGCCTTTTGAGACCTGCTTTTATTACCAAATCAGTGGGAATTAGGAATGACAAAAGAGAGTTTTGTCAGGAAAGCACAGACATCAAGAGAATATCCAGAATTTTGTTTTTACCCTTGCTGGGCGAGTAATTCATAACCTGCATCTAAGCACATTTTAATTTCATTTTGTGTATCACAGAGAGCAGCAAAGCTGTCCCCTGCCTTGTGTGCTACCTTCATCAAGCTTCCATGTATTAAGCCTGTCCTTGCTTTATTCCTGACTGCTCCTTCTCATCTCTTCTCCAGACTCCATCTCCTGACATTCACGATTAAGGAACTCACCATTCAAAGCAAAAGTAAGTGACTTTATCATTTGATTGTAGATCCTAAGGAGCAAAGCCTCGAAAAGATTAAATATTTAATCCTTTGATCTGCCATGCTGGCAACTGCCCTATCTATTTTATAAAGCAGGTTGACAAAAGCATTATGGGGCCTGGGATTTGTGTAATGAGGCAGCGTTAAACCTTGCTCTCCTCTGTGCCAAAAAGGCAGAATCACATTTTTCTGCCACACAATATTACTGCAAACTCACTCTTAATGGTACCTGGGACTCAGCTGAACACAGATGTTGCTCCAAACAATATCACGTGATGATTTTAGCATGGCAGCTGAAGCCAAGTCACAGAATCTATTCAGAATGAACCATAAACAAGTTCTCCAGAAGTGAGCAAGTCCATTAGACACAGAGAGGTGTCCAGGCTGTAGAGAGCAGATCGATGTCTCTCAGGGTGGGGAGAGGAAATCTGGTTGCAGGGGACTGGAGAAGGTCGAGCCTGGTATCGAGTGGCAGGGCAGGAGGGAATCAGGAAACTGCAGTCCAATCTGCAGAACCCATCCGGGGAAGTCACCACAACAATCTGTTAAGCACTTTGAACACACCTTGGCAAGGTTTTAGCAAGAAAAAAAATAACATCTAGTCACAATTTTGGGTTTATCTATAGATAAATGCTTTTTTATATTCTTAGATAAACTCTCAGTGTCACCAAACAGAGTCCACTCAAAGTTTAAGGACAAGCAGAACACTGGAAAAGTTTCAGCCACCATGAAAATGTGGAAAGAACTCTAGGCTCTTTGATCAAGAACACATCAGCAGAAAAATAATCTCCCAGCATTTAAAATGCCACCAGTGACAGGTCTGTGACTGATTGTTCCATATATCAACCTTATTAAGACTACACATAACCAGCTTTACTTGAACCAGGGTTAGGTGTTGGGGAAACCTTGCTGATTCTGAGGGTTGGTAAGCCTTGGAATAACTTACATTAAAAAAAAAATACCTAACAAATAAAACAAACTAACAAAAAAACCCCACCAAAACCCAAAACTACAACATTTAATTGATATTTTTGCAAAACAGCATCTTGACATCTTTCAGAAATTATTTGGATATAATTGATCCTCCTACCCTCTGCCTCTGCCAGACTAGTTACATCTTTCAGGACAATTCCAACTTAAAATTTCTGTGGACTCTCCAGTAACTCTCTCAAAACAATTGGGCAGGGAGGTGTCCAGCATTTAACACAGGCTCAAAGCAGTGCTCCACACAGCTGTAAATTTCAGAGAATTCTAGGAGGAAACCTCTGCCTCTCAAGCAGATTAAGGAATCTCTGGGAGGGATTATCACTCCTCATTTTAACATTAAAAATACGACTTTGCACACTGGCACAGCTGCAGCACACAAGTAATCCTTTGCCTTCCTGAGGAATTCACAGGAAATCTTCATTCTTTGTTAAAAAGAATCAATACCAAAATGTGATTGAAATCTAAATTAGCACCTCTAATTTAGAAACAAAGCCAACCCATTGAAACTCACTAAGGAACAGAATTTCCTGCTTTTTAAAACTGGTGGAGAGTTGTTTTAAAATACTGAGCTGTTTAGAAGTGATGGTCAAGGTGGAAACATCAACTTAATTTCATTGAAATTTTCAGCCAGAGATGGAAAGGCTAACGGTCAAATCTGCTTCTCTCTTTAAAAAACAAACCAAATCAACCAAACAAAAAATAACCAACCACAAAAAAAAAAAAAAACCCTTACTCTGCAGTAAAAATGGGACTGGATCTCAAAAATTTCCTTTACGAACTCCTGTGAACATTCCTCCATCCTGGTGGTCTTTGGCAAGTGCCACACACGTGCTGTCATTAAGGACACGAGCAGCTCAGGATTCAGTCTCTGCTCTTTCTCATGCTGAGGGGGCTCAGATGTTGCATAAACCAGCAGCTACTCACACAATTTCGATTTCAGTAGACTGGAGCCCAGCTACCTCTCTCAGAAGTGGAAATCCACAGAAGGTATCCAGTTGCATTTTTGCCTTGTCCTTCTCCAAACAGATCTTCAGCAGAGCCATAAGTGCTCTGAAGTGTGTGATCGATATAAAACCACGCACAACATTAATGGATGGAACTGAAACTTCAGGTAAGACCTAAAGAGCACTGGGTTTGCACAAGAATAGATGTTTTTAGAAAGCTTTCTGGCCTGCTTCACCAGAAGTTCATTGGAAGGCTTGCCAGATTTTAGTATCACCTCTGAAGATGAAAAACCAAATTAATTCATCCCTTTTTTATAATTAAGCAGCAATATAACTTGTGCACGCAGTAAAATGTGACCAAAAAATTACAGCTGCCATCCCGGGATACAAAGAGGGAAGTGACCTTACTGAAATGGTTCTTGGGGAATAAATTCTCACAACAGGAGTTTAAGATCTGCTGTGCCAAGAACGAGGCTAAAATCATAAACCTCCACATATTCTTTAAATTATTTTTCCAATTATAAGAATAGGAAGAGGGCTAAATGTTGCAAATGGAAATAATTCAAGGATTCAAAAGTTCAGGGCAAAAACTTGATCATGATATCAGCTCCCACTTTTCCTTCTAAGGGAACACCTGCTTCAGATTCTCAGGTGGGCTAAGGCCAGGAGGTGAGCACGAAGGTGACAATGTTATTGCCTAAAAAATGAGCTTTTACTTTTTACAGACAGACGTAAGGAACATGTTCTATCTGGGCAACACTGAAAATTTAAATTTACAGGTAAACTCTACCAGTCCCCCTAATTTTATTTTTTTTTTCTGCTAACCAATTCTTTAAGTTGTCCCTTGAAACTTTCTTCGAGGAAGACACAAGGTGAAAGCATCGTTGCTCTTTCTCATGGTGTTCTCACAAATATGTTAAAGTTCTCCAAAACAGGCAGAGGACACTGAGAGGAATCCAACAGAACAACAGAATATCCTTCCCCAGTCCACCTGGCTGAGAGCACTCTGCAAGATCCAACCTCTTATGGAAGGAAGGAATTGAGACACATTCTCACTGAATCCTAAACCAACAAGCTGGTGTTCATCTATTTCCCTGCCAGTAACGTTTTTGAGGCGCCTTAAGAACTTTATTCCTCACTTTAAAAAAAAAAAAAAAAACTTTTCTAGAAGTTCTGTGAAAAATAAAATTGCGAAGTCAGTAATGGAAAAACATTGAAATAGAAAATAGCTTTTAGTCAGAGAGAAAATCGATTGCAAACCAGTCCCAAGAACTAATGCCTGCTTGGTTTACTGTACAACGTGGTTAAAGAGCTGACACTCACCAATTTATGCTTCCAATCTTCCCTCTATCTGCTCTATATTACAGAAGTGACCAACAAAATAAGCAGAAGTGACCAGCAGAAATAAGCAGGAAATTTATTTGAATCTGCACCTTTTCCCTGTGTCTCC
Source organism: Cnemophilus loriae (assembly GCA_013397755.1). Classification (NCBI taxonomy): domain Eukaryota; kingdom Metazoa; phylum Chordata; class Aves; order Passeriformes; family Corvidae; genus Cnemophilus; species Cnemophilus loriae. The sequence goes on along the minus strand of VZTF01004921.1, from coordinate 1,369,210 downwards.
AGCACCGAGGCCAGGCACGATCTGCTGTCATTCCTGTGAAACCTTTTATCTCCTCCCATATCGACCAGTGCCAGACAGACTGAGCAGCAATTCTCTGTTCAGACTGGGGAACCTTCCAAGGTGCCTCAAAAATTCTTCCTCATGGTGTCAGAAAACTCCATAATCACACAGAGAGCTGAAAAGGAGAAATATTTCATATTAAATATTAAATTTGCATGAACCCATCCACTGATGATGGTCTGGCATCAAAGAATGTCTCTCTTCCTACGGATATTTAAATCTAAAAGCCCAGGCGCAACTGGATTCACCACATCCTTAACAAACACACAAAATTTCTATTTACTCATTGCACTTGCAGCAAATCCCATTATACAATCTTAGAAGCCTTGCAGTGAACTGCAAAGGGTCGCAGAGAATGTTGCCCAGCTAAAACTTCATATTTCACAATTTGGAGGGTGCTTTCTGTTCTCACAGCTATATTCTTCTGTAACAATATCATCATTTTAACTGTCTATGTCCTTCCCAGTACTTCAAAATGCTCTTCCACTTCTGTTGCAGAAATTTAGTCAGTTCAGGATATATCTGTGTTGTGATGCAAAAGGTGTTAAAATGTCCCAGTAACACCTGCTGGAGTTAATTTATTTCAATTAATTGTGATGTGTTTTTGAGGCCCATTAACAATTCCTGCACATCCTTGTGTGCACACTCCAGTCTCATTTCAAACTGGGTGTTTCTCTGTAGGGATGAGCAATGTGCTTATCCCCTCCAGTGCAAAAAACAAGCAATGAAAAACCCAGAGAAGCTGATATGGACTGTCTTGGACTGAAAATAGAAACATTGCTCCAACTCCCATCAAATGTGAGTCCTCTGCTATCCATGGCATTGGAGATGGGTGCAAAGTATCACTCTTGCTTTCAAAGTCACATAATCCTATTAAACTGGATGTATTTGGGCTGCAAAACAAAAATTCCATCACAGGACCAAAACGAAAGTTTTCAGATGTGGCCAGAACGAAGCTGAGCCTGTTTGTTGCAGAAGGAGGGGAGCTCACCAGCAGCAGGCACAGGGCCGGGCAGTGAGAGCATCCACCTGCAGTGCGTGAGCTCCAGTCCCTGCTCCGCCTGCCTGAAGCGAGCACTGCGCGTTGTCTCCTCCTCCAGACTTTGCCTTCACTCACAGAGCTGGTCTCTCTCACGCAGCTGGGAGCTGAAGGGGCTCTCTGGGGACACCTCGGTGACCTCCTAACGCCTGACCCTGCCGCTCTGATGTGGCCGCAGTCTGGAGCCCTGGCTTCCTCCTCTGGGGCCACGGGGGCTCCATCCACGTCCCGCTCTGATCACAAACCTGCTGCTGGCCAGAGCTCCTTCAAACAGACACGTTGCCACAAGAAAATAGCTCCAGTTCTTTTCCTCACACATTTTTTCCCTCAAGCCCTGACCAGCCCAAACCAATCTCTGACTGCTTGTTCCCCCTGCAGTTACAGCTCACTGAGATGTGCAGCAACAAATTTGGGTGGGTTAGAGCCCAGAGCAGCCTGGAGCTATCCTTAACCCAGACGTGGTCATGGCAGCAGGAATTCCTTAACGCCTTCAAATTCCCCCGTTCATACCCTTCAGATGAGGGACAGCCTTTGTTAGAATATTCCGGCCAGCCTTGTCCATGAGCAGTGCCACGTTCAATATCATCCCAAACTGGCCCACTTTGTCTTTGTGCCCTTCAGCTCAGTCCAGCTGTTCCTGAAACCCAAGGGCATTTCCAGACCCTGGACAGGGTGCAGGTGCATCCATAAGGAGCACGGTGACAGCACAAGGAGTGGCAAAGGGAGATTAGAGAGGACTACAGGACACAATGTGAAATAAATTCAAATCCAGGTGAAAAAAGTGGAGAAGAGAGCTTCACACAGGCTTTTGTTTCTCAAGTCATCACCTAATTTGCTTTCTGAGATCTATTTTACATATGCAGTTATGGTGTTTTCCTCAATGAAAGGTTTCCAATAAGTCATGAAAAGTTCGGTATTTTACGACTTTTATTGGGCTTTAATTTAACCGAACGCTTCTGTGCACCCTCCTAATGGCTCAAGGGAAATGAGGGGATCTGTTATAACCTATAACGCACCTAATTCTTCTCTTTCCAATCCTTCACCTTTAATTTTGCAATAAAAGTAATCACGGGTGTATTTTTTTAAGGGCTGCATTGTTCTCCGATGCCTGCAAACAGGGATAACCTTGGGGAAATCTCTGAGCACTCTCTGGATGTGCCTTGCAAGAGTGGCTCTGTTAAGTGGTTTCTTTGTCAGTCCCAGCACAAAATACTCTGGCCTGGTATTCTTAGTGTGGCTTGCAGACCTTCTTCTTTGTGAATACAGATGACTGGGTCATGAAATTTAATTTAAATTATATGGCTTTCTAAACGAAATGGTAATCCATAAAGAAACAAACATTCAATCTGCAGCTGAGGATTTATCAAGCAAATGCTGTTCAAACTGTATATGAACTAATAAAATTCTGAGCTGCTCTCTTTAATTTATTTCATTCTGCCTGTGAAATCCATTTTACATTACACAGGTTACGCAAGTGAGCACTAATGAAAAAAAAGCCATTTCACAATCAAAACTAAGCCAGGGTCTTTTTAAAAAGCTTCATGTGTGCAATGCTGCAAAATGCAAAGCACACTCTGCTTGCAAATAGGTCAACAAAGTGTTACCATCCCGTTTCGGTGTGATTTTAACAAATCGCTTTAAACAGTCACAGAAAACAACTGAATGCTGCAAAATACACAAATCCAGGAAAACACCTGCTTGGAACCTCAGCGTGCCATTGTGATCACATCAGTGTGAAAATCTGTCACCGTTTCAAGGGTGAATTTGACTGAATTCAAACTGAATTTGATTGAAAACACTCATATTCTTGACTGGAAGCTTAGTTTTTCCAGGTAGTATATGGAAAAGAGAAATATTTCCCAAAAAGAAAGCAGAACACACTGGTGTGATTTGCACATTTCATTACAAAGCTGTCTCGGAAACCTAAAAGAGAACCCCAGAATTTTGTTGCAAAGCCATTCCCTGGGTTTCAAGAACTAATTAATTTTTTGCTTTGGATATACACGGATATTAACTGAAGCCAGCTGAAAATTGGAAACCATCATAGAAGTTTGGGGAAAAGTGGCCTGACAGAGTCTATGGCTGATCTGGAAAAACCAAAGACTAAACAAAAATAAGAATATTCCTGGGTTGAAATCTACACTGCTTTGTGACTATAAATACACTACTTCTATGAGCAGTTTTATTTGTTTTATAAATATTACGGTGTTGCCTTTCTAACTAGGCTATAAAGTAACCACGTTACATTCAATAGATGTTGTTATCTATTTTCAAACCTTAAAAAAAGTGAATTTTTCATTTGGATTATTCTCAAGACACAGCACCTTTTTGGTGCTATCTTGTTTAGCATTTGTTTTACTGCTAAGAATTATGCAGCTAATTAAATAACCTTTGTCTTAGCCTTTAATTTTCTTCCTCCCAGAAAAATCAAAATAAATTCACCTTGCCTTTCTCCGAGCCTGAATAGCAGCAAATTAAAAATGGGAGTATTTCACTTGACAAATTTAATCCATCCATCTGTTCTAAACTTTTCTGTCAAAAACCCCAAAAATATACCTGCTGTTTTCCTAATAACTGAGCACAGAGCAAAACCTGTGATGTGGAAATGAGCAGGAGATGACATTTGCCTGCTGGTCTAATGTGTATTAGGGTTTGACACTTGTCTATCTTCCCTGTCAGCTCGGAAGTTATCTGGATTTGTTCAGAGATATTGCCACACTCCCAAACAGACAACATGTTTCTGTCTTTATCACATCTGACACACAGTGTAAGGCCATAATAGGAAGAAAAATACTGCTGCTATTTTCAAATCTACTTAAATATCACTTCTTGCATTTCTGCCCAGAAGGGATGACAAGGTGAATTAATTTACTGGGGTTTGGAACTACCAAGTGTCCCCTGATACTTGACTCAAGTATCATATATAATATTTGGTAGGGAATTTTGGAGTGGTACAAGGTTGCCACCAAAATGGAAGTCAGAGCGCAGCAATTTTTCCAACATCAGGCCTTGTTTTTCATGCAAATGTTTGTGATGGCGAATTTCTGGTGAATTTGTAAGGGGAAGGGGACCCCAACTACTGCTCTTCAGATTTCAAACCCACCCAAGGTGCCTTCAGGAGGGATCAACCCCAACCCTCAGACGCTGCTGACACACCGCTGCAGAGGGGACAGATCTGCCACACCGACAGCAAAAAAATAAAGCTTTGACTGCAAGGGGTACAAATCCCACATCCCTGGGATGTGCCACCTTTCCCTCCCACTGGAGCTCTGCTATTCACAGGGCTTGGTGCCATTAACTGCCTGAAACACGGGGCTGAAAAATGAAAGATATTGGGCGAGACACGGAAATTGCCCGCCGAGGGAATTGCGCTTCTCTCTGCCATTTGCACCTTCACAGCTTCTCCTTCGTGCCCTCCTCCCACTTCTGCTTGGCTTCCTGATTTCAGCCCATGGATGCTGGGAGCTGGGCACTCTAGCACGCAATTTTTGGTTTGTAGAACTCATAAGAGGATAAAATCCATAATTGTCTGTTAAAAAAAAAAAAACAAAACAGTATTTTTCCGAGGTCACATTTAGTTTACTACGTTCTTGCGTTTTAAACAACAAAAAAAGCCTGATTAAAAGAAAAGGTCAAGTTCCAATCTTCACACAACTCTTGGCAACTGAGTGAAATCATCATAAATCCACAAGAAAACAAAGAAAGAAAACACTGAAACCATCTGCTCCTGGGGGAGGTAGAGGAAGGAAATTCTATTTTGAACAATGTGTGTAAGACCTGCACCATTCAATAAGATCACATGTAATTCCTGGATCCCTGGAGCTCCTTAGAAAGGCTTTATTGAGAAACCTTTCTCTATTGCTTAAAATGTCACAATATTTTATATTTATATATATATTTATATAAAAATGGTGTTCTTTTCCACTGTCCTTAAGCTCAAGAAGCACAAAAACTTTAAATGTTTACAAAAATCATGAGAAATCTAGCCTGCCATAATTCAGTAGAACCGGTTTTCTGGCAAAATAGAATTCTTTTAATTGTGTTGGCAACGTAAAGCACAATGTAAAGCAATGATAATTACACCAGTAGCAATCAGTGACACATCAGTACCATTATTATATGCAGCTTCAGCCTGCTTTGATAGGGAAGGTTCCTGATTTGATATTATTAAAATAACATTAACTCTCCCTGCCTGGGTGTATTTCACACTTCACACACATTCACTGGAGAATCTGAGCACCTTATAAAGTAATTTATAATTTAACTTCTCTGTGAGACACAAACACTCTCTTAACCCCATTCCCACCCAGAGGACTGAGGGACGTGGAGCATAATTCACTTTCCAATTTCACACTCAAAATTGTTTCCCAGAGAAGGTGCAGAAGAGGCAGGCACAAGCCTCAGGTTGGTTCCACCCTCATTGACCACCCTTTCTCACAGACCTGCCACTGAGATTACGAAAATTTGAAATACACTCCAAAATGTACTGTTGGCTTTTCAGAGTTCTTATGCAAGACTGGCATGAAAGGATATGAATTAGGGCTGCTCCTTAGTCCTATTTCTTATTCCTTTGGATATTTTTATTTGAATTAATGTCACAGTATAGCAATATTTTGAGGACCATAATAAAGAGTTTGAGCAGCTGTCACCTGTCCATTGATGTTTATGAGATGTATTTATGCCTCAGTATTTTAGCAAACAGGCATTGCAAGAAGAGGTTTAATAATAGGGCCTTGTTTCCTCTTTATGACTTGAATGTGTCTTCTGAGCTCCCCAGTTTTAGCTGAGCTCCAGATTCCTATCTAAAGTAATCTTAGTACAGAAAAACATTGGGTTTTGGCTGCAGTTGTAATTTAGGATAGGGGAAATAAATGTACATGTATGTATGGAAAGGTATTAATAGCAAATATATTCGCCAAGGAGATTTGAAGAAAACAGAATTAGTGACAAATACTTGTGGAACAGAAGCATAGAACCCAGAATCACACTGACAATTTTTCTGCTTGCCATGGAACAATAGGGACAAACCTTGGGGATGTAATCCTTTCCCTTTGCCCTCTCTGATAACTTATTCAGCATGATGGGGTGATCTGTCTTCTCCTTTCCTGAGTAATATTCCTACCGCAGTCACGTCCTGCTCTGCAGGATGATCTGTGAGCACTGCTTGTCAAATGGGCATTTATTATTCACCAGCAGTGCTGGCAGAATGGGTACCCCACCTCTCCTCATTCTCAATTAGTCTTTACCTGCAAAGCTTTGACAGAAACAGGCTTTATCCTATGGAAAAAAGTCGTATATAATCTCCGGACTTATAGCGTTTGACAAATTCTTCCCCTCAAAATTTTGTTCAAAATAGACTAGAACCATTTCTTCTGCAGAATTTTTAGCTTTTCACTGAGCTGGAAGTCAGGCAGTTGTCCTGCTTCACCGTGTGCCTGTTGAGGACAAGAGGCATGGTAGGGTCACCTGGTGTCACCTGCTGTAGAACAGGGGTAAAAAAATGTCACCCATTTGCTCCTTGTAAACCCAATATATCTCCTTCGACTAACACATATCAAAGAGCTAATGATGAAACACTCCAGAATAAAACCAAATATTTCAGCGGATATGGCTGAGAACATGTGAGAAGTCAACATAACTCTCCTCCTACAGTCTTATTAAAGTTGTCTGTTATAGACAAGTGAAATGAGGGGATATAATTCCAGGAGTATAAATAGTCCTTCTGCTCTCACATCAATATTTTATGCTATTCATGGAGAATCAGTAAGGTATTATTAATTGCTTCTAGCAACACAGGTAAATTAAAGGCTGAGCTATTAACAACATTAAAACTTAAATATTAATTCCGAGAAGCCACAGAATGTACTAATGTCAGAGCTGAAAGTGGAAGTGTTAAAAAAAGAAAGGAGGTGTTGGCTTGTTTAGAAGCAAGAGCTGCATTGTGGTTTCAGGCACAGCCTTGAACAGAAGACGCCGTGCAAACTGCAGCAGCCCAGAAAGAGCTTTGGGAGACAGAGAGCCCCAGGCAGGTTCTACACTAAAAAGTCCTGGCAGAGCTGTGTAATGAAGTGTGATTTGTGCCCAAAGCACCTGTGTTCCTGCTGCCAGGGCTGCTGTGCCTGTGGGGAGGGACAGAGCAGTGCCCCGAGCGAGCCACGTTTGTCTAAGGCTGGTTTGAGCTGTGCCAGCTGTGCCACAGCAGGAGCCCCCTGCCAGCACAGGGCACACAGCAGCTGCACCAGCACTGGTTGTAGTGCACACCTGGCTCCAAAGATGGCCAAACCAGTGGCAGCGCAGGGATGGACTGGTTTATAGTCCTTTTGTATCACCGGCAAAACCAGAGAATCCCAGACCGGCTTGGGTTGGAAAGACCTTAAAGCCCATCCGGTGTCACCCCCTGCCGTGGGCAGGGACACCTTCCACTGTCCCAGGGTGCTCCAAGCCCCGTCCAGCCTGGCCTTGGACACTTCCAGGGATTTCACAGCTGCTCTGGGCACCCTATGCCAGTAACCTCCCCTTCCAGGTCAGAGTCCTGGGACTGCTTTTCCCCCAGCCTTGTCCATATTTGTGGGTGAACTGAAGGGCGCACCCCCACATTTGGGTATTCTCCGCCTGGGTGTCGATGTCCCTCGTTTGGTGTCTATGGGTTGTTCCGCTTCGTCTTTAGCTCACAGCGCTTGGAAGCTGTGAACCACTCAATGCCACACACCATCTCAGAGCCTGCTTGGAAATGGACTCACAAAGCCTGCAGGAAATGAAGCAGAACCAAACTGATTCTCTTTGCTCTGCCAGTGACTCCCACTACGGCAGATACAGCACGACAGCTCGGTAGCGCTGCTGGCAACAGAGTCAAACAACAATGACAAAAATGAAACAATTGGCAGGTAAGAATTACTGAGTAGTTGAATAGCTCTGTGACTCTGCCACAGCTACAGCACATCTTTTAAAAACAATCCTAGGCAGAATTAACTGCCTCGAAGTTTAATAATTACCTTTAGACTTGAAACAGTTGAGCAGCTGATGACATATCAATATGTTCATGGTATGGCTAAAACCCCTGTATTTTAATATGCACACAGGCCAATGTGCATATTTTACCTTAACATAATAAATAATTGTACATCTAGTTACTATTTGGGATAAAACTATTTGCATATTCAAGGAGTACCAGCCTCACTTCCTATCTAGGACAGATTTTACCATTTCTCCTTAAGCTAAATAGGTTTATTCTGGAAATGAGCTTTTTTCTGTAGAAACCCCAAACCACAAGAATTATTTAACATGATTAAGAAACATTTGGCCAGTTTTATGAAACAAACAAACAAAAAGCAGATGTGTGCTGGGAAAGAAGGGTTGAAGTGTTACCTGATCCACACATTCTCCCCACATCCACCTTCCATCCAAGCAATGCAGGCTGGACACCTGGAATCACCACAGGCTACACTGATGATTAGACCAGAATTAACCAATGGAGGGTCAGGGCACAAAAACAATGCATGAATTGAACAGTCCCAGGTATTCCATGTACACAAGAATAGTGGATCATTTGAAAAAACTAATCAGGAATAAACACAGGAGACATGGAAAGCTCACCCTGGGTGCATACATCTAATTTCAAATGAATATTTGATGGTATTAGCAACTGATGGATTTCTGATTTTTGTTAATATACAAACAACTTTTGAATCATACCTGGTAAATACTTTTTTTAGAGATTAGATGAAGGTTTATTTTGTAGAGGAGGGGATATGTGTTGTTGTTATTCACGGATACATGCATACGGAGGGACAAACCACACGAAAATAAGCACTGAGCTAAATTCCAGACACAAAGGTTTCATTGCCTCAACTTCAGCAGCGTTCCACGAACATTATTCAATATAAGAAGAGAAGACAAATAAACTTGTGCTTCATGGAGAGATTTGTGGAGCCTCTTCTGGGTTTCTGCATATCTGTGTCTGTGAGAGCAGCTGATCAAAGCTAACGGTGGATTAATCAAGTGCTACGATACATTTACAGGTGAAAAATGAGTGGCCCTTCATTCCCAGCTACTCAAAATGAGCTACTGAGTTGATATTCCAGCAAAGCAACCTCTAGAACAGCAACCAAGGTGAGATATATCAAAGCAGGTAAAAAAAGACATGGGAAAAAAAAAAAACAACCAAAACAAAACTGATCCCTGTCCAAAGGAAATAAAAACCAAAGGCCTGCTGTGACAAGGGGAAAAATAAATCAGATTGACATCTTATAGTGGAGTACAATTTTCTTGTAATGTGTCTGCTTAAGCTAAGGCCATGACAAAACTGAAATGTTTATATGAAATCATGCAACTGTCACCAAGCTGTTCATTTTGATGGAAAGAACACGCAGTGCCTTTCATTCTAATATTTTCTAAACAGACTATTTCCGTTTTTCAACTTGCCCCTTTTTTCCGCTGCCAAAGTTCCCATCAGATTGCAACAGAATTTTTTTTTTTAAAAGCTGTCAATTTTAATTGCAGCACTCTTTCACCCTTTTTTTTTTTTTCTGTACCCTCTTGATTTTTTTTCCTAATGAGGCAATTAGTCCCCGCTGAGGTCAGTTATAGTTGCTTGCAGAGAGTTTTCTAGCAGGTACAGAGAGAGGGTCATTGGCAGATGAAGTGATGTTGAAATAAACATCTTCTCCCACTGGTGCCAGAGGAATCGTTGCGCAAAATAAACAAAGATCCTGCATCACCAGCAGCTTTCATAAAGTTCCTTTTCAAGCTTCTTAATCACAGAGAGGCAATTAGACAATATCCACACTTGCTTGTCCACTGTCATATCTCAGCATACCTCAAAAACCTGTTTGTATTACCAAAGTTGCCTAAATTAACTAAAGTAATTAAAATTACTTTCTAATCCCTCCTTTTTCCACCCCAAATACATTCTGCCACACTAAAACAAAAGATGCTGCAGGAAAGAATCTTCTCAAAGACAAATCTAAAACCACCAGAACCACGTTGGACAAGGGAAATAATTATTTGGAAAGATAAATTGATTGCTTGAGGTTAATTTATGCCATTTGCAACAATCCAGAAATCAATTATGATGCATAATCTTTACTAAGGTCTGTAGATTTTACAGGGGAGTAAGCAGGACAGAAAAAAATGTAAATGACAAATGTAACATAAGAAACACTGACAAACTGGTTCCATTTGCCACATTTCAGCAGTGAGGTGAAATATCTTAGCATTGACTGCAGAGACAGAAATGTTCGAGCCTACCAGCACACAGTTTATGCTAATTCTGCTTAGGAAACCCCTGCTGAGACACCCACGAAACACCCACGAGGTCAAGGGCAGGCTGGATGGAGCTCTGAGCAGCCTGGGCTAGTGGGAGATGTCCCTGCCCATGGCAGGGTTTGGAACAAGGCAGTTTCCAAGGTCCCTTCCAACCTAAAACATCCCAGGACTCCATCCTTGTGTGAAGTTGCTCACCACAACTGTTCTTCCAGTCCAACAGAAATGTCCCTACAGGATCACATCTCCACAGCCAGACAGGACAAATGGAAGCTAAACTGCTGCTTCTCAAACTGTTCACTTCGTTTGATCTCTGGAACAACGGCAAAATAAGTTTCAGACTGGGTCATCTTTGGTGTAAAAGACAACGTTGGAGTACATCCAAGCACAGTCTTCAAACCCACCCTTTCACTGGGCAGCACTGTAGTATTTTAGCAATTTCCATCATTTTTTCCCATGGCGCAGCACAACCTGCCAGCCCATGAAGTTTCTGTCAATGGCTCTGTACTTCAGAACACCGAATTCAGGCCACACTCACACCGCAGGGATGAGCTCAGTATCAAATCCCAATACCTTAGATATAGGCACTTGAATACACCTATAAATTACTTCTAACTCTAGCAGCAGACCGTTCCATTTAGGGGCTTTTCTCAGGTTAGCAGGATCCCAGCAAGTTCTGGTCCTGCTGTAATTTAGGTAAGTAGTGCTTGTCAGGAGCAGACACAAATTACATCAGAAAAGAGAAATATACATGCATTTTTTTCCTTTACTGCTGATATTTTTGCATGTATGGCTGCTTTTCTAGGTCTCTGTTTTAATTTAAAAACCATCTGACAACTCTGTTGCTCTGTGTCATTCTTAGCCACAGGATAACTGACAACAATAAACACCTGTAACAACCATTCTTTTTCTGCTCAACATTTCCAGGCACCCGGAGAGATTATGGAAAATAACTTTTTGCTGAAGTAAAGGTTCACATAGTCTTGGGCAATGTTTTCAAGTAGTTGCCTTAACACTGAAACATCTGTTGGCAGTAAACATCCACGACAAATGCTGGCTCTCAAAAAGAGATCCATGCTTTAGCTCTTCTTCATGTCTACCAAGATTTTTTTCCTTCTTTAACCACTCTGCCCATTTTTAGTCATCTAAAAAGTTTTGCTGTCAGGTGAGGTAAGGCCAGAAAGCCGTTCTAGCTCCTTCTGAGGATCAGTTGAGCACCATCACCTCTGCCAGCCCTGGGAGATACCTTTGCTTCAGGTCTGACAAACTGCTCCTCACTTTCCAGCTTGCCTCCTCCAGGCTAGATTTCTCTCTTCCTAACATTTTCTGTATTAAAACCCCCCCAGGTAGCTTGCTTCCTGTCTAATGACTACTTGAGAGGATTCACAGTTACAGAAAATCAATGTTTTAAATGGTATTGAACAATGCTCTCGGAATCTCAAGGTGACTGGTTCAATCTTCCCTGATTAAACATGACACAGTATCATCAAAGTAAGCTGCAGAGTTGTTCTTTGCCTGGTTTTTTATGCCCTTTCAGACACAGCATCACTTCAGTCCAACCAGGACCTCCGTCTGAGCTGCAAGAAGACAACGGGAGCATCGCAATGCATTTTAAAAGAGCGGAAAGAATCAAATGTGTTCGGAGCCTGAGGATTAGCTGCATGAGGTGAAATTCTTCCAAACCACTCAACCAGCTTGGAAGAAGCATATTTAAAAGCATAAAGTGTGCAATGAGGTACAATATCCATGTCCTCACTACCAAGCTGTGTGGTGTTTTGCTGCAACCTACACACTCCAGTTAACCAAAGGCTGAAGGGAGGAGCAGGAATCTTTCTGTTAAGGAAGTTTCTTTGCCTGCAGGCTGCAGGACAGAGCAGGAAGCAGCAGAGCTGACCTGGTATTTTTTCCTCTCCTGTGCAGTTTTTGTGGGATGATTTTAGAAGCTGCCAGTGGAAAATGTCAACCCCTGCAGGCAGAGTAAGGATTGCCACGGGGTTTGCAGATGCTGCTCACCAAAGAACAGTTTGCAACGACACCTTTTTCACTGTCCTTCGTGGTCGTGGCTCAGAGGGCAGCACTAAGCCTCACTGAATCATTTCACAGAAATTACATTACTGAATTTTCTCGAGGAAAAGTTCTGATCTCCACATATCAAGTGGACACAAGTGTCTTCAAATATCTTCCCCAGCACTGGATTTTTGGACTGTCATTCTGTAGCGTGACTTTCCACTGGTCAGTTGGCAAAGGACTCCAGACTTCTCCCCAGGGAGATAAATGCCAACAACTGAAGAACAGAGACATTTTATTTAATCTATTTCTCTGCATCTAAAGCATCAATGTCGTCTTTTCTAGACAAATTTCATAAGGAAATATGGCTGATTTTAAGTCATTACAGTATCAGTGACTGTACTGATTATTTAATTGAAAAAATACTTTTTCAAATAAAATGACAGGCTGCCAAGTTCACTGCTGATAAACAATATTTTGAAAAACCAACATGAAAGCAGCTACAGTTATAGGACATGCCTTTTGTATTCAAACTTGTGAGTTTTTCAGTTACAACAGCGTGTCTCAAACACCTCAGGTAAAGAGGGATTTATCTGGCCAGCATAGAGAACTTGGGGGCTGCAATGAAGAAAGTTCCAATCATGTTCTACAGCTTTACAGAAAGCAAAGTCTGTAACCTTCCAAAGCTGTGAGAAGAAGGAGAGACATGAAATAGTCTGAGAGGATGTTTTACATTACAACAACATCCCAAAATTTGAAAGAACCTAAATATATTTCATTTAGCATTGCAAACTCCTATAACTCATTTATGGGCATCTTGTATCTTCTCCTATTGATCTGAGCTCAAGCTTCAGATATAAAAAGCTTGGGGAACAAATGGGGACAAATTTATCCCTGTTGCAATCCCATTATCTGCAGCTGAATTCAGCCTATTTTGTTAATCTCATTCCTACCTCTGCCTTTTTCCCCTCTAAATAAATTCTAAAATAATCAATTTTGTTGTTCCTTATTGCGTCATGCAATAGAAACTTTTTAGATCTTATTTTCTTGGCAGATATGAATGGAAGAGATTTTAAAAAAGTGTGCAACTCTCTAAGTATTAATTCCATGTATGCATAGAGGAAAAGGTAACAGTTTCATATTTTAAACCCTTATCCTATAACAGGCCTTTGTGACAAGGCTTTTAAAGGCTTGTGGCAAATCAGAAACAATATATTTTCTACTTTCATTTCAAATTTATGTCTGGAATTTAGCTTCTCTTTCCCCTTCATCTGGAACACAGATGAACCTCAATCAATCTCAACTTTTCCTTAAGACAACAGACACCTCTGTCCATTTTTCCAGGTGACTCTTCCTAGGATCCTTTCTATATTTGCACCTCTTTTGCCATGGGCTCCTTTACTAAATCTAAGCCTTTTTAGGGGTGGTGTCCCATGGACTTTTACCACCAGTATTTTGTATCTAAATTACTTTTTGTCTCACCAAACTGGCTTATCAAACATGTTTATTGTTTAACGTTTCAGGCAAAACCGTCTGAGGAGTTCTCTAAAGCAAAATACAGGAATGGAGTAACACAAATTTACACTAAACACCTATTTCAGATCCCCACAGGTCTGCACTAAGGGCAGATATTTCCCAGATAAATGTATACACACACACACATATACACTCAATCCTTTTCTCTCCATACAATCATTTACAAACCATCTAGCACAAAAATATATGGTCTATACAATAAGAAAACTTCCAGGCACTACAGAAATGCAAATAAATAGCAGCCCATACAAGCTAATGTGGGTAAATACGAATTGTCATGGAACTCAGTGAATGACAAAAACTTAGATATCCTTCTCTGCTTGAAAATCTCTTTCAAATGTCATTTATTACACAAACATACTGGTTGGCACTAAATATGCCATGTTAAGTCCCTTGCTTTGGCATAGTAAGCCTCACATGGACAAAATGTAATGTTTGGCAGAATACAGAAGTTTCCTCATCCTTTATGTCTACCCAACAGAGGACCTTTTTCATCTTATTTGTCATCACTAATTAAAGTTATAGTGCCCCAGACTCCAAGGAACTTTAAATGATTAATATACTCTGATTACTTTTTCCATTTTTTTTTTCACAATACCTTCCATTAGGAATTCTCCCAATAAAAAATACTGGTTTAGATTTAAATTATACACTTTGCCCTGAAAGTTTTTTCATCTCAGCGAGGCAACTGAAATGCTGAGGACTCTCAGGGCATTCTTTCTCAAGCCATCTTCAGCATTTATTAATAACTCTCTTTAAAAAACTATTTTTCTAGAAAAGATCAACAATTTCCAAAATCCAGACCAGACAATGCTTTAAAGGAGCACTTGTTAAAACCTGCTGAACAGAAAGGATTGAAGTTTAATGGTTTACAACATTTTTTCTGCTTTTTCCATCCTGCAGCGTTACCGTCTCCCATCAGAATCTAAACACTGAGCAAAGAAAACAAGATTTTCTGCCTTCTGTTTTGATTCGTTCCAGACCACTGATGATCAATTAATTCCAAATAAAAGACCAAAGAACTGGCTGCAGTATGCAGGTACCAGTAAATAGACTGACGAAAGGCCAGGCCTATTGCTTCAAAGGAAACAAAAAATATTGAAACTAAAGGTGAACTGCACTTATTTGTCCTTGGCTACAGAACAAAACCAGAAAAGGTCATAAACATGTGATGGTATTTGCTTACAGTACACTGGATTTTGAGCACTGGCCTTAAAGAGGGCTTAAGTCACACGGCTAAAAATACCAGGCCACAGGCTTCTTGCAGCAAAGCCTTGGTGCTACACACTGACAAGATAAAATAGTATTTGTGAGCAGTTCGAATTGGATTTATCATTATAACAATGTGGGTCAACATTATAATGGTCTCATCTGGTTATACAAATAGGCACTGGAACGCAGTATGGATGTAGACTTTGAGACACAGCTTTGCAATGGAGCTCCTTTGGGCACAGGACAGAAAGAAAATGCTCAAAAATGTTTAGCATACGTCAGTAAAATAAGCATATTGTTGTTATAATTATTATAAAATAGCTGTTAGTGAAACACATTATAAATCTTGGCTACGGTTTGATTTTGCTGTAGGTAGAGCACGTCACTTCATTGGGAATTGGCAACTGAATCAAGTATTTTCCTGTCCAATATTTACATTACTGCTACAATAAGCAAAAAATATTAACCAGAACAACCCTATCAAGGGTGAGGTGTGAGTGATGGCTGGTTCTCAACACATACCACAAAAAAAAAATTTACTGTGACTCAAACACAAACCCAACATTTCAAACAATCTTCCAAAAAATTCCATTTCAATCAATCTTCAAACATCTGACTGATGTGAATAAGCAGGGTGAGAGTGATGGACAACAGTCAGGAGGGGCAGCCCAGAACTGGAGAGCAGAGCAGTGGAGCTGCACTTTCCTCACCACATTCCCCATAAACTTTCTTGCAGCTGTCTGTAAGAGCTGCCACCCTTTTACTCAGCACATCCTCCTGAGGAGCACCTACAGGGCTGGAGTGAAATTCTCCGTGACACAAAGCAGGGGCTGAGCCTCCCAGTGAAGGATCACCCCGGCGAATTATTGATTAATACCTCGCAGACACACTATAAATGAGGTATAATTTATCAGGACGCAGTGACAGAGTCTTTGCTTTCTTAAAGCTCATCTTCTATTCACTCTTCTAACTTGCTTTTGGCTAAAGCAATTTCTTGAGTTCATCTTCAGCCAAGTGTCATCTGTTCTCTCCCATAATCGTTACCCTTCTCGCTAATTAGTAAGGTTTAGCTTCCTCCTGTTACACACTTAATTAACTTCTCCACCTTTGGAAAAGCAATTTCCCCTGAACGAATTACTATCATGACTGTTTCATACAATGATCCAGGTCTAAGTATAGTCTCCAAATGAAGCAACGCTGCTCAGACAGACACTGAGAGGTGCAGAGGACTTTGTGAAAGTGACCTGACTCCACAGGGATGGCAAAGATAACCATGATGAGGAAAAACTCGATAGGAAAACACTTATTCACTGTGCCACCGTCAGGAGGAACAGGCTGAGGAAAGAAAGAGGTGAATAATAGCCCCCGTGTGTGGCAAATGCTATTCTCTAACATTCATCCAGGGCCTTCCTGCTCCTCTAACGGTTTTGGCTGCACAATAACAGCGAGGGGAACTGAGCTCAGAGCTCCATTTGTCACCTGCTTCCTTCGCACAGGTACGTACCAATAACAACACTTCTGCTGAAAGGCTGGACTTGATAGGCAAGACACAAAAAAATGAGATGGCAACACAGCAATAGATGGAGATAAATCAAGTAGTCACAGCTTAAATGAATGGCAAATCACTGGTACAAAAGAGCATATCAGCCCCTGGATTTCCTCCTCCTCCAAGATACGCTGCCTGTCCGGACATTCCTTCTTAAGCTACCAAGAATTCAGTACAAATATCAAGTTAGGTCTTCCTATCAGTCATTTCTTATGAATGTAAACCAGAGCAAAATCAAGTGTGTTTTATTGATACAAATTTAAACAGTGGTTTACGGACTCACAATGTCTGGCCCAGATTCTCTGTGATGTGTTCAAACTCCTACTTAAATGAAAAAAAAAAAAAAAAAAAAAAAAAAAAAAAGACATACATACATTTATATGAGTTTCCTTTGTAGGACTATGCCCGGTTTCCCTCTCTCATTGCTGGCACCAAAAGCAGGAAGTCACTGAAATCAGAGGATGTGAAGATCATCAATGCCATCACTGAAATCAGAGGGTGTCCACATCATCAATGCCATCTCTGAAATCAGAGGGTGCCCAGATCATCAATACCATCTCTGAAATCAGAGGGTGTCCACATCATCAATGCCATCTCTGAAATCAGAGGGCGCCCNGTGAAGATCATCAATGCCATCACTGAAATCAGAGGGTGTCCACATCATCAATGCCATCTCTGAAATCAGAGGGTGCCCAGATCATCAATACCATCTCTGAAATCAGAGGGTGTCCACATCATCAATGCCATCTCTGAAATCAGAGGGTGTCCACATCATCAATGCCATGATTTCAGCATCAGAAAGACACCAAATGTCCCTCCCTGTCAGTCGTGCTGTAAGGAAAGCACTCATGAGAAATGACAGAGGTTTTTAAATGCTGGGTCTGTGCTAGGAATTCACATAGATAAATCTTTGCCTTTTCTTTCATCCCTGCCAGGACTGTGGATTTAGTTTGTGCCACTCTCACCCACCTCCTGCCTGGGGCCAATGTAATGCTAACAGTTTGGAGTAAGGGGAGAAACATGATCGACATGATATCCTAATAACAAGTATCTTCTCAACAGGCATTAGGAGCAAATAATGCGTGCAAGACCTCCTCAGATGCACATCTTAGATCATCATTATGTTTATTTTCCGTTGTTAGCACCTGTCATTCAGATGAGCTGGAAAAGAATTGCTTCACAGGACTGAAATGCTCACTGTGAGGAGAGTATCAAAATGTTAAGTGCCTGAAAGATTTTTTTTTTTATTAGTAATAATCTTGTTTTTAATCTGTTTCCTTTTCTTCCAGTTTGACATTTCTGGCCTGTTATGTTGCTCCAATATCCATTGTTCTCTTGTGAAAAATGAGGTGTGGAGTGAGTGATGCACACACATGAGGTATAAATGCAGATGGTCCTTGGACTCTTACACTACATCGAAATTACAACACAGAGCGAAATTACAACAGAGGTTATGAAAACAGTGATTATTTCACTCTTCTCGTGGTCCTGCTGCCTCTTTTTCAACATTCTATTAAAAAAAAGACTCATCTAAGTGCCTCTTTCCTGCTTCTGTCTGAGCAAATTGTTGTTATCTGTGATTTTGTCTACCCTCCTAATCTCCTCAAGAATCAAATAAACTTTTCTTGGCTTTAACGAAAGGAAGAGCAGTGCAGCATTTTGCAGATGATAAAGTATTAAGATTTTCAATAATTGAGGACTGAAAATCTTCCAACATCAAAAGCAGAACCTGTTATTTATCATGATTGGTTCATACAGGAACTAAGACATTCAAATACCAAGGAGTTGAACGGTGCCTGGGGAGATCACACAAAACCCCTGGGGTTCAAATATACAAAACTATTCCCACTTGGTTTAGGAATTCCCAAACTTCAAATAGGTTTAAGCTGTGAGGGTACTGTGGGAAATATCAAACATATTCTTTATAATCTCCCTGGTCACTGTCAGAGGCAGAATGCTGGGGCCATTCTCCTGCTCTTACTGGAGTTACACGTCAAGATTTAGAGTCTTTATCCTGTAAATTGTTGGAATTAAAAATTAGAAGTCTTTCCAGTGGAAGTACTCTGGTTCAGCCACAAATGGTGAATCTCGTATTTGCTAAATAATATGAATTTAACAATTTAGACTAAACATGCACAGAAGCTTTATTAAACTGTGGGAAGAGGTATCCTCTGTGCCATTTCCACCAGGAACTCTGGGAACTGGGGGCTGTAATTGGTGCTCCCTCTCCCACCTCCTACCTGCAGATTAAGGCTGTGTTTGGGTGGAAATCTCATTTTATGGGGGTAACTGCACATCTAGAAAAGGAACTATGTATTTAAATTGCCCGGTGTCTCTACAACATTCGTCCCTTTTCCCTTAAAAGCTGCTGGCTGATAAATGCTCGGTGACATCTCAAATGGCACAAAAAACCCAAGACAGACAAGTCAAGACACACATTCAGCTTGCCAGCCTCCATGTAACTGTAAATGCCACAAATCAAGATGCTCATCAGAAAATGAGTTTGGAGGCTTCAGAAAAGGAATCACTGCAGAGAACATCACGATAATAATTCCTGCATTCCTCCTCCCGTGCCACAGAACTCTGGCAGCCTGTGGGGATCTAACAGGGAAGAGGTTGAGTCGGGGAGATCAGAAGATAACAGGAATATTTTGCAGGCAGTGGAATGCAAGCTATTGGTCAGGTTAGCTGCAAATAATTATATTCTAACAACTTCAATTAAGGCAATCAAAGTGTACAGCTTTCAACAAATAGTCATTTTAAGCAAAACCTTTTATCTCTACAGCCATTTCCTCCTGTTTGTGCTTTGGTTCATCCTTAACATCACTGATTTTCTAAATCCTAGGCAGGTAGAAAGCACCGTGGTAAAAACCTAACCCTGGCAGAGTTTTTCTTCCTGCAATGCCAGCCATTATATTTGATAATTGACAACCCCCATATTTAATGAAAATAAGAGGTAGAACTTCTGTTAAAGCAAATGTAAAACAAAATTCATAAACACAAATGCCTTATTATTCTATTCTAGTTGTCTTTTATCCAGATACCAGGAAAAAGGGAAGAAAAAGGTGCCACTTATGAAGATCAAGTTTCTTTAAGAAGTTATGACAATTCAAATAACCTTTTTTTCCCCTCTTTTAATTAAAAAGATACATTAGGACACAAAGCTAGGAATCTGAAGGTTTAATTAATCACATTGAGTTTAGCTAATGATCTTTTACAACTCACTTCAGGTCCCAGAGTGTCCCACAGCGAGCAAGAGGACTTTAATAAGATCCATCTGGATCTTAAGATCGCCACTGAAGTTGTTCCAGAATATTATCAGAGACACAGATGGGATTTCTAGAAGATGTTACAAAATCCTTTCCTTCTGCAAACGTCCCGTAGGGCATTTCCCAGCTGCAAAGTTTATTCAGCGGAATGTCAGCTAGAGCTGGTCGAGTAGCAAATGCACAGATTTGGGAACGTGCCCCTCCCCTTCCCAAATAAAACCATCAATTGTGCTGTAGCTCATGAGGCTGTGTCAATTGTTACTGGCAAATATTCACATCCACAGAGGAGACTTTCATATATTCCAAAGGTTTACTGGGATCTCCCTCTGACAATTATCCCTGCACTGTTTCTCCTGTTTCTTACTCCAGGATTTGAACCATTTCTCTCTCCAGTCATTAAATGTAAGCAGCGCAGCGCCATCGATTTGATGGCAGCTGGATGGCACAGAAATAGATCCAGTGGCAAGGAAACCTCTTCCCAGTGACAGAGAACCATTTATCTGGTCAATATTTGGTAATTCTCTGTATATATCATAGCTAGCCAAAGAGTTCATTTGTCAAGATGCTGGAAAATCCTAGATTTAGCATAAAAGAAAACAGTTATTTGAGAACAACTTGCTAAGAGCTCCTTCCTTACCACCTACCAGAAGAGAGACTGTACTGAAAATTTAGATTCTCTTTTTGTATGCTAAATCGCACTGCTGTAAGAATTTTTACAAATCATCTTACAGAAAATGGTGAGAAAATTGTACCCAATCAGGTACCACATACAGGAACTGGGAAGAAATAATAAAAAAAAAAATCTAAAAAAATCCCCAAACAGATACCGACATGATCTGACTGAAAAATAGAGCAGCCTCTTCAAATTTATTACATTTGTCTTTGAGGACTGTTATTTGTAGGTCCCCTCCTCTTTGCTGCATGACTGAACATTCAAGAGTGAGACCTTTAGACTCAAACATGACTTAACCTGGGAAATTTCTAACTCAATTTACAGCAACGTCATGCATATGCTAAACCCCGTCCGACATTAATATTTAATGAAGAAATAAACCTGCCACAAGAATAAATTTACAGCACATTTAGCGCCCAGCATTTCAGAGGTGTCTGTCGAGTAGGTTTTGCTGTCGAGACAAGGTTTTAAACTGCCAATAGTTTAAAAGTAGTAATTTTTCATTGCATTTCATTCGTAAGCTCTGCTCCTTTTAAGAGACTCCAGGCTGTCAAGGTTAATTGAACCCTCAGGGCCCTCAGAATGACTGCACTCGCTGGGGCTCTGCTGGCTCCAGGCTCAGCTCCCTGAGTCCTTTGCTCTAAATCTTGTCTCCAATGATCTTCTTCATAAATAGAATTTCAACTTTAATCTCGACAATTATGATCTGCTGATCTAATTCTCTGATTTAGCCCTGCGTCTATCCGGCCAGACTAAAACCTCTGTCTTCCTGGCATCTCACGATCAGCTTAGAACACCAAACTCCAATAATAGGGAGCAGAGGAATAGACAGCCGGACTTTTCCTTCTGTCTAGACAGCACGACCTCCACTGTGAGTGCCACACTCACTAAAACTCCACACCTAAACCTTCTGCCAGCAAACATCTTTCAGAGTGTTCCTCACAACTGCCCCCGAGGTGTTTCAGGGCTCCTGGCTCACCTGCCTCGTGTCCACCCGTGACCAATGTCTGGTGACTTCTTTCTCCCAAGTCCTTGTTTTGGGGGCAGATCAGCAAAATCATTGTATTTTTAGGTGAGCATTGAAACCTCCCTCACCAGTCCCAGGGGGATTTTTGCCCTGTTTGGAATCCCGTGGTCACAAAACTCGTTGGTTTTACTAAAGCCAAGTGCTTTTATTCAGAGTTCGGAAGAAACATCAAGGCAAAACGAGATAAGGAACGAACAAGCTTTGCTCCTACTTAGTCTCATCTCATTTTATGCTTCACTACAAACAAAATTAGCTTCATTTCCCTGCTAAATTAGTCTAGCACCTCTAAACCAGCTTTAGTCTCCGAGCACTCCGAGGTGCTTCAGTGTGTTTAGAGGACAGATTTTCCCTTAAGAAAACTGACTATCACGGAACTTTAGCTTTCCTTCTGAAACAGAGCTTTTCAAAATTTAACTCATCAAGTTTTCTGTTGGAATTCTAGTATGATGAATGTCTATTTTGGTTTCCTTTTGTCATCCAGAAAGGAACAAATTCTCCAGTATTGTTCTATTTGCAGAATAAATTCCAACACCTGATGAATTACGACCAATGACTTCTTTCTTCAGGGCTCAGGTATTCAGTCTCCTAAGACAGGGTGATTGCTGATGTCCTTAAAAAGGGCACATTTTCTCTCAAATTAAAATTTTATATAAATAAATCCTGCTTTAGAAAGTCATGGCAAGAACATTCCAGCTTGAGAGTTGAACTGGAAAGGGGAAAGGAAAACTCTAGGCAGAATGATAAAGGCATTAGAGGCCTTTCTATGGACACAAGTGAGCTCAAGTGGGAGTCTAAATTAGCAATCTCTACAACTTAAATTAGCCACTCACTGTCGTTCCCATGAAATCAAAATATTAAGAGCAGCTTCTAAATTCAGAAACAGTCAAGTGCCTCATCAAAATGTATGAAAAATCAGTGAAACTCACCCAAAGGAGAAACTTCCAAGTTCACTTTCCTTGCCTTTACATATTTACCTTTTTCAGCAGTCTATAGAAGATTTTCATTTATGTGATATTTGAAACTCAGGTAATGTTGTGATTGAGGGACTGGTGGAGTGATAAAAAGTCTCAGATTTGCCAGCTTGACAACAAAGTTAGGGAAAAACCCCTTACTAAAAATCTGTACAACTCGTGGTGGGCAGTGAGTGATGCCAGGCTGAACTTTCACCTCTGTGGGTGAACAAGAACAGAAATGTGAATTAAACCCTTCCAGGCAAGCCAGCACATGGCCCAGCAGCATCTCTGTACCATTTTCTATTTCAAATGGGAGATGTACAACCACCAATTCTCTTTCATGTTTTTAATCATGGCCTTCCTAAAGCTGCAGCATCCTTGCAGAAGCCATTGACTCTTTGGACTGTAGAAGAATAATTCTCAGAATATGGATTGCCTTGGGTCCACTTTCCCCTCAGGCAGCCCTTGTCTCCCCAGGGATCAGCTATGTTTTGGAGATGTCACCCATACAAAGCACCCCAGTTTCAGTATTTCCTCAGTTTTTTCAAATATTCACATTCTTTTAATCTTTTTCTTGCACCGAGAACCATTCCAACGAGCGCTGACAGAAATGTATTTCCCTCTACTTCAGCTTTTCCTGATGAAAGTACTCCTTTCCTTTTCCCCGAGGAAGTAGTCACTGGAACTAAGCAGGATATTTATTTTAATGCAGGAAGGTATCAGCATATCTGTTTAGAAAGCAGTTTCTTCCACTCTGCTTTGTGTCAGGATGGGAATGCTAAACTGCATCTCAATTACCAAACCCCAGCATGGAAGATTCATGCAGCCTCCTGCACCCAGAAAGGCTATCATAATTAACTCCTCAATAAAGCTGTAATTAATTATTGACAATTTAATGTCCCTACTTTTAACCTTAAATATCAGGCAGGAATTACTGGCTGTCATCTCTTCCTCAGCACTGCCAGGTGCAGCCCAGGTGTTTTCAATCGGGTCACCCCAACTCCGTCAGCCACTTACACCGTCCATTCACACTGCAGCAGCATCTTTCCCTGCAGAACGGTGATGGATTCCTCATTTGAATAATTCACATCTGAGTTTTAGAATAGAAACTCATCATTTAGTAAAATGAGCCGCTAAACGGACCCTAGAAGTGCATCATCCCCAGCATTCCCCACAGAAACGTGGTTCTCTGCTGCTTAGAAAAACCCACAACTGTGATACCCAAGATGAAATTGTAGCCTCTAAATTGGATGTTCATCTTCACCCTTTTCTGAGCTTTTCCTCTACAGCCACTTTGTGTTTTGAGGCCATCTATTAATTTATAAGGTGTCTGCTGTTGTAGATAGCTGTTAAATAGTTAATAGGGATCTACTGCACTTTGTCCAGCAGCAGAAGTGCAGCCTGCCTAATAAAACCCTCCTGCAGTAAGTAATGATTCTCTCTCCTTTCACACCTCTCACACTGAATTCACAGTTGTACAGTTAAATATTTCACAGTGTACAGAAGAAAAAGGCTGTATAGCCCCTCCATGTAAATTACTTTTATACCACAAGTCTTCAGAAAGTCTCCAAGCTGAATAGTCCTACCCCAGTACATATTTCAAGTATATACGTTCAAATATTTTAAAAGGAAAATAAAAAAATAACTCTTCAATACCAAGGTACTGTACTGGCTAAGTTAAAATGATCTTTCCTGAGCACGGGTCCTGTTACTGCAGGTGTGCAGCCTAACACCCAAGGAAAGCCTTGAATTCATCCTGCTTTAATTTTCATCAAAGACAAATCTTTTCACTGTGAAAAGTTGTTGCAGGAGTTGCTGGTCATGGGCAGTGGAGAGAAACTCAACAAGAAAAGGTTTCTCCTCCTGCTCCAACGGCCTTAGGGATTATTGAGAACATACCTGATTACAAGAACAGCAATTTTGCAGGACAGCAGAGAAGAACCCAGGAGACCAAAAGCCACAGGAGTAAAAGGTACAAAGCAGGCTCACCTTCCTTCTTGGCTGTGTAATGTCCATTTCTGGCACCACAGAGCACATCGACCTGCACTGCGTGGCACCAAAACCACCAAAATCTACCTTCAAACGTTGCCTGAGAAAAGAAACACAGATTTATAATTGGGGTTCAATGAGTTTAAGTAGTTTTCATCAGTCAAAACCTACTTTTTTTTCCATAAACTACTTATTTTATTGCTTTTCTGTCATAAAATGTGGACTACCTTCAAAAGAATGCAGTTAACACTTTAGGAGAAATAGGCAAAATTTTGTGGAAGTACAGACCATGACCACTGAGCTGTTAAGAATTTTCCATGACCCTTACATTAGAGGAAGCTCTTGAATGACCAAAAATTACATTTGACTGAAAAGTCTTGGCACAGCTCATAATTCATGAAGGAAAAATTGACAGAAATTTCATTTCACAACTCAAAATCTCAAGTTTCGAATTGTAAACATTCATTAATGGCCCAAATATTTTATTTCAGAAGCACTCACACAATTGTACACAATCAGGAGTGTACATCTAATTTTGAGTTCCAGTTCCTGTGTGCATCACTAGATGGCACATGCCCAACTTGGTGAACTGGTTTCATGCAGAGAAGATCTTTGCAAAGACTCTTCTGCAGCTAAGGAGTACCAGGAAAGTTAAGACACTGCTTTGCAATCTGCTAATTATCTGTCTATTCAATTCCTTATTTAGCATAAAGGGTTTCAAAACAGATATGAAAACAAGGATGTCCAAAACAAGGAAGAGCTCTTATTATTTAAATGCAGCTGGGGAAAAAAAATTTATAGGATGTCTCGAAGAGCTGCAATTTGCTTATAATTTCTGAGCCAGCTTTCTCGTCCTGATTGTGTATGTGTGTTTGAAGTACATTAAGTGAATGATTCACAAACTAACATTCTGTTTTATCTTTATTTTGGGAAATACATTTGATCTGTTGAAAGCCTTGGTTAGATAGAAGAGGTTATGGAGCCTTTTTTAAAATTATTATTATTATTATAGATACATTCTGGTTTTCAAATGGAAGGCAAAGCAGGCAAGTGAAGGCTTTCATTTAGTCAGAGCTGGGTGTGGAGCAGATAAAAGCATCTGGGGCTGAGTACAACCCTGTGATTACACATCATCTACGAGTAGCCCTGATGTTCTTGCTTACCAAACAAGCCTTTTAAAATATAACATACACTTTAGGACGAATGCCTAGGAATAGACAAACTCCTTTGAAATGAGTGCTCAATTTCTCGTTGCCAGCTATTTTCCTCGAAGTGTTTCTGGGTGATTTCAGTGATTGCCTCAGCCTCCACCCCAGTGCAGCCTCTCAGCCCATCCCCATCAGCCTTTTCCAACACCAACGAGCCCTAAGGTTTCCCACCAGCCCTAAACTCTGCCATTCAGCACAGAGTTTTGCTATTAACCTTCAGCCAATGTGCAGCAGGGCATGAAAGTTGCCCATGTGGTGAGCTGACAGCTCCACGTGCCAAACCCCTCTCTTCCCATGCAATCCAACAGCAGCAGAACTGCAGGACAGGATTCCCACTTGCTCCATGCCCAGCTGGAACCAGCTGCAGTGCCAGCACAACCACGCAGTGGTCACACCGAAAAAAATCTGATTTCAGGGCTGTTTGTGTGTCCAGCACACTGCAGGCTTTGGTCACAAGCAGAAATATTCTTCCCTGTGTATGGCACGGCCCTGCTGGAAAAAATGTGATGGTATAAATCTTTGGAGAAGCTGTTATAGATTCCTCAGAGGGCATATTGCTGAGATTTCTTTATTGAAGTCACAAGTTTCCTTTTGCTTGCACATATTCCCTAACACTTGCTGAAGTTTGTCACCTTCGGGCTTTCAGTGAACTCTTATTAAAATGAATTTGGCATCTCGTGCTTTTGATTTAATTCTTTTTATTTGTTCCTGGGCATCTAGAAGAAAAGAGCGTGACATGGAAAAATAACCAAAAAAAAAAATTAGAAAGAGAGAGAAAATAACAGTTTTTTTGCAATCTACCCACTCACCCTCCCCCAAAATCTAATGTGCAACATCAGAGCAGCTTTTTAGTGCTTGGAGAACTCCCCATATCCTCTGAAATTAAAGAGGCTGCACTCAAAATAAAGTCAATTTCTAAGAAACTGAACCAGAATACAGCCCCTATCAGAATAAAATTAAAATAAACATAGTTTCTAAACAGTTATTATAATTTAAAACAGATTATAGAGGATACAGAATGCACTCCAATCCATCACAGATTGCATGTGCCAGACTATACCCAGGCTGAATTATTTATGGCCATAAAGGAGCACTGTACTTCTGCTTTGGTTACTAGGAACCACTACAGCTGCACAGATTGCCCATGGTTTTTAATCTATGAAATTACATTATTTCCTTATATTTTAGGGATGGAACAGAGAGGTCATCAGGTAGAGCCCGAGGAAGAGTTTTTGCCTATCTCGTATTAACTAAAAGGGGAAGGTAGAGCTGAGGCTCCATTTTCTCGCCCCTGGCACCTCTGGGACCCCGTGCCCTGCTGCAGGGGAGGGCAGAGGCTGGTTTGGGTATCAGGCATTGCACAACACTCTCAAACCTCAGTTTGAAGGGTTTGCTGGCTCCTTCCACAGTCCCCTTGGAGCCCCTTGAAATCCAGCCCGGTGCTGCCGGAAAGGATCCTGGCTACGAGCCACACACGGCTGTGTATCTTCTCCCGACTTAAGAAAACAACATTTCTCAAGTGGCAGCAGGGGAGCGAAGTTCATTAAAAAAAAAAAAATCCTGAGGGGAGGCAAAGTGCTGCAGCCACACCGAAGAGTTTGTGCGTGGCAGACAGAGGAGAGAGGCAAAACTGGCTGGCTGGGCTTAGCAAAGCCTCTCTTCTGAGGGAATCCCCCTCAGGCCGAGCAGCCACCGCAGCCTCTTGTGTGATAAAAATCAGCTGGCAAGGGTAAACCCCTAAATGTGGTCGTGCTGTCCAGTAAGAGGCAAAAAGGCATTTTGGATAGGCTGGGATTAGTGTTCATTCGAGCCCCACACAGATCTCTGGGCAGACAAACACCACCTCCTCCTGTTTCTGGCTGGGGCAGCTCTTGATCGACACCACAATGGTGGGCCTGGACTCACCACGAGCTTCAGGGCAGCAAATTCTCTGAATCTTCAGTTTGCCATCTACTGCCAGCTAAATATTTACTGGGTTGGAGGGCTCCAGGGAACAGCAATGTAATCTTGTTACTCTCTCTCCAAACTATTTGTACATCCACCAAAACCCCCCCTCATTCTCACACAGCTGCCAGTCTGGTAACGCCCCTGGCAGAGGTCAAGGTTTTGACAGCAGTAGTACATTAAACATCAAACGTAAAAATATATTAATTTTAAATGCAATTTGAGGCTGTTTGGAACTAATTCTTTGAACGAGCTTGTTTCACAGAGGAAATTAATGAAAAGTTAAAGGCCAAAACAAAAAGCTACAGGAGAGACTTGCTATTTTCATTAATAAGTAAAATAAATACTCTGAAAAAGCCTTTCTTTGCTTTTATTGCTCTCAGTGCTTTTGAAAGGCTTCTCACCTGACACACCAGTGCTCCAACAGCACTAAATGCTCAGAAAACATGTACTCATTTTGTGCAAACCTGCAGGATGACATATTTACATTCTTGTTAGGGGATGCACACAAAGAAAACTCAATTCCAGCAACAGCAGATGCAAAGTTAAACGCCAAGAGAAATTATTCCAAGAGAAATAACACATTAAAGAAATATAAAATTGGCGTTTCAGTCGTGCAGATGATTCAGTCAACATTCGTTTGTTTTAAAATTCATGGGATGGGTAAAACATCTGCATCCTCTGAACCCCTGTCTCCATTATTTTATGAGTCAGAGGAATGAGCAAGGAAAGAACCAGGATCAGAAGGAGCTGTTCTCCAAAATGAGGCTCATTCACAGAAGTCAAATGCTGTTCCACATTCCTGCTTATGTCATCCACATCCCGTGCAGTTCAATTTTAACCTGGAATATGGCACAATATAAAACCTACTGATATTATTTTCTGGACTTCGTTGAGGAAATCGAGGTAATGAGGAGAAAACCATAAAAAAGGTGTAGGGGAAATAGATGTCAGGAGATGTATTCATGACCATTATGAAGAGAGCTGCACATCATTTCGTTCCTGTGACTGAGCTACAAGTGAAATCCAATTTGCCCACATTTCATTGTGTAAACCAGGTGAACAGAAAATGAATTTGTTCTAAAATAAATCAACTTTTCCATACGGGAGGAAAGTCAAATTCAGAGCCGAAAATCAAGATTCAAAAAGCCTATATAGAAATAATGAAAAATGGGCAGACATAATCAAAATAAAGCTTTGACTCATTTTGTTGCCACAGCTGTGAAACCATCTTTTAAAGCTGGTCCTGTTCTGCAGATCACAAAAAGGAAGGTGCCAGCCTTTGCATGCTACCAGTGGCTTGTTTTCCTTAAGTGTTTGTTGTGCCTTGCAAGCCTAATGAATTATGTTTATAAAGGTTAATTAGCTTTCTCCTATAATTCTACTCGGATGCAAAACTTTTGCATCTCAAACACATAAGGAAATATTCACCCAATTATTATTCCAAATGCAAGGCAGTGGAATATTCCAAATATCTCCCTTCTTTTTCCTAGCAGACAGGCTGGAATATTTTAACCCTTTCCTGCAGAACTGCTCCAATGCCATCCAGGCACAGTCTATGCAGGACAGAAATCCCAATTTCCAGCATGACCAGCTGGGCTCTGTCCTGCCTGAAAAAGCCTCAGAAAGCTTCAGATTCTACATTTTGTACAAAGAAATGTAAACCCCCATGGCCAGTATATTTCATATACATCATAAAAAATAAATTAAGAGGTACAGAATTCTTCCTTATTTAAACACAGGGTCTCTGAGCAGAAACTCCTCTTGCAACCCAATATAGATTGGTCACAGGGTAGGAACAATCAGAACCGTGGGGGAACAAATATTTTGAAGGAAAGCTAAAACACAATATTCCCAAGGCTAGAGTTCAAATCAATACCATTAATTGAAAGCATGAACCACTCAAAAATATTGAATTTTCACAGTAATCTCTATTCTGGAGGATTATATTTTCTCTCTGAATAGAATAACCAGTAAAATTCATCTTTTTGTTGGTGTTATTTCATGGAGTAAATTTTCTTTTTTCACACTGCAAATTTTTGTGACCGGGTAAGTTTTCTATATTTTCCTGCCAGTGATATGCAGAAGTGGAGGAAGAATAGAACAAAAATTCCTTGATGCAGTGGACAAATGGCATGATTGGGGGTTTTTTGTTGCTCCTGTTCCTTAATATCACTTAAAGTTCTACTCACATTTCCAGCTCCACGCACCCTAAAATCAACAGGTACCATCAAACAAGTCAGGCTAAATAATCTAGATTGCTATCAGAGATCAAAAGGGTTTTTACCTCACAACACATAAATTACAAGTAAGCATAATCAGTTATTTGGCATAAAATGCAAATAATCTGTTCCATTACCGCAGAAGTATCTTAATCAAGACTCCAAAATTAATGCAATGATTCAGAAAACACATTACTGTTCAAACAAAAATATTAGGCATCTGTGTTTCCTAAATATGTTTTGCTAATTTGTCAGCAGCAGCTCCTTCCTCAGAGGCTCATGGAACACAAATTTCCACGTTTTGGGCTCTGGTTTGAAACCACCCTCTCCATTTTCACAGGAAAATTTTTCTTCTCCACTCTTAACTTGACATAATAAGACCCAAAGTGAATCACACAGTTTTCAACCAGCTTAGGAGTTGGTGAAAAATGCATGTACTTACACACGTAGCCCATGTCCTGGATTTTCCAGGGTCTTAAAACACCTCAGTTTAAAGAATTATTAACACAAGCTTTATTGTGAGATGCATAATTCATGGATCATTTGTTTGGATGCTGCTTGAAACTCCTGCAGGTTCAAGCCTTTCGTACTCTGTGTTTGAATAGACGAGATCAGAACATGAAGGCTACTAAACTTCCATGCGGGAAAATAAATAAATAAATTCAGAGGTGATCAGGGGCTCAATCAAAGAGTTCTGCTCTATGGGCCCTCTCAGTGCCAAAATCCATTAAAAAAAAAAAAAAAATCAGGTAAGAAAAGGTAATTTTAGTCTATTATTTTTTGACCTTATGACACAAATAAAGGTATATCAGTAGTTATACTAAACAATAAAAGCATCCTTCTGCAAGGATCTGAATTTAAAGCTCAAATACTGAGTAGACATTAGGCTAATTGTAATCTTTGCAGAATTCCTCACAAATATTCTCTTTTGTTTTCTTTCATGCTTTCATTTGCAGCAGGGTGTAACCAAAAACCACAGTACATAAATTTATATCTTTAGTCTTCATCACAGAAATTACAGAAACTTGCAGGCTGTAAGACGAGTTCATCTGCAGATTTCAGCTTTTTTCCCCATCTTTTCTGGCCACTAAACAGCTTGGAAGAATGCTGATTGGGATTTGCATTTTATTTCAGCATGGTGATATATTTGTTTTTATAATTCTCTATTGACAAGACACTCTGCTACAGCACCCCTGACCATGTAGTATCCTCCAATATGATGTGTAAATGGATTCTCTGTGCTTACAACCAATAGCAATTTAGGCATGGATTGGAGTTTTAATTGCTTTCTTTGAGTAATTTTCATTGTATTGACAATTTGAGCTGTCTTAGTCTACTTACACTGTTCTGTAATATAATTTTGTTCCTTATTGACACAAATGCCCTATAGCCAATTTAGCCAGCCGTTAGGTATATTTAAGCTTTACTCAAACTTAATGATCTAAAAATACACAAGATCTTGACTCAGTAACTAAACAATAAACACAGCAGAGAAGATCTCTTGGTATGGTGAGATTTAATGTAATTTTTGTGATTTTTAAAGCCATCCAACCATGGCAGCATGGATTTCCACGATGGATAAACAGGGAAATAATTCCCTACTTGAGTCAAACTCATTTGAAGGCCTGCAGCCTTGCAGTACAGGATATGGAGTGGAGTTGTCTGACTCGCCATGAAAACAGAAGATGGGAGGCAGGCACTGCCAGTTCTCACTCCTCCTCGGTCACCATGGATGGAGACAGAATCCTGGGGACTGAGCAAATCTGTGGGTTTGCCCAGCACACTTTTTCTTTTATTACTGCTCTCAGAGGAAGTTTTTTTTAATGAATAACATTCATTAGTTATGGAAGCAATCTGAGAAAAAAAATAGGAAAATAAATTCGAGGGACATCCTGCAGCTGTGACAGAGATCACCTCCTTTGGGATGACTGGGGGGAGAGATTGTGTCTCTGGGAAACTCTCAGTCCCTGCTGACTGTGGAAAGAGGCACATTTCCTAATTCAATCATTGTCTTTGCAAAAACTTTCATGTTTCACTCTCTGGAGGATGTGGGGGGAGATTTTCACTGCTGGTGCTTGAGCTATCCAAAAGTGCCTCCAAAGCCACGAGTTACAGCTGCTGGAAATCCAGACTCTACTGGGGCCAGACTTAGTCTGCCTAGGAAAGCACACGAAGCAAACTTGATGGGAATTGAATGGACAACACGGAGAATATCCTGAGCTGGAAGGGACCCACTGGGATCCTCAAAGTCCAGCTCCTGGCCCTGCACAGGACAGCCCAAGAATCCCAGCACGTGCCTGAGAGCATTGCCCAAACACTTCTGGAACTCTGGCAGGAGAGGTACGTAGAGGAGATCCCCAGAAGAAAACTTGTCAGTCAGGAAGGGCATTATAACCTTCTTCTGGATTAGAAAGGAGAAAGAATAATTCTGAAGTTCAGTATTTATTTACCTCTAATAACAAGGCAGCTAATCTTTTCAGATTAGCAGAACCTGTTTATAAACCTCCTCTAAACTGGGGAGCTTTGAGCTCCAGGCTTTGTTTGGGATATAACTCTGTGTACGATGAATTAATAATTCAACTTCCCAAACAAAGCATCCACAGCATTCATCACTGCTCAGCAAACAAAGCACTGGCTCACCGACTCGGGGCGTCCTGAAACGCAGATCACCAGGGGAGAATGAGCACAAGATGTCCCTCTGCTCTCAGAAGGGAGCTGGCTGGAGCTGTGCTGTCAAAGAGAGGAGAGGCAGCTGGATTTTTGATTTTGTTTTTATGTTAAAACACTGCAGCAAAGCTGGAAGGACTTGTAAAAGATAATCCAGCTCAGTGAGGCAGCACCATCGACGCCCAAAGCGTTCTGCCGGGTTCCTGACCTGCTCACAAAGGCGGTGGCTGACAAAACCAGCAAACACACCAGGGGACAAAGCAGGGCTGTTCTGTCACGGTGTTCTTGGACCCTCTGCACAGACCTCTGGGACATCCGAGACTGCTTCAAAACCGCACCACCCATTTGGATGCTGTTTGAGCCATCCAGGCTGTGCAGTTCTCAGCACAGGGGGGTCTGGCTCGTACAGTTCAGTTCCTTCAGCTCTTACACCAGCTGCACATTCCAACGACCACCAGTGCTGAGCCCTCCGCTGTGGCACCCAACGTAACCCGCAGCACAATATCTCCATTCTTTTAGTTCCCGTGAGCTCTGCTCAGTTACTGCAGTCTGAGACATTCTCCTGATGTGTTCCTAGGGGGCACAAAGAGATATTCTGTAGGAATCTCAGCACTTTATTCCGTGGACTCACAAACATCAGATTTGTGTACAATTGCTCTCAGAGAAAAAAAAAAAAAAGCCACATTCCTTTATACCTTATTTTTACAAACTGCCTGAGAAATCCTATGGCTAACATACGGTTAACCAAATCTGCTTCTGCTTTATTTTTGGAGGGATATTGATCAAGAGAAGCTGTCCTTTGCTTTCCATGGGTGGTGACAGGACACAAAATGAAATGTCAGGAATTTGTAGCTGATATCATCCAGCACCTGAATATAATGAGATTGGAAAGGAGATTGACAAGCTAAATCAAATGCGTTGAGGTAGTTTAATTAATAAAGTACTTTTTCTGTATGTGTGAGAGAAGGAAATGGAAGGAGCAAGCAGGCAGGAGTAGGTAATGCTTCCACAAATAATGGGGGTTCAAGAATTGTTCAATTTTATAAAAGGTATTTTCTCAGAAAAATGAAGAGTAGGCTGATGGGAGTCAGTCTTCTAGCCTGAATTATTCATAAAGGAGCTTAGCCTCTACTTTGTTAAGTGTTTTATAAAAATATAAATATTTACAGAAATCATATCACTATATTTTTATATATTTGTAAATAAAATTTAACCAAATTTTAGTCCTCTATACTTCATAAATATGGGGGGGGAAATCTCTGCTTAGAGAACTAATTTGCAATTCCTTAATTACATTTAGGGAGCACATGGGATATTTTAAATACTCAGATTTTAATTTTTTTTAAAGACATCTCTGGCTAGTGGCTGGGGTTATTAAATGAACAACTGTGAGCATTACAATTCATGCAGAATAAAGAACAGCTCTCTACGGCTTCATCTATGCTCTTAAAACACAAAGTAATGGAAGTTTTATAATCTAAATAGATCTTTGGGTTTTACGGGTTCAGTTTTTAATGTATTACTGTTAAAGGGAAAATAACATTTTTCTCTGGAATAAAACTGTATTTTGAATTCCGAGGCAACGTGGTGATCCATAAGAAGTTAAGGGATAGCTCTTACCTAAATTAGGTTTTCCCTATCAAAAGAAAGCCGTTTAAACTCTGGTAGATACCACCACCCACGTGAGAATAGCTGGTGTTGTGCAATTTGGGCACCAAATTCCAGTTATAATCTAACAATCTTCAGTGCCAGAAACTGGATTTGAAGGCAGACGTCCATCACCCTGCTGATAACATTTCATAACCTCCCATCCTTCTCCTCCTCAGATCATACTGACAAAAAGGACACGAGAATAAAAGCCTTTAAGACAGAAGTTAGAAAAATACGCAAGAAAAATATCATTTTACTTACCCTCTTTTTCCTCAGCTCTTTCCATTTTTCTGACTCTGTTAATGAGTTTTTACCACTGTCAGAATAGCATTAATGTACAAATATTAATCCCTTCCACAAGTACATTTCCTGCTCATTCCAAGAAATGTACAACAGCATTACTACTATGTGCAAACTAGGAGTAAACCTATTTCGGTCGAAAGCATAGACCAAAAAAACCCCAAACCCAACAATGTGAGTGTTCCAAATAATAATTTTTTTTTTCCTCCTCAAAATGCATCAAAATTCAACTTTTCCTTCTCTTCTAACAACTCTCTTTCTCTTCTAACAACTCTCTTTCCTTCTCTTCTAACAACAAGCCCTGCCACATCCCCTGTCCGACCCGACACTCCTGGCCATGAGGAATCTTCTCATTTTTGGAGCCAGGTGACAAAAGCTTTTCAGCTTTATCTAACCCAGATAAACAAACATCTGCCAGGAGTCGGCTCCTATCTGATAACAAACTCACAGTGATAAGGCTACAATCAATTCTCATCAAACCTCGCTCTAAGGTGGTTTTCAGAATCTGTGACACGCCATCACAGGGTGCAGTCATGCTGACTTTGAAAAGTTGGTTTAAACTGCTGTCCATTAAATTCTGATGTTATGAAACACTCAAGGTTTTTTATCTTCTATTCAAATTAATTGTTTTCTCAGACAGGCACATGTTTCTGTATACCACAGAAATGCTCTCTACCATAATTTTTTGGACTTCTATAGAGAAAATGAATAAACCCACGATTTTTTTTCAGATCATAGAATACCCTGAGTTGGAAGAGACCCACAAGAACCATCGAAGTCCAACTCCCATCTGTGCACAGGACACCCCAGGGATCCCACCCTCTGCCTGTGAACGTTGTCCAAGGACTTCTTAATTTTAGCAGGTTTGGGACTGTGACCACTTCCCTGGGGAGCCTGTTCCAGTTCACGGAGAAAAATCTTGGCTTTCTGACTGTGCTGCTTCGCAGGCCTCCTCATCTGAATGTTCCAGCAGTGTTTAGGAGAGGACAGAGTCAGCAGGTCTCCAGCCTCATCCAATATCCATTCTGGCAGGCTAAAATCAATGAGATTTGTCTGCCAGCTTCTACATCCTCATTCTCGTTTGCTGACTGTGGCCTCTCCCCGAAGCCTCCTGCACCTGGTACTGTCTGAAAAATTTGTACTCCTCCAGTTTACAAATCACTTAAACCACTCCAGTGAAAGGAAGGGAAGAAGTTCTCCTTCCTGGCCATCCTAGAACCGAGACCTCGTGCTCAAGGAGCACCTTGGCAGGGACCCTTGGAGTGGATTTGCAGCTCCATCTGCTCCATCTGTTCTTGCCCTGCTGACAGGACCCTCAGCCAAGAAGGCTGCAGCTCTCTGGCCAGCTTGCCAGTGTAGCTCTGGGATGAGTCTGATCAGCTTTGGAAGAAGTAAATCCTGCAAGTTTTAGAATAATCATTTCTCAAATCTCCTCAAGAAAATGTACATTTATAAACATGTGCATAGCTAGACACAGGTGTGCCTTGGTACATTTTTCACCCCATAGGTGATTTATAAGCCTAAAAACGGCCTGACACTAAGTTCATTGATGCAAGACATCTCTAGGGATCATAGTACCTTGTTTCCCCCTCAAAAAAACCCCACAGAAATAATTTCAGGCAGCACAAATTTGCTTAGGATTTTGTACTAATTTGAATCATTTGTTACTAACAAAACCTGAGTGGTGTTTTACAGGCACCAGCCAATACAATAGGTGCCCTACATTGTTTCACTTGAAGTTAGAGAATTGTTTTCCAGCTCTTTTCCATGAATACATTAAATTCTTCATTGCTTTTAAGTGATTTATCTATTTATTCTCCCCTTCTCCTATAGGTTAAAGGAAAGAACTGAATGAGCAACCATGGTTCTCCAAGGATTTTGGGGTCTGTAGTTATATCCAACCATTAGACTCAGTCTGCCGTTATTTGAAGCTGCTCACTGTGCCCCAAAACTAAGACTGGACATAAATCTGATCTTGAATCATCCTTTTTTTTTTTTACACCATTATATCATTTTATACCAATTGAATGGCTTCAAACTGAAAGAGGGCTGGTTTAAATTAGATAATAGGAAGAAAAACTTCCCTGTGAGGGTGGGGAGGCCCTGGCACAGGGTGCCCAGAGCAGCTGTGGCTGCCCCTGGATCCCTGGAAGTGCCCAAGGCCAGGTTGGACGGGGCTTGGAGCACCCTGGGATGGTGGAAGGTGTGGGTAGGGGGGGGAATGGGATGGGCTTTCGGTCCCTTCCAACCCAAACCAGTCTGTGATTCCATCCCTGTGATTTCACGATTCTATGATTATTTCTCAAGGTGCTCCCTATAGTTTCCACCTTTTATGACCTTATCAGTACTGCCCTGAGTAAAGCCTACTCATTTCCACTGGCAGTACTGACTCAGCCCAAAATAATCCCAGTTATCTCATCGCATAAGACCCCGAGCTCCAGAGCAATGGTGTATATGGAAACAAGGATTCTCCAAGACGTTCAAAGTTGCAACTACATTTTCCTCTGGAGAGGCTTGAAAACAGAAATATTGCGAACTCTTGGCATTTCAGGATGTTCACGGCTGTGCTCAATTTTAACAAGATTTAGCAAATTCTCCCTCCTCAGTTAGGAAACTCAGCTGAAAAACTCTGTATCAGTCTTTCAGATAGCTGAATAATTCCCTAATTCCTCTGAGGAATTCAGGTAACAAACAGAAAGGTTGCAGCAGCATGAAAACTTTAAAGCTTATAATCATGGCATATACAAATAGCAGTATTATATTAGATGCGTTTCTGTCACTAGATTTCCTAGGGATAAATTGACAATAAATTATACTTTTATTATTATTTTGGGGTGCTATTGCAGTCTGTCTTCTCCAAAACCTAATTAGGCTTATGTATCATGCACCACTCAAAATTGTTTTATCTAGCCTGGAGTTAGTCTGATTTGTTCCATTCCAGGGTGAGTATTTTCCTTCTAATACTTCTCCTGGGAATCTTTAAGCAAGAAAGACATCATTTCCATGAGGATTGCTTCACTGTACTACACACACCAAATGTTGGGTGTTATATTCTTGTATACTCTTGCTGTATGTTCTGAAAAAAATGGAAAATAATAACAATAAAATCTTGTTACCACTGGAAAACGTATGAGGTTTTTTTTCAACTAATGCATCAGTTCTGACAATTTTGTTATTTATGAACAAGTTCAAATCATTTCTATCAAAACTGAGACAAATCAAGATGTGAAAAAAAACCAACCAAACAAACAGAGCATGCTTAGTTATTAAAAACAAAATCCCAAACATTAGGTATTTGTGTCAGGTATGCCTTAATGAGTTATAACTCTTTCAGAGTCTGTGTGGAACATTTTAGAGAACACAGCTGACAAGCGAGAGTATTTTGCTTTGGATTAACAATTCATTGGCTTGGGTTTTGTTTTTTAAGCAGAAATCCTCCATTTCTGAGTTGCTTCCTTAGGTAAGAGGATATATTTGTGCACCTTACTTTTTATTCCATGCATTTGATAAGGCTGCAGCTTTGCTGCTTGGAATTTCCGTGATAGAGAAGGTAGACACCAAAAATCCAAAGAGTTTTTTTTTGCTGGAAGGGAAAGCTGGGAGCAAAAACAAAAAAAAAAGCTATTTTAGAGTTTTCACTGTGTTTTAAAACACAATTTCTTTTTCATGAAGAAGCTTCTCTAGGAGGCATCGTGGAGAGTGGAGTCCTGAACTCTCCTTCCCATAACTCCACAAATTCCATCCCCTGGAAGGAACAGAAATACAAATAGAAATACAATAGAAATACACTGGAGCAGACAGATCCCCTGGGGCTGGTTCCCGGGGCAGGGTGCTTTGGCAGGCAGCTGGGCAGTGCCGTGCCCCACAGCCTGCTGCACCTGCAGCTCCTGTGCCCTCCGTGGCTGCCAGGCCAGCGCCGTCCCCTCTCCGAGGGCAGCTCCCCGTGCCAGGCGCGCTCAGGCTGGCACAGGGCTGGCACATCACCCCTGCCTTCATGCTGCAAGTCTGATGCTTTTTTGGGGCTACCTAGAAACAGAGGCCAGACAGAATTAAGGGAATAAAAAGCAGTTATATTTATTGAAGGGCCTTCAGGTACATTTCGGGCAGGTGAAGCCTCTCCAAGGGGCCACACCCAAAATGGACAGCGGGTCACAGGTTTTCACACTTTTATAAGTTTGGTCCGTTTGCATACTGGGGGTTAATCTTCCAATTACAGCTCCAGGTAATGAAGTCATTTACCCCAAGTTTGCTCCCCCCCAACTCACTTTTGTTGACATCTCTCGGGGCCTGAGGCAGGGAGGTGTCCTTGATTCCCAGGCCTGGAGAGGAATTGTTGTGTCTGCCCAAAATGGGAGAACAATAACTAACACTGTATGTGGAGTTTAGAGTTGTACACTAAAGAACTGCAGGATTACAAATACATGAAAAATAGAAAAGCTGAAATCCTAAGGCATCAGTCCATGCCCCTTTTCCAGAGCTCCTTTCCTCTCCTCCCTGCTCCTGTCCTCCTTTCCCTCTGCCTGTTTGCAGCCCCCAGTGTTTCAGTCAGGGAAACTCATTTCCCTTCCCTGTGTCCCAGCTCTCCAGGGGATGCACCCGAGGATACAGGGAGGGGTATCAAGGAAACAAACTGTGCTTCCTCCACTCCAGGATGCAGCAAATTTGACTTTACAGATTCCAAGGAACTCATTCAGCCCTTGCAACTTCACCATCTGTATTAACTCTGCCAGTTGTATCCAGGAAATTTCACACCATCAGCAGCAAAGACCCTGCACAGCCAACAAATCCATCAGCTGCATGAAGAGGGATGGAGATTTATGAGGAGAGGAGTGGGGATTTCTGATCAGAAACTTTCAGTGAAAAATGTAGATGCGGTAATTAAAACAGTTTGCTGAAACATTCCTGTGAGAAAAAACCAGACAAAATAACTCTGAAAAGGTTAAAATATTTCATCTTGTCACAAAGAAGTGCTTTGATTTTTTCAATTCAAAACATAATATAATTTTTATTATTTCCAAACACAACATGGTGTTGCCCAATCACCTTTCTAATTCTGTAGAATGCAAATGAGATTTCACCTGGTTTGGTTGTTCTGCAAACTGGTTTTTTTTTTCCCTTTTTTTTCAGACAGGAACTGACAGCAATTGCTGGTTTTGTTTGTTTTCTTTAAATGCCCTGAATTGATTTCAATAGCTGTCCAAGCCCTTCAGTTTTTCATAGAACAATGAAAATACTCTGCCAGAAAAAGGCAGGCCAAATACTTTCTAATGCACTTTAAACTCTGATCACAGAGCTCTGCTGGACCTCAGTTAAAGCAAAGCAAAGAGGCTGAGAGATTTCACAGTTTCGTGTATCCATGTTTGTTTTCCTTGGACACAATGGCAGCTGATGCCTCAAAAGGTGTGTGACTGCTGCATTTTATATTTTTCTTTCTCGTGTTATTAAGAGCAAACTGGATCATTGAAACAAAATGTATTCGTGGGATGACCGTGGGCCAAATAATTTCCCAGACTGGGAATGATTTTTGGTAACACTCACTGTGACCAGATATTATTAATCCTTCTGCTGTTCATTGTAATGATGCAATAATGAAGAACTAATATGTTATTAATGAGGAGGTAATGCTCTATATACTTCACAGAAATTCCACTATAATTGGCCAATCAATGTTTTACCACAGTTTTAAATTGTTAATTTGTTTTTAAGAGTAAATGTAACGTAAGTTAACAAATGTTGTTTTAAGTAAGGCTGAGGCCAGCTATTTTCCAGTGACCTTCTTGGCCCTCTTGGAAAGCTTTGCCAACTCATTCAATTACAAAGTGAGAAGGCAGAGTGGTTTCAAAACAATTATAAAAGCTGCCAATAAATTTCATTCAACTCTTCTTACTTAAACACAAGGTCAGCGAGGAGAAAAAAAGAGTGATTCTGAAGTCCACTATGCCAGGTTTTCACTTAAGGAGTTCTAAACCACAAAAACAACCTTTGGATTAATGTGGGCAACTTGAGATCTCCCCAAAAGGGTTGATTTTTGCATGAATTGTACTTTCCACCGAAATGCAGATCTTCTAAAGGAGCCTAAAATTAGAGACCCAAATTCAGTTGTATTTCAATATTATTTATTATTATTTTTTTATTATTATTATCATTATTATTAGGACTTCTACTATTACTAGTGTGGAACTGTCCTGTTCATTTGAACTGATCACTCCTGCTTTTCTCTGCCCTTTACCTTATCCGTGGCCAGGAGATGTAGTTACAGCTCCTCTGCCAAACCCACCTCCTCTCCTCGTGCCTTGGGAGAGCACTCGGGCTGACCTCAGATATTATACAGCAGTTCTGTCATTTCAGTGGAATTAGGTTGGTCTGGGCAAAATTTTTCAAGAATTTATGGTTCAGTGAATCCAGAAATGCCAACATGCACGTTGAGACAATTCTGTTTCCATGAAAACAGGAGATTCTGTGTCCGTTCCACGCAGAAAACAAAAATACTTCTCAAAAGTGGGAGAACAGAGAAAAAATCTGAGGAAAATATTTTCCTGCATTTCATTCTTCCTTTGAATTACACATGTAACATAACAAAAATATGACTCTAATCTTAGGATAAATTCCCCAGGGCTCCTCCACGGGAAGTGCCAGTGAGCCAAACTGGTCTGCCCCCATATCAGCTTCACTGGCTGTTGCACTGTCACTGATAAAATAATCTTGGATAATATTCATACAGATATTTTGAGCTTTAAAACACCAAGGGCCCAATTAAACTGTTTCTACACTCTTTGGAAGCTGGGCTTTGGTCACCTTTCAAGGGAAAAAAAGAAGAATGAGTCAGTGTTTATTTCAGTTTGTCAAATTTTTAATGGCTGAATGTAGATACTTTACCTTAGTTTTATCTCCACTTAAGTAATGAATTTTAAAAAGAATAGGTTTAAAGTGGTTGAACACTTTAGAGGGAGTTCTTGCTATTAACTTTAACTAGAGATGTAAGATTTTTTTTTTGGTAATGTTGTGATCTAAATTGTCTCTCAAAGGAAATGACAGTCTTTTAAGTTTGATTTTCTAACAAAACTTACAAGCGTTCTACATGATAATATTCTGCTTAAGAAACCTACATTTGTCTCTCTCATAAAGCAGACGTAAGATTTTACTACTACACTAAAATTCTTCCTTATAACTCTATCCTAAAACTGCCCAAAAACCACTTTGAAATCTGGTGTTCAAAACACACAGGCAGATCTTCCACTGGATGTGATGGGGGCTGTAAATCCAAGTTCTGAACCTTATAAAAAATTTGATGCACGCATTCCTGTTAACCAATTTGGTTTGTAAAGTTAGCCCAGAAAGAA
This sequence comes from Cnemophilus loriae, assembly GCA_013397755.1. Taxonomy (NCBI): domain Eukaryota; kingdom Metazoa; phylum Chordata; class Aves; order Passeriformes; family Corvidae; genus Cnemophilus; species Cnemophilus loriae. The sequence continues at coordinate 1,327,307 of VZTF01004921.1, read as the reverse complement.
AAAAAAAAACCCAAACCCATAAACTTTTTACACTCACATCTCCAGTGTAAAACGAGCCAATTTCTGTTTCCTATATGCCTGAGAAGTATTTGCATATTATATAGGTAGAAAAATACCTCTCATGAAATCACTAAACGTGGCAAAACTTCCTCTAGCGATGATTTATCGTTCTGATATTTTTCTTCAGGAAGGAAAAAGCAATGCATGTAAGCCATGAAATATGCAGCCCCTTTACAATGACTTCACTTAAAAGAGGTGCAAGTGAAAAATAATTTTGTTTGAGCACATGCAAGCATTGATTTCAGCCTCCAGGCAATGCACTTCTCTGCGTATTTGTCACAATTCAATTTACATCCACAAGCAGCAGAGGATCAGCACAGCATCTCGAGGCAGCTGGCAGGACTCAGAAATCACCTGCAGGGGAACCCTCAGCCTGCCTGACACCACCACTGCAGGGCATGGCTTGGCAGCAAGATTTGGGTGCCAGTCAGTGGCTAAAGGATGATGCTGATAGAAAAGGGACATTAAAATTGGCCCTCGCCCCACTGCCAATCAGAGCTGTAGAAAGGTTTGTTCTGGTTTTCCCCATGAAATCAAGATTCTAATCTTCGTGGGATAAATATATTCTTTTTTTTGGGTTGTATTTATATCTTACCTACAGTACCAAAACCCCCCAGAAATAGCAGTCAAAGATGCAGAGAAGGATCTCACACTGTTCTCATAAAATCCCATTGTGTTGGGTCGTGCCCATCCTGAATCTACAACACCCACTGCACACCCCTCTAAGCACATTTTTCCATGTGCTGCTGTTTCCATAAACCAAAGCGCTTTCACTTTCACGAACCAAATAATAATGATGTTATTTTAAAGGCTCTGCAGTCTCTAATTTCCTTGTGCTTAATGGTCACACAACTTGCCAAGGGCTCGGTGCTGTTCCCAGCTCCTGAGGTGCAGGAGCAGCCCCAGTGCCATTGCAGAGCTGTGTGACACCAACAAGAACTGCCGTATTTTGGTTTTCCCGCTAACCAAAATCCATTGAAACCAACAACACAGACATCCCATAAATTCTGAACGGACTTTGCTTGATAAAAATAATACATAACATAATGTCCTCTCTGCCCAGCAGTTCACAGAGCAGGGCTCTGATCACACAAAGCAGGGGAGCAGCCAGTTCTTGCCAACACTGCAGAGGGTTTGGACACAGAGCAATTCCACCTCATCCCATTCTCTTCAGCCACTCGGTCCCAGCCAGTTCTAGTCTGCTGCAGGGTTTTTGCTGGAAGATTGGAACACAAAAAAATGGATTTTCTGTTCCTTTCATGGCACAAACGCTGGGATCAGGGAGGGCTGAGGAGGAAAGAGGTGAAGAAGGACCCATCCACCCCAGCCACGTTCTGTGTCCCAGCTCCCAGAAGCTTCCTCACTACTTCAAGGAGGTTTATACAAGTGAAAGCAAGAGCAAAGAACCATGAAAAATGACAACAAAATATGCAGATAATTCACAAAATGTGGTCAAATGAGTATTCAGAGTGATGGTTTTCATCCTCTTTCTAGAGGTATAATTGAACACTTCCAAACTAGAACCGCAGTTAATTTTTTTCAAGATATAAAGTTAGCCACATTCCCTAAAAGAACTTCCCCCATCAGAATTGCAACAGGAATAATAGAAAATGATCAGCATTCTCAACATCAGATAATTTAAAATCCCAAGAACTTCATATAATTTCCCACTCCTATTAGGCAAAGCTGTATTAAATCTCTATTCAACAGCCTGTGCTATTCTCAGCCTGTGCCCACCTAAAAAACAATTCCAGCATTTTCCAGGAAATAGGCCCTAAACCCACTATTTTGCTCTGGTAGCTGTGGTCATTTTTTAAACTTATTTTGCATTCAGGCTGCTACAAAAAGAAATACAGAATGGAAATCAGGCCCCTTGCATACATTTTAAACGCTAAATCTGACTTTTAGAAAACCAAGGTTATGCTTTTCTTCCTATGTAAAAATCCAACCGCATTAAAAAGTTTCCAAGGTTTCAGCAACACCAAAATTACGACTAATTTATGAAAACTGTGTTAGTGCCTGCAAAGCTTTGTTGTAAATTATGCATGCGAGCATGGAAATGCTAATGAAAAGAGGATTTCATTTACAAATGATTAGTACAAATTCAGCAGTCACTATAGTTATGCCTCTCTAATTTATTTTCTTGTAGAACATGCTGTTTGCCAGGTTTGGGCCATTTATTTCTACACTGTCAAACATCAGCTTTTCAGACTTTCATGTCACATTATCTCTTTTATCCAAAGAAATGTTCATTTTCTTTCCAGGTCTTAGTAAAATGAAGTCCTTGGGTTCAAAGGTAACTCTTTTGATGAAAACATTTGTAGGAAGGCTGCAATAAAAGTGATGCCCTTTTACACACAAGGAATTGCTGAAATTACTGTGATTTCTACTAATGTGTTGAAGAAAATGCACGTAATTCCGTTCACCAGAGCTTATAAAATTTTTTCCACTCAGCACGCAGTTTTAAATTTTTTTTAAGAAATTCCCCCACTGCCTACATTAGGATTTTGGTAGGGATTAGACCTCCCTAAGAAAAAAAAAATAAAAACCAAAAAACCTCAGTGAGTCAGCATCCCTAAAACATTCCACAGGCCTTTAAAGGAGAAGAATCCATAGTGAAAGCCTAAATCATTATTTTTTTTTTCCCAAAGATCCATGCTGGCTGGAAAATCAATAATGCCTTATATGAAACATATCCAAATGGAAATGAAAACATGGGTTCTAGGGAGTTGTAAAAACATATTGTAGAGATCCCTTCAAGGTTTATTATTAAATAGAGAATGTGGATCTTTGCAGCGGTGCTGATGTTCTGTGGGTTGTGTTAGAAGCGTTTGAGGTAGAAACAATATTTTCTTCTACAAGGGAATTTGGTGCTTTCTGCTAAATCCTTTAAAATATTCCAGGCTGGGAAGTGCCAGCACCGAGATCCTGTGTTGAGATGCAAAAGGAGACTTTTGTCCTCGTTTCTGTGGTTCTTCAGAAGCTGGGCAGAAGGCTCACAGGTGAAGTTTGGTCAAGTCCATAAAAATATCTGCAAGCCCGGAAAGCCTGAAGAATTCTACAACTGGTCCTATAACTCTGGCCTGAAAAACAGGCCACACAGCCCTACAAAACCAGCCTGTGAGCAGACTATTAAAAAGTACTGAAGTTGTGGAAAACAGACTTCAGGCCTGGATCAGACACTGGGTCCGACTGCACGGTGTACCCAAAGCAAATACATCCATAATGTGCAGTGCACATTTGCCTTTGACAGCTTTATTTGTTCATTAAACATTTATGTTAGATGGCTTTTAGCATCCCAGCCCATGATATTCATCTAAACTTGGCTAGAAAATTAACAGCTTAAGCAGCCCCATATTTTATCATATTAACCTCTCTTTGCATTTTTACTGAGCAGTTGGGATAAAAACTGGCCTAAATCGCACATTTCGGGATGGAATTTTGAGAATGCTTTTGCTAACAATAATTGTTTGGGATTTTTTTTCTTTTTCATATGATGTGGTACAGCTCCTTTCTCTGATAACTCGGTAACAGCAAATTGATTGCAATCGCTCAGCCTAAAATGGGATTTCTTTTATAAGCAAATCAAGAACACGACTATTGGGAAGGGTTTAGCTATCAAATTAACATTGTAACCTGCTTGGAGACTATTTCCTACCAAACAGTATGTGGAAAGATTTCCAGGAAACTCATGCTATATATAGGACTTTAAATAGCATTTAAAAACAATTATTCATCCACTTGTAACTTCTTGTTCTATTAGCTAAATGCATCTCCTGCAAATCCAGCCAAGTGGAGGAGCAGGGATGAAGGGAGAGAGTAAAATACTTCCTATAATTTGATGATCAGAATAATCAGAAATTATCCTAAAATAGGCCATGAGCTTAGGAGAGTATAACAATTAAAATTTTTACATTTAAAACTATTTCTTGTATGAAGTAGTATCAAGGAATTATTCAAGCAGACATTTTGAGGGTTTACATGCAACATGTGTGGCTGAGAACAAGGAAAACCCAAAATGGATCTGCACACTGGACAAAAAGGACAAGGAACTGTGGAATCTGTGGGATCTTCTACCAGGCATCCTCCTTTACTTCAATGACATTGAGAAGACTTGCCAAACATTTCACATTAAATGGGATTTGCTGGTCATTTTAAATGCCTTTAAGCTTAATTTAGTGATGTGTTTGCATTCAAACAATGCACTTCTGAAGAACAAAACTGGTGCCAGACATGGCAGTTTCAAAGGCACAGTGTGCTCGAGACATTTTCTGAGGCAGCAAAAATGATTTTTAAAGTGTCTCTTTTTATTTTTTAATGCTTTCAAAGTTATCTGCTCGTGAATTTGCTGTCTGTAAGGCCTCAGTCACCAGTATCTCACCGTATCACAAGGCAGTAAATCCCTGTTTTTCAGAGAAATGGTTCTTTTCCCAAGCAGCCAACGAGGGAAGATGGGAGCAGATCGGTGCACAAGAAGCCGTACCCAGCAAAGCCTGAACACCCTCCTGGCTGGCCAGGCACAAAACTTCATCACGCTCACAATCTCCCAACTGATGGCTCAGAAACCTCTCAGAGAAATATTAACAAAACCAAACCAGGTATGCAACAAATTATGAGAAGGTTAATAGAGAAAATCTGAAAGCTTGAAAGCAGGAATAATTACTGCTCTAGGAGAGCACAGCACCAGTCACCTGTCAGCCTTTCTCACTGCTCCTTTCTCTGGGAATCTACCTTTTAATTTGTCTTATATACCCATACAATATTTTGCTGTTGCTTGCTAAGAAAACAGAAGTAATCAGGTCTTACCCACATGAAACAATGATTTGTCTTCCAGGACAATTCATCTGCTTTGGTTCCCTGCAAATCGAATCCACTGAAGTTGTGAGGCTTCCATAATGACACAGACGAGTTGAAAATTTGGTTGTGATGTCAATAATTTCACACAAAATTGACAGTAACTTGATACGGTGCTGCCTTTATTAGATCTGCCCCATCGTTAACAGAAACTGCCTTAGAGACAAGTCCACATTTCACAATATCCCCATTTCTGTGCTCTCACCTGTTCAGCTGCTCGTCAGTCACACGTAGTTAATTTTATTCTTCTGGCAACTAGCTTAAACATTTTGATGCTCAGTTTTCTTATCAGGACCATAATAATATTATCTAAGGGCAAAATCCGTTCGTGACGTGCGCGTGCCGTAACAAGCTGGGAAAGAGGAGCGGTGCGGGAATAGCTGATGTGATGTGTCAGCTCCTGGATGTGCTGATGGTCAGCCAGAGCATCAGCCCAGTCCTGAGTTCTCAGTTTAAATAGCCCCGATGGGAAGCAGAAACGAAGACACGGGGGAATAACAGCAATGGAAATGATGGATGTACAACCCACATCTCCTGAGTTCATGCACCTTCAGATTTTCTACAGCCACTCTGTCATCTGTCAAATCTTTTGCTGTAAAGAAACTTTAATCTAAGCTAGCAGACACAAAGGTCTCACCCCTCGTTATAACCAATGTGCCACCAAATTTTGGATGAACCCAGTGTTTGTAGAACATTCACGTGCATCTAACACAGAACAGAATCACCTCGTACTGGTGAAGGATTTGGTAAACGCTCTTTGGAAGGGAAGGATCCAGAAGAGCTGTTCCAGAAAATGAGACATTAAAAGTTTTCAGAGATTCCAGCCTGGATTAGCGAGCATGACTTGACTGAACTGTGCAAGACTAAACAAGCTATCACAGTAACAGCTGCAAGATTGACAGAAAAGACATTTTTCCTCCTTTTCTTCTCCCCCAGCCACCACACACCTGCCTTGGGAAGGGGCCTCTGTGACAGAATGCAGATGGATGATTGGCAGTGCACAGTGCAAATACCAGGTTGGCATTTCAAAAAACTGAGGAGATTCTGAGGAAGCTTGTAAATCCTCACAAAGATACTGATAAGTTTGTTCTTCACCTTATTGATATAAAAAAGGCTTTGAGAATGACAGAACAGGGTGATGAATGAAATGTAAACACTCTAGTCAGGTATTTTGGCCCAACGTTTCTTGAATTTCTCACACTTCAGCTCTGGCATGTTTAATATTGCACTTCTCCAGTGGAGCTTAACTTCTTCAGCACCAAGGCAGACAGAAGAGCATTTATCATGGTATCTGATTGATCCTCATAACACTTGGTATTCAACATGCACACTTAATTTGAATTTCTGCTGCTGATGTGTGACTGCCAGACAAAGCACCTTCTCCAGTTCTGCATGAGTTCCTGAGGTGCTGCTGCCTTCACTCCTGTCAGAGAAAACTTCTCTGAAGTACAAGTTCGGTGATTTAACTGGGGCAACAGTGCAGCTGCTCCTCCTCAGTTCTTCATCTGTGTATGCATTCCATCCACAGCTGCAAACTGCACACGGAATTTAGGGGAAAAAAGAACCTTTTTGTAAAAGCCAGTCTCGTTTCTTTCGTTTTTCTAAGTAGGGTTGTGATCAAATCTCCATTGCCTGTTGCAAGAACCAGAGGAAGCCTCTTTAGCTTCTATAATGCAACATCACTTTATTGGTGTTACATTGGGAATATAAAAAACACTTGGATGTGAGTGCAGTGCAATGCCTGATACAAATTTCAATATCTATACCCATCTGTCAATAAAAGCCCAGGAAAAAAAATATGCAGCCCTGTTTCTGTTAATCTGATTATCACAAAATCCTCTCTAATTTTTCCATCTGGTTTTTCTAGTGCTAAGTTTTCTGCCAAGAAGGCCTTTGAAATTAATACCTCTTGGAAGGAAAAAGTCCAAATGCGAATAGAGGTGGTGTCAGTTTTCTCTGGTGACCACCTTGGGCAGAGGTGATGAGGGCTGCCACTGGGGCTGCAGCGTGTTAGAATTAAGGGATACTCAAAAAGTGCAAACATCTTTTATCGAGAGCATTTTAAAGGGATCCAGCAGGATGCTAATCAATTCTATCCCACAGATAATCCCAGCAGAATATATATTTCTCTCAAAACTGTGTATTATGACATTATTATTATGGAGGGTAAAAAAAATTTAGATTACTTTAAGATTTTTTCTCCCTAAGACTTTTTATTTTCCTTTTTAACACCTGAGTCTAATGGAATAGAGATATGAAATTGACTACTAAAAGAATTTTCACAGCCTATCTGCTCCATAAGAAAACCTAATGAACTTGAATTTTAATCTTACTTTTTCATTAAAAAAATGTTTTTAATGTTTAATTTTTGCTTTTTCATACTAAATGACTGAAAGAGCCTAAAAAATTAGCCTAGCCTAAATTGGGAGCAATCACCATGTTTTATTAACTGTGAGGATCATCTTCTGGAGAGCAATCACAAAACTATTGAATATTTTACTTTTCTCATCTGTGATCTTTTCTTCTGTCTCATTAGAAAACAACCCAGTGAATAAATCTTTCAGTGCCCAATTCTGTGTATTCAGCTCCCATTAAACCCATTGTAAGAGATCTCAGCATCTCTAAAGGACTCACTGCTCATCTGCCTCATCTCCCCTGCAGTCTTCAGCACCAAGTTCCTCCCAATCTACCTAATAAATTTCCAAGTTTTTTCGGTTTGATGTGTCTCTGTGTTCTTTTCCTGTGTTTCTTTTTATCACCTAACCACATAACTGAAGGCAGCTGATTATCTGACATACAGGTTGATAGATATTCTCTGGAACTCCAAATTAAACATCAGGAGTAAACAACCAGAAACCAGATTTTCCTCAGGAAAAGAGAGGCAGTTGGAATTTTCCACTGAAAATGCTGTGGATTCTTCCTTTCACGGGAATGCTGCAGTTGATCTTAGCAGGAAAAATTCAGAGCCTTAAAAATTCTGTTCTGTATTTTATTAGGGGAGAATTTAGGTATTATTGTACTAATGCTTATCACTCAGACAGCAGCACAAATCTTGTTGTTATTTTATCTTTCCTCTCTCCTTGGTTTTCACAGGAGTTTGATAACCGATTAACCCCTGGGCTCTTTTATAATTTGTGGTAGTGCAAGAAAGCACCTCTCCAGGAGCTGTGTAATCTCACTGTCTGTGCCACACAAGTTGGGATTCCGTGGAATCCATTTTCTGTGATCACAGCAGGTGCCAGGACAGGTACACAGCGTTTCCAAAGGGAAAATGTGGCCACAGAAGATGTTCTCTGACAACACCTGACGCAGGCATGTGTTTGATGTTCCCAGTGCCCCCTGGTTTGGAGCAGAACCTCCTGAGAGTCACAGGTCACTTCAGAAACGAGTGATTTTGATCAAGCTACAAACACCTGTACTGAAGTTTCCTCACAGCTTCAATAATTCACCATGGCTCTGTCACCCTTTGCTGCCGGTGACTGTGTTTGTCCTGTACCAGGGCCCTCACAAATGGCAAGGAATTGATCATTTCTGATCATAAACCCCAAACTTCCACCCAGAAAAAAATTTCACCTGGCCTGAGAGCACTCTGCTGGTTATCACAATGCTGTGTGACATTGGGAAACAGGAGCTGAGCTCAGAGACTCCCTCAGATCTACAAATGTTCCTCAGATTAAATGTGGTTTTACTGGTCAAGCTGGAAATAACGGTTAGAAAAACAGGAAAACCAACCTCTTAGGTGAGGTGATTTGTTGTGTGGAAGCTCTGCTCCTTCCTCTTTTGAAGTAGCCTGTGAAGCAATTCTGATGGTATTCTATAATAAAACATGAATATACCTAAATATTAAATGGAAAAAAAAATACTAGTTTTCTATCTTAGTAGAAAACTAGGAAAACATGTTTCAGGCTAAAAAAGAAAGAAATGAGGAAACATTAAGTTCTGGAGGACTTCTTAGGATTATTTAATGATCTTGCCTAATTTTGTCTTTAGTGTTCATCATGGGAACAAGTTCTATGGGAACGTGATAGGAATTGCTGTTCTGACATCTAATTATGATTGACTTTGGTTTTGGTACCAATTGGCTGCCTGCAGTTTATCTAAACAGAAAACCATGTAGAAAATACCACAAACATAATGAACATTTGAAATACATTTCTGCCATTTTAGTAGGTTAGTTGTCCTTTAAGAGAGCTTTTTAAAAAGAAAGTGGATTCCACGTAGTCTAGTTAAGTTTAAAGCAGATTTAGAGCTGCAATTTGCAGATTGCCAAAGTCCATTAGCCTGATGCCTAGTTAACATATGGCCCTGTACCTCTGAGGGAGGATGAGCCAAAGAAGGGGCTGCAAGAACGAAGCCAAAAGATCTGCAGCTGATTCATTGTGTACAAATAAACCACCAAAAAACTGCAACCTGGCCTATTGAGAAAGTTACAGATTCTGGTAATAGTAGAAAAATCTGAAAGAGGTGAGAGATCTCTGCTCCTTTTGAAGATAAATCTTGGTCTGACAGTGTGGCGGTGCAGAGTTGAAAGCCTGGCTGCTCACTCCTCCGGGTTTTGGGAGGAGAAGAAGCTGTGCAGAGCCATGATTACCAACACACCTCCTAGTGAAGCGTGGCCCAGCCTTCTCTGCAGCACAACTTCACTGAAATCACTTCCTCACGTCATTACTGCCGCTTCCATTCATTTCTAATGGTTTGTGGCTTCTTTCTCCACAGATATCCTTAGCCACGCCTTTATTTTCAGCCTTAAAAATATTGCTTTCATTTCTATTGAAGGGCTGAGGTTATATTTAGCTGTTGCAAACCATTTAGAAGAGAGTAAAGCTTGTTTGCTAAAATATTTCCCCAAATTTCACTGTATCCCATGGATTTTAGGATGAACAGATAGTGTAACAACCGACATCTGCTCAACGGGGCTGCCAACCTAAAGCTGAACAGCTCTTACCTCCTTCAATCCTGTCCCTGCCTCCCTTCCTTTTGCAGGCTCTTGTTTTTAGGCTGAGGTACCAAGGCCTTGTTTATCTCTTGTCACTTTGCCTGGATGATCTGAAGATGATTCTGCTTAGTCTAATCAGGCCTTTCCTCCTTCTCATCATAAAGGGGGGACTGGGAGCAACAGGGAGTGACTCAAAAGGGCAAAGCCCCTCCAGCCTTCACAGGGATATCCAGGTGACATACGGGAAGAGATTTGTCAGCTGGAGGCACACTGGATCCGCCACCCCATCCCTGCCCTGTCCTTGGGAAAGCACACAATGGGCTGAGTTTGACCTTTATCATTCATTAACAGGCAGCGAAAATTATGGCAGGTTAAAGAAAGTAGAGAGATGTGAGATAAAATAGAAAGTGAAGGAAAAATAGAAAAACATAACGTCTGTCAAAAGTGTGGGGATATTTTAGATTCTAACATAAATATGCACTCTGAATCCCACTTTCATCGTTACAAATTGCCATATTTTCCCCAGAGGTGCTACACAACTGCAAGTGGGAAGCAGCAGATCTTTGTGAGCTGGATGACACAGCTACAGCTACCTCCCAGTTAAGAATGGAAGGGAATCTCTCCATCAGGCACTCCAGCTATTAAGATGCAGTTCACACCACGCACATCTCTGAGAAGTTTGCAGCCTGTGAAAGCGAAGGTGAAGGTCAAGGAGTAAGCCACAGAAACCTTGGCTACCTGCAGAGTTTGCAATCAAGATGTGTGCAGTTGATACATTTCTCATATTATTCCCTGAAATGATGTCTTTTCTTCCCATAAACGTGGTCACTGCATTGCTGATCACCAGGGCTTTGTAGCACAGCGTTGTGAGGTGAGTTATAAAACTCATGTTTTCAAGGCAGCTCATCAGGGAATTGAAGCAGCTAAGATGTTGATAATCACTAGACCTGAAGCAGATCTGACAGCCCAAATACCAGCCTTTCTCGAAAAACTTTTTTCTCAGAGGTATTTGCTATAAACAACTTTGGTTCATCTGTAGTCAAAAGCAGTGCTGGTATTTGTTGTCTGGATATCACATTCCCTTGCTAAGCCTCCTGCCCATCACGCCCTTCTGTCTTTCAGGCAGGGCTAGAAAAGATTCTTGCCTGTCCAGTAAATTATCAACAATATTTCCCATTTAAAAATTAGTCAGTCACAACGTGATTTTCATGAACATTCAGCAGAAAATCCTTTTTTCTGCTAGAAGTTTTTCCTCATACAGCGCCTTGTTTTGGCACATAGACATCCTCACGCCATTAAATATCAAAAGTTTCAAATAATCATCTGAGCACAATTTTTTATTTGAATAGAGCTTTGATCTTGAAGAACTGAATAGCTCAGATGACTCAGATGAGACTGCTAATTCCAGCCACGCAATAATAAGGACACCTTTGCTGGTGAGGGCAGCTCACACAAAGCTTTGAGAGAGCAGCTTCCCCCACCGGTGGTCACGGATCATCGACAGAAGAGTGCAAACAAAACTGTCCCAGCAAAGACCAAGCAATAGCCAAAACCAAAGAAATGCATGCATGAATAAATAAAAGAAACTGTTTTCATGCCTGGGGTCAGGCTGAGACTGGCTGGAGAAGTGCAGCAGCTCCAGGTGTGCTCAGGAGGTGAGCACAGGCTCGAAGTCCTCAACCAACCACATCCAATCAAACCCTGAGGCATTTGTTTTCTCTCAAATCACCTTATTTTTCAGAAGGACTCAGCCTTTCATTCCCTGGAGCTGCTAGGTGGTATTCCCTTCCAAACTCCAGGACCTGGGCATCTGGTTTCTACTCAGAACCTTTTTGCTAAATAATTCCACTGATTTCAGCAAGCCCGGGGCAAAGGAGGAATAAACAAACCAGAAAATCTCCATGTAGAGAGTCTGGTTCTACAGAACAAGCGAGCACTTCAGTCACAGCAAAAACATTCATGTCCTGCACCTCTGAACAAATGGAAATCAGCTCCTGTTAAGTCATTTTGTTTGTCGGCTTTTGCCATTGGTTTGAAAGTCTGCAAGTCACACTGCTTTTGATACTGGTCCAGCTCCTTTCACAATCTTCATTTTCAACCTGTCTCTTCACAGAAGGGCTGGGAGGGAGGGCAGGAGGTTCTTTTTATCCTGTGTGCCACCTCGCTTCTGCCAGTCTTGTTACCACTAATGATCTTAAATAATTTCCCCAGCATTTAATCAGGTATAACAGTTAACTGGGTAATCACCTGCTGAAGTAAAAATAATGTTTCTGAGCAGTCCATCTGCCTTTGAAACACAGAAAAAAAACAGGTTTGAGCAGGTAGGTGCAAATGCAGGGCTTGTACTTTGATGATCAGCTGGTTTGAATGGGACTTGAGGGAAGAGATTCGCTTCAAAATAAACCTTCCCCCTCTGCTACCTGTTCTGTTATAGATCAGACCGGAATTTTGGGGGGCTGCCTCCTGAGTAAGAGATTAAAAACCCCACATTTCTCGATGTTTCCATTCTTTCACTCCAGCGAGCAGCAATGCCCAATGCAGATTAAGAACATTTGGTGACTGGTACAGCCCATTCTCATCTTCAGCTGAACAGGGCAACTTGGTATCACTTAACACATCAAAGGTGACCTAAACAAAATGGCAAAAAGCCATCTGGGTTTCTGCAGACAGACAGACGGCCTTTAAAACCTAAAAGAATTTTTTAAAACCCTTAAATAAGGTTTGTGCACGTGATAACATCTGAATTCCCAAACCAACTACTTTCTACTAGACAATAACGACACATTTAGTGTGAGGTAAAAGACAAATTTCCCTTGTGTGCTACTAAACTGGTAGGAAGTAGGACAAACCAGTTAGGGGGATTAAAACTTGACAGAGAAACTCTGTAACATTCCATAGGAACCCCTGGTATTTAATATATTCATAAGCTACTTGAAAAGAATGAAGAATAAGGCGACAAAATTTGCTTAAAGCAGAAAACAGCTGAGGTTTCTTCAGCGTGGGTAAGAACAGAGTTGAGGGGACATAGGATGGCCGACTATAGACTGAAAATTCACCACAAGATCCATGGGGATGAGAGCACGTGGCAGCAGCTTGAACATAAAGAGCAAAGACGTAAATCAAACTTGTCCTTCAAAATTCAGAATTAAAATGATGGAATGCCTTCCAAAAGGACAGGTTGGATGTTAATATGCAGAGAGATTAAAAGCCTCTTAGACAAATGGAAGAGAACTCCCTCAAGTGCTATTAAGCAAAATGGCGTGAATATAATGTTCTGGTGAAGAATACTGCAGACAAAAATATGAAGAGCCATACCTAGAGAAATATTTGTGTGTTTGCTCTGCTCTAACACTTTTTCTGCAAGCATTTGCTACTGCCTGTCGTGTTTGTTGATTTCTCCAGGGCCAGCTGGACTCTCGGACTGAGCTGTTGCAGACAGCCCTTTGCTCTCAGAGCCCTCTGCCCTTTGCATGTAGTTAAGAGAGTTTCACCTCGGAGCGCACAGACATCGAACGGAGCAGTTTTCCATCTTCCCTTGCAGCCACTCTACTCAAAAAAGGAGCCTAAAGCTACTGATCTTCTGCTGTGCATGGAATGAAAAGCAGACAAGAGAGAAGAAAGAAGAAATCTAATGATAGTCAAGGGATACCGTGTAAGCCTTTCCAAAAAGTAGAGAAAAAGCAACAAGCATCACATAAATAAAAAAATAAAGACCTGAAGCAGAAAAACAAACAAACAAACAAACAAACAACCCCCCCATCCAACCAACAAAAAAACAACCCAGCCCACCCCCAAAACACTTTTCTGTTGGGTATAAAGAAATCTATTTCTAAAAGAAGGATTTTTAAAGCAGCCTAAGTCTGGGCTCTATTCCCACCATTCCTTGATTAAGAGCAGCACTCAAGGATAGCAAGTAGGCTTGTGTTGTACATGGCCTTGTAAATAAAGTATGAGGGAGATAAACTAACTTTTACAACTTTGCTGGGAAAGCTGGGAAATTAATGGAAACCACCTTAGCCCTAAGATAGCTTCTCCCAAATAACAGAGTAAATCAATTTACATAAAAGCCCCGCACTGCTATTGTTAGCCTGCTTCCAGAGCTCCTGCTTCCTTGCTTAAAGTTAGCCTGCACCTCCAAACCACAGTGCAATTCTATCTACGGATTCTTTCCTCACTTTCCAACACCATTAAGACCCTCCAGGATGTGTTTTACCATCCTGCTCATCCAAACCTCCCCCAGCAGCCTCATATATCACCCCACGCCTCGAGGCGTGTGTTAATTGACCAATAAAACACACCCGTAGCATATTAATGTTCTAATAAAACACTCTCCATATTCTGTAAATTTTGTGTTATCAGTTCTCCATCAATTATTTATTAAGAGCCAGCATAATAAATTATCTGCTGAGCAAGGTGCAATAGCATGAGGACAAAACAGTGCAAAATACATTTTATCACCTCCTCACTACAGTTCCAGTCTTTGTGGCACTCTGCATATTTATAAATGCTTGAAGCGAGGTAAGGTTGAACTGTTCAGCTCTAAATCTTCATACTCAGTTCACCAAGAGATTCCTTTGCTGAAATTAACAAAAACCAGGGTTTCTTATAGTATTTACTTGCATCAGGTTCTCTTAATCCTAATGTTAGTGATTCCCTCCTGCACTGAATCCACAGGTTCATCCTTTGGGAGTCCTCCTTAGCTGACTCTGTATTAGCGTTAGTGAACAGAAACATTTCCACCAAAAAGACACTGTAAGTCCTCTCAGGACTAATTTCTTTTAAAATTTCAGTAGAGAATTTTCAGAGTATCTCCAAATACAATTAGCACATATCTAAAAGGAGGGTGCACCATCCCCACAAAATTAAGAGCCGGCGTGGACTTCAATGATCTTGTCAGTTTTCAAGTGGTGCCCTACTTAGGTTGAAAATACTTTGGATTTCTAACAAATATTATGGTTAAATCCAGCAACAGCCAAATAGAAAACAGATAAAAGCTTGGAATAATCACTAAAACATAACTCTTAAACAATTCCTGATTCTTTTCTCCAAGGAGAAGTTAAAATTCATACTGCTACAGTTTGCAGACTTGGTTGATTAAAACACAGCAGATCCCTTTTTTTCTTCTCAGCTTTCTTATTTATTGCTGCCTTCACAAGATAAATGTTTCATGAAGTTGAAAAGAATTAAAATCAAAACTTACAGAAGTGACTGAAGTGAAAGGGGAAGGAGAATCAGCAAATGCATGAGTATAAGTTTAAAGATTATTCTGCTGCCTCTTGTTCAAGGAACACTTCTTATGTCGATGGCAAATGAAAGAGAGGAAAAAGGAAAAAGCTTAAGGTAAGTAGAAGTTAAAGGGGAGAAAATGATCCTCATTTTTACTCTCAGTTCATTGTGGACATCCACCTGAAAGCTCTCAGTAGCTCTAAGAACAGGTGAAAATCATGGTATTACTCATGGCTCTTCATGGAAAAAAGAACGTTCATCTCCATCACCTTCAATCCAGCACACATTGTTCATGCCACTAAATGTGTCTTAAAATAAAATACAGCAATGGCTGCATTGTAAATACAAGAGAAATAAAGGCTTTTATTTTCTAGTGGCTATTCAAAATGTACTTTTGGGGTCACATTTTTATCTGTAATTTACTCAACGCTTCAGTTCCGTGGGATGGAAATTACTTCTGTTGAAATTTTGCATCTGCAAACATTTACCCCGCTCACGTGGATCACCCAGACCCCAGAAACTTCAAGTGAAGAGAGAAAGTTCCACTCAGCACCACACACAGAAGTCAGCCTTGGCTTCTTCAGATATATCTGCAGCAGCCTAAGGGAATTTATCCTACAGCAGAAATGGTATTGGATCATGAAGTACGAAACAAACTGTTTCTTCTTGTACAGGAGAGGTTATAAACCAGATTCCCTGCCTAAATATTAATCACTTTGAGGTTGCATATGCAAATTATCCCCCCGGATGTCTCCAGGAAGCAGAGATGCTTGAGAAGGCAAAGCTTCCTCATGTAGAAATAAGAAGGAAGAGGATGATCTGCAAAATCTCACAGATATTTTAATTTGGTGTTGGTGCAAAATGCTCAAATAGGCATGAGCACGTTCCACGATGACAATATTCAGGGTGTTTTCTGAAATGTCAGAAGCAAACATTAAATATATCAACAATATTTCAATGTAACTATGCAAAACTGGCAGAGCATTCAAAGAATGCCTCGAGAAGAAGGGAACCAAATGTTCCACTTTCATCAAAACAAGACAATAACTCATTTCGAAAGTGTAATTTCGAGGAGATGCAACAAATGCTCAGAAAACAATATTATGGGTTTTGTAAAATATGTGGGATATTTTCTGCAAAATCTAAAAGTTATAATTTCCTCAGTAAAGGATCAAATTACCATTTTCATTCAGAGTAATAACAAAGAGCTTCAATATTACATGTCAAAACAAACTTACTTTGCACATTCAACCTAATTTTATTTCCTTGTTTGTTTGGATTTTTCCCTTGAATATTGAAAATGCACCTTCGAAACTTGTCACTTATTATACTGCATACAAAATAAAGAATCCAAAACAAATCCAGTCCCACTGCGAGTTGTGGCATTGCACACTGGGTCTAAAATCATTAAAGAATTAACAATAGTGTAATTATTAGTTATACTTTTGAATAATAGTTTGATAATATTCAGCAGGTTATAGACTAGAGTTTTATAATGAGAAATAATGCTAAAGAACAGATTATGGTTACTAATCTAATTCTGAAAATCACCTGAAAGGGGAAAAAAATATTTCCTTACATCTTCCTGATTTGTTATTTTTCTATGACTTTAAGTCAAACTGGATAAAAACCCTAATTTGTCATTAATTTTGTAGCTTGGAAATAATGAAGATTTACATGGAAATGGAAACTGAGCAAACTAGAACTGCCTCTTTTGTGACATTTCAATCGTGTCTAAAAATCAAGATTTTAAGTGTGAAATGGGGAGAACTTGCCCATTAAAGCATTTATTGTGATATTAATATTTTTAACGTCACACTTTCAGTGAGGGCCAAGAATAGCCCTTTTAACTGAAAATAAATAATGGCCTGAATCACAGGATATGGGTTTCCAGATCCACAGTCCCATGTACTCTATCAGAGAGCAATCACTCTGCAAATTAATTTATAGGTAAATTATTTACGCTGCCTTATATCTTTCACAAAGGTCCTAATTCAAAGAATTTTGTTTTCCTTCTATTTAAGAAGTTATTTGTGAATAATAGCTAATTATTAACAATTAACGGTTCTATTTGCTTAAAAAGCCTCTCAGCATCTAAACCAGGATCAAAGCGAAGTGAGGAAACAGAACTTTGAAATCAACAGCTGCAAAAGAATTTGTTCATTTTCATGTTAGGAGGAAGGCGCAGTGTGGAAGTGCAAGATTTGAGCTGCACCTCTCCTTGCAATTTCAGTCTCTTTTCTGATATCCAAAGTACAGCAAGCAAGGCCTATTTACAGACATTTTTTCTCTCTCACAAATGTAGATTTTCTTCTTTTTTCCTTTTTTTTAAAATTATATCTGCACCATTCTTTTGGATGGCTCTCATGTTTCTTGAATTAAATATTTCTGTTTCTTCCCTAACACCCTTCCTATTTTTTTTTTTTTTTTTCCCCTATTGCCTTAGAATGAGGAATTTTGGTCCATTAGAAACAAAAAGCCCAGGACAGATTATAACAGAACAAGATATTTATTTGCTCTGACTTGGCATAAAGTGAAGCATGTGAAATTAAATCCTGCATTAACATGAGAGCAATACATGTCTCAGCATGGATTTAAGCACAGTGGATCTAGTATTTCTTTTGTTGTCAAATCCTTTTCAAATGGTATTTCAGGACAGCAAATTTTAATAGGATAAAATGATACACAAGAAAGAACATCTAAAATAAGAACAATGAAACTCTAGGGGAAAAAAATCTCCGTACCATACAAAGATATTTGACTTCTGGCTAATATTTATCTATTATTTCCATGGGTTGTAGAAAGAACGAAGTTATGAATTAATAACAGGATAATTATTTCCACATAAAACACATCTAGGAAGCTGGAAAAGCACTGAACCTTTTCTGCATTCAGCCTGAGCCAATATTCCCTTTCTTCAGACATTTCAAGAGCATTTCAGTGGTAATGGACATAAGTACAACACTGGGCTGAGCATCAAAACCAACCACGAGCAAAACTCCTAGGGAAAACTGCACAGCCCTAGGCATTCAAATTCATCAGCACATCTCTGCCCATTGAAAACTTCTGAAATATTGATTAATTCTTTCTGTTTGCTCTTTCACATCCCTAAACCGGAGCTCTTTCCCCTCGACAACTGACCACGCTTTTGTGCCGAGCTGCCACGCTTTGGAGGGGAAGAGCTTTGCCTCTGGCAAGAACCCTTCAAAGAGTGTTTGAACCTCACCTGGGTAACCCCCGTGGGCAGGATGACAGGGAGCTCCCATCCTACACAGCTCTGTGTACATCGTACCTATATAAGCACAAAATGCATCTGTAAATCTGAATTAGCACCAGGAAGAGCGGCTATGAGCGCTGACATCTGACTGGAGCTATCTGGATGTTAGGAATCTGTTCTGAGTTAGTCGTGGTCTGTGGAGAGAAAAAAGCACCTGGAAATAATGTCTGGGGTGAAATGAACACCCACAGGAGGCAGGTGGAGCTCACGTGGTGCCATGAGGGAGCCCAGATGATTAACTCGGGTTGACACCTCACCTTGAGATGGGTTAAAACATCCAGCTGAAAGGAAAGCCAAAGCTGCTACCCCCAATAACAGTCCAAGATTAACATGTATCTTTTGATTAAACTCAAGATTAACTCGTATTTTCATTGAAAATTCAGTTTAAAACTCAAGAGCTTTATTATTCTACAATGATAAATCAGCTATTTTAGTGTTTGATGCCAAGTCAACTTCCTATCAAGTAAGAAAATTTGGAATATATGTTATCAGTTCTTGCATAACTCTGCTGCAATCCTGCTGGCTGTAACCTGAACAGAATACTTCTGTGCAGGACATGGCCTCAGTAGGAGCTGGGGATGACAAATATCCTGCTTTAGGAAACCAAAGGTTGGATTCACATTTGTAGCAAGAATAAACTAGATTAAAAAACAGTGGGGTTAAAAATGAGAAGTGCACTAATAATCAGCTACTCATTTTTCCTGAGAAGCGAAACAAATAGGAAAGAAACACCTCGGCTGTTAAACAACAAATAAGACTTTGTGGCCAAAACCAAAAATGGAGTTCAGGGGAAGTGCTTACGGTACAGTCACAGTTCTGACTCCATCACCTGCTCCCCGGGGTTCGGCCGGGCAGAGCTGCTGAAGGTCCGGCCCCCGGTGCAGGGAAGGAGCAGAGAGGGGACAGGCAGCGCTCGGCCTCACAAAGGCAGCACAGCCCCAGAACTCAGCAAACTCTTCATCCATGGCAGTGGAACACACAAAACGATGAGATTCAAAGGCACCTCTGGCCCGAATCAGTTCATACGTGCAACAAACCACTCACAGTTTCGGAGAAAATAATCTGGTTTTTAGATGCCTCCACAAAAGCTCAAGCTGCCAGAAGACTGCTGTGCTGGAGGTCTGCTGGTGGCTCCATTAAGCTGTGTTTATATTTACAGGTCTCAGTCTATTGCTTGACATTTTTTCACGGTTAAAAATGTTAAGTCATGAAAACATCCCTATGAATTATAATCTCTCAGTCTCAAAGTTTTAAAAAAAAAAAAAATCCCCTTCAATAACATTCCCATTGGCTTTCCTTGGCTGGATGCAGTGCCAGCCCACCAAACTCAGGCACCGGTGCAAGGTGGGACTTCAGTCCACGACTCTTCTGTCTGGTCTTGCCAGGAAGCTTTGGAATCAAATTCCAGCTTTCCTCTATCAAGGTTCAAAGGAGAAAATATAACTAAAACCACTAAACCAGTATGAAGGAATGAATAAGGCACATTTTCCTGTCCTGGCGCAGTGGCACATTCCTTCAGGAGAGAATGCACGGCACAGGCTGTGGAATTATGGAATCCCCTCACTGCCTCCTGAGAAAGAACCCAGGCTTGTAAGAATCAGCTGCGCCTTAATCTTGCTTATATTTCCTTCCTGTGAGCAAATGGAGAGAGTGAGATTTTCTCTCTGCATTCATGTATTGGTAAAAGCTATAATTAAAACAGGTTCTGAGGATTCCTGCTCAGTGCAACTGGCTGTAATTCAGCACACCCTTAAATCTGAGACAACTTCTCCAGAGTTCACTCAATAAAAGAGCTCCTGGCGAGCAGCAGGAACCTGCATTCCCAGCTCAGTGAGCTGTCAGTAAGAAATGGAGGTTATTAGATGCCTCTGTTATTAGAGATTACACAAGTGGCAGAGAAAATGACATCCAATTCATGTTGCTCCTTAACTCTGATATTCCCCTCTCCGCAGTCCTTGTGAACACGCACAGATAAAAATTCACTTGGCTTGGAAGACAAAATAAGGATTGGATGTGACCAATATGAACGAAACCTAAGAAAATGGTGAGACTGGAAACCTATTTCCCAAGATTTTAATATGATTCTTTAATATTACATTTCATTTTTAATATAGCACTTGCATTATTCTGAATCAGATTACTGCATCATATCTACTTTTAAGGCTTCCAAGAGCAAAAAGCCAGAAAAGCTCTGCTTTTTGGGATGTAGGAATACTTAATGAGCTAAAACAAAAAGAGATTTCTCTGTGTTCCCATGTAGTGAGACCTCCATAGTCTCCTAGACTCCTTTTTGAAGACACTACGTAGATTGACTATTCTCAAAATGTAATGAAAACACATTGTTAAAAAAGGAAAAACAGGAATTCTTGAGCCACCTTCTTCCCAATGCCCTTCTCCCATCTTATTTTTCTGAAGCATCATTCCTCGGAAACCTCATCAAAACTTCATATACTACTACAGAAAGATGCAAAAACCTATCCAAAACCCACCTAAAACACACACCACCTTTTTTTGTGTGCTGTTTATCCATAATTAACAGGTGGGATCCACTGCTGCAGTGTTCCAGGCCGCGTGGTAAGTGGATTTTTAAAAGCGAGCATTTACACTGAGGGCAAAGAACAATTCCAGGAAAACTTTCTATGGAGACTTCTAAATTCAAAACCTGAAGCTCTTACTGAGCTTTCTGATGCAAGAACTTACACCCAGGTGGAAACCCGAATGTTGTTTTCCAAGTTATGAGCTAAATTCGGGTGTGGGGAGGAAAGAGGAAAGAGAATTTTCTTTTCAAATGTAGCACCTGATTCATAACTCCAGCACTTCCTTCATCTGAAACAGATGAGTTTGATAATGATAAACTGCACTGAATGTACTATGGAATTAATAATACCTGTTCTCTAAAAAAAGGGGCTTTATGGGATCGTGATTTCTGGATGTAAATATCTGTCAAAAAAAGAAAAAAAAAAAGGCAGCAGATGCTGCTATCAAAAAAGAATAATTTGGCTGTTTCACATGACATCAATCAAAGCACTTTTTCAAAAATATGCCAAAAGTAAAGAGTGCTCAAATGTGAGAAACCAATAGCAGTGTAATGCATGGTGGATGGGTAAAAGGTGATAAACCGCGGGGGAAAGGTTCGGTTCTGGCCTTTCCTGCATGCCTTTGGGAAGGAACAAAACACCAGAAATAATTGATACACTCCCTTGCATGAGTGTAGTGGGGGCTGGGGCACTATTCTGATTTTTGCCTCGCTCCCCCAGCCTGTGGCTTTGACAAAACTGTGAATGCTTTGAAATTAGAAAAAGCATAAGACATAAAATATCATAGAGGAAAAAATAAAAATCTAATGTAAAAGGAAATAAAATAAGTAACTCAATCTGCCTGGGGAAAATTATTGAATTAACATACATATATAAAGAATTCAAATCATGAGGAACACTGTTTGTGCTTATTTTTGGAACCTTTCATCCTATTATAAATATGGCTATGCTTAATTAAGTTTGAAAACACACATATAAGGAGAAGATGAAAAAAACTGCTGTTATTACCCATAATAAATTATTTTAGATGCCTAAAAGCCTGTAGGACCGATACAAAATTATGGTATCAGAAATTTTTGAGCAATGATCTGCAAACAGAAAGCGAAGAGTTATACGGTAATAATCAAAAAACATTGTAAAGGCCATAACGTATACAGTAAAAAATAAATGAGAAACGTATATTTGCAGGAGAAAAATATTGTGGAAAGAGAATAAACTGAAGGGAAGTTTTATATTTTTATAGTTAAATATAGTTTTTTTTCTCTGAAAGAACAGCATAACAATAGTTAGAGACCATCACCTTCCTGCAGCCAGGCCGCACCTGGTATTAACATAATTGCATTCATTACAATCAACATCCAGTAAAGATCTAAATCTGTTGTTCAGCCTCAGTCACAAGTGACTTTCCACTTAGTTAGAACTTATATATCAGCATTAAGGGTGGACACAAATTTAATTTACATGTTTGGTCATTTAGAAAACAGGTCAAACTTTCTTTATGTAACCTGCATCTATGAAAAAAACCCCGAGACTAAACCAGTAAACCCCAATAAAAACGGTTTCAAACCAATGGGGAACTTATTAATTAAATTATTGAAATTATTATTAATGACTTGTTATTATTAACAGACGCAATGAACTGGCAGCAGATGGTGTGATAGAGAGAAAAAGAGATTAATTTCATACATTCCCTTTTGGCAGTCCTGCTGCCCAACCAGACCATCTGTGGCACATTAGGAACGGTCGGAGCCGTGCCGTACATATTGCAGGGATGATACAAATTACTGGACTCTTTGCTTTTCCACTCCAAAACCCACTCATCCCTCATGATCGTAGAATTTTAAACAAAGAAGTTTTTATCATACACGTTCTGCCCTCTGCTCTGCCTCTGCTTCCACGGCGCTGCAGAGATTCTGCAGGATTGCTGCAGGATTTCATCTGAGCCGCACTTTCCAGCCTGTGAGAGACCTCAAGTTCTTGCTCACGGCACATTCTCCACTGCTGACAGGAGCAGATTAAATTTACGAGTTGGGAATCATCTTTACTTTCCTTTTTCCACGTGAGAATTCCTAATCTGTTCACAGAAAACTGATAAGGGGATGAATGTCATCGTCTCCGCTGGTTCTTACAATTTTGTTTCATCACAGCATTTAACAACTGGACATTTGTTTTGTTTTCCTTCTTCTTTGGAGTTTTTCTGTCATATTTGTAAATGATTTTGTAAAGACCAACATTTCCTCCAGCCAAAAAATCTCCATAAACCTCTCCACCTTTGCTACAAATATGTGTATATCATACACACAAGGTTTCATCTCTGTTTACCTTTACTTAACACTTTTAATGTTAGAAATTTAATTTTAATGGACACACACACCCCTGTATAACGGGATTTGGAACACAGAAATACGCTCAGAAATCTAGATTTCCACAGAATGGGTTCATCAATGTAATGTGATCATTTTAGGGGAAATTTTAATTGACTGGGTAAAAGACCAATGACATCTGTTTCCAGTGAAATAGTCTGGGTTTTTTAGTGCAAGTCTGTATTCTAAACTGTCCTAGATAGTTTGTCCTAGATAACACACACAAACCCATCTGCCATGGCCATCACAGGACCTAAAATTGCAACTTGTAAAAGCAAGGAATGAGGAGCTGGATTTCAGTGACCCAAAACGTGTGAGTCAAACATATACGGATATTCCGCTGCCCCTCCTCACCGTTCTTTCCGTCCAGGAAGAGAGGAAGGGATGGGCTAACAGAGAATATGGTCCCTTTGTGACTCTGGAATTTACTGCCGTATTTCTCATGTGATTTTTAGAAATGCTTCCACAGAAGTAAAGAGATGTCCAAGCAACATTGCTAACTGCTCCGTCTTTCTGAACAGATGAAATAAGCCTTATGTCATTTTTTCACCGTCTTCCTCCAGTCTCTTCTCTTTACACCATATTTTTCTACTCCTCCCTGTTCCCAGTTCAGTTCTAAAGGCTCAGCAGACCAGCTCTCACAAGACCTCTGTGAATTCCTTACCAGGAAGGCCATATAGACAATTACCTGAAACAAGGTGGTGGCTGTGTGAGCCTGAAAGGACCCGTGTTCCATCTTTCCCACCTCAGCAGTGGGTGCAGGAAGTGGATTTAACACCTTGAACAGAAACTACTCTCATCTGCTTTGTTCTTTTCCCTCTTGGTTCATGTACATTTAGCTTGGCACTAAAAGGCTTCAAATCAAACAAAGAAACCCCGGTCTTTCTCTATTTCTCCATTGGAAGAGTCAATTCTACAACCATCCCTACTGTCAAAATGGGACAAAGGAAGGGAATTAAAGAGAGTTTTGTGCCTAGTTCATACAGAAGCTTGCCTTAGTTGAAGGACGTGAGATGCTATTAAAGTGTAAATTGTAATACAAAAGTCCTGATATTTTAGCAGCTTCGGTTTTATTTATCTTTAATAAAATAATATATTTTACATGGACTTTTTTTTTTGCCATGAAGCTGTACTGGTTAAGGTAGTTTTTTATAAAAATATCTGATTTTGCCTATTATGTTAGAATTGACAGATTTTTAAGGGAGTGTTTTATTTGTTCTCAGTTTATAAGACAGCACGCAGAACTTCAGTGGTACATATGTCTGTTCTCTTGGTTTTACTGTTAAGGAAAATCTGAAGAGATAAGAGCCAAGAAAACAATAGAAAGAAATAAAGGTTTTAATTTTCTCCATACTGATTCTTACTGCAAACTAGGAATCAAACAGAAAAATACAAGAATTTAATAAGGCATTAATTTCAAATATACTGGGCAGTGAATTCCTTGTTTAAAACAGTTCAATGCCTAAGCTGAACATAGGAGATTGATTGAGCTCTTTCCAAGAGCTCTGTGAGTTCTCAGGTAAATTCTGTCTTTCTGCAGGAAAGGAGTCCCCAGAAGGACTGGTTGTGAGAAGGTGACTGCTCTGGCAGTCTGATCCTCCTTTTATTTTCAGAGCATTTCCAAGAAAAAGGCATTTTTCCTGAATTTCCCACTGTGACAGGTACATATGGTACGTATAAGCAAATACGTGTTGAAGTTTATTGAGAGCTGTGGCCAAGAAAAACAATCCTGCCACGAAAGTGAAATATTTCTCACCCACTTTGTTTAAGAGAATCAAAACAAAATCTCATGCAACAGAATTTTAGGGCTAACCCTAATTTCTCTTTGGATCTTAACCAAAAAATATAGTCTAAACTTTTATTCCTTTGGTTAAACTTTAAAACAATACTGTTTTGCAGGTCAAAGTTAATTGCAAAATGCTTTGAAACGAAACAATACCAAACTAAAAGCACAATTCTTTCACTGTGTGCTTTCAATTTCCTTCTTCCTTCATTTTTGACTGAACCCATGTCTTGAATTCAGTTTGAACTCACAAATTCTTTTGATTCCCTCGAAACTTCCTTTTGTTTGCGAATGAGGCGCTCGAGCAAGTGATATGCCCCAAGTAGAAAATGTATTCACTTACAGGCTGCATTTCTCACCAGGCAATTAACAATTGTTCAGGGAAGCACCATGGCTTTCAGCTATTTCTCTGTAGCACCTTCCTTTTAACTACTCATCTCAAGAGCCCAGCAGCTCCTGAAAGGCACAGTGACACCATCTCTCAGCTATTTCCACTCCTCCTCCTTCCACTCTTCCTCCACGGATTCTTTTCATGCTTCAGAACCTCTCTGATTCACGCAGTAACGTCTCCTTGACCTTCACTCCATATATTATCTTGTCATCCCTTGTCTTGTTCTCTCAGCATCTTTCCTCGGGTCATTCCATCTCTGCTTTCTGTGCTGTGCGGTGCCAGGACGCACAAATGCTAATGGGCTCGGAACCTGCGAACCTTGCCACGCTTTTGGTGAAACGAGATCAAGGTTTGATTGGTTTGGCACCGTAATTATGGAAGGTGGTTGCTCTTCAACGACTTTAAAAAGATGGAACAAATATCTCAGGGATAGGCTCGAAGCATTCAGAACTCCAGAGTTCCTGGAAGCGGCCACAGTGAGGCCAAACAGCAGAGTTTAATGCCCAGACACGCAGATATTTCACAAATAAACACAAGGACAATTTGCCTTCCCAAAGTCAAGAAGTCACATTAGTTACAGCTTTCTTTGACTGCTACTTCCAGCCCTAATACTTCAGTATTAGTAACCCAGGAGCATTTCAGTGACATAAAAGCAGTTCACAAACAGCTTGAGATTTGTTCATTTTCCCAGTAATCTTCTTTTCTGAATCCTACCTTCTACCTGGCTGGAAGACTGCCATGCAAGCAACAAGCACCTACAGTAATCCTTAGAACTGAAGATATGAAGTAATAAACATGCAGCAACAAGAAACTACTTAGTCAAAATCTGAGATCACAAAGGTGTGAAGTTTGGGAGACCTTTTTGTGCTTTCCCTGCGTAGTTGGTTCCCTCCATGGCTCAGAAAAGGTGGCACCATCTCACTGTCCCTGTCCTTCCTGGTCACTGGCCTTTCATGTGGCACTTCACAGAGCTTCCCTCTGATAACACCTCTGTTTCTTGGTTTATAACCCCAAATATCTGCTTTGTCAGTAGCTCTACAGTACCTGCCTGTAAGATTCATTTTCTAATTTCCACATAAGTTTAATAACCAAAAAGATGTCAGATTGGCCACCAAGCTCCTCAGAGCCCGCCGTGCCAGCTAGTCACAAAATAATGTTTTGGTGATTTATTAGTATATTCCCTATATCAAAACTTATTTTCATTATCATATCAAGTTTCTGTTCCCTCTTGGTTCTACAGGCATCAAGGAAATGGAATCTAAGGTAAATGAGTAATTGGATTTGACACAGCTGTCCTAATCCATTATATTGACATTAGTATTTTAGGCAAGAGATTCTTGTTAGGATAGTGAGTGACCTGAGCAGAATGTCTCCCTTAGATAAGCTAAATTTTGCCCATATAGATGATGTGAGCCTGTGCAGGGTTTTTTCATGTTTCATCCTAAGGCAGCTGGGTATTTTGGTTGTCGATTGTAACTATTCTTGCACAGATGAATTAGGAACCCATAATTCACTTTATAACGGAGGAAATCAGTTTAGTGTTAGAAACACTAACTGGTACTTGCAGGATGTTATTGCTAAGGCAAGGCTGATAATTGTGCAGCACTACCAGTTGGGAAAGTATTTTTACTAAGTATTTTTATGTACTTTAAGTCTTATCCTAATGGAGATAAAAGGACCAGAAAGAGCTCACCATTTCTGTGAACCTTTCCAAGTTTGTCCTCCTTTTTGCTCCCTCTAAGGGTAGTTTTACTGGTTTTACTGCTTAGGGTGACACAAAGATTGGTGGACAGGGAATTTACAGGTCCTTTAGTCATTGCCCAGACTATCTGGCTGATTAAGCATCTGTTTTTTGAGAACTTGAATGGGTTTTTCACGAAGGAAATTTATTCAGTAAACTCTAACAGCCCCCTTTGATAACTTGTCAAGTTTTCCTCCTATTCTTAACAGAAAGTTCATTGCCACACATTCCACTTATAATTCTTCCCACATGCTAGTATACATTCTTCACCTCCCTTCAAATTCCTCACTTTCTTTCAGTTATTCCCTTATCACTCTAATTTCTACCTTCATTTTTAGAGCGCAGACCTGGTTAGGCACATGGATATTCACTTACCTTAAAACTAAAGAAATAAAAGTTCCAGAAACACAAATGGATTATACCTATGGTCCTTCCACCTTTGAAACAGCTTCAAAAAACACCTTAAAAGTGATGATTAGAGAAATTACTATGGAAAAAGTTTGCTAACACAAGGGAAACCAAAATAATTTCAAAAGAAGATGTACACCAATTGATTTCTTGTATTTTGAGTGTGGAGCTCATTATTGGCCCTGTTCTACGGTGATTTGAGGGCACTGTGGGATCTCAAATCAGGAATTCTGTTTCTATCTCCAGCATCCTGGATCTGCGTGGTCTCACATCAGCAGCACAAGCCCTTTGAGAGATGAAAGCAAAACTGTACATTATGTGCACCTGAAAAGAAACAGCAGCTTAGGGGGATCTTTGCTGTTTATATAAGCATTTAAAAGAGAGAAGCAACACTCACATTTTATTCCTTTTCTCATATATGCTGTTCTCTCTCATCAAACACTTCAAAAACTTGAAACTGTCTTCTAATATAAATGTCTCCTACTGGGAAGCTGCTTTTTCTAAATGTGTTCAAAACAGATCATTAGCAAGTTTGCCAAAGGAAAACCTATGTTAAGCTTCAAGATTTTATTTCCCAAGAAAATATATTTTGCCCTCTCATTCTCAATTGGCATAAAACAGCAGCCTTTTTTTTTTTTTTTTTTCTTTCCCCTTCACCCCCCCCAAAAAAAATTTAAAAAAAAAAAAAAAAAAAAAGGTGAACAGTCAAGATCACAGAATGAACTTGTTCATATCCTCAGCTCAGACTACAGAATCCTCCACTGACTTCTACAATGGAACAGTGTTTTCCTGGACAGGCTACACCACAGCATTCCTGAACTGGGCCTTGACAACTGCAGGGGTTGAACATTTGTAATTTGTTACTTTAGAATACCAGCAAAATGGCAAAAGAATATTGACAAATAACTCTAAACTGGAGAGCATGTGCCATTACCATTTCATAGCTGTTTTATAGAAATGACCAGGGGCACGAATTGTAGAAAAATAAACCTTTGCAACTTCAGGCACTTTTCCTGTTCTTTCCTATTTAGCACAAATTGACTTATTCCCTTGGTACATAAAAGGAATATTTTTTGTATAATAAAAAAAACAAACAAACCTGCTTGCATATTTCATGTTGCTGGTTTGTGAGGGTTTTTTATATGTTTGTTTTTTGTTGGTTTGGGGTTTTGTTTCATTCTCATTCCCCTGCCCCCCCCAAAAAAAAAAAATCTTAAATCAATCATAAATATACCAATAAAATGCAGGAAAATGTCCTATTTTCTTTCACTCCTGACTTTGGTGACATGAAATTTAAGGCTAGGGCTGTTTTGGTGAAGTTAGAGTGAAAGTTATCCTGATCTCCTTTAAAGCACAAAAGAAATGAAGTTGCTATCAGTTTTAGAGTTGTACACAGACATTTATTTGATTCACACATCTCAGGCAGTCTTTTCTTGTGACGGATGGATTCAAACTCTAAACATTCTATTATTCTGAGATGGCCCTTGGTGTTGTGCAGCAGGCTGCACTTACAGCATCTATTACCACAAGATGCCTTTAACAAAATCCATCCATCAAGAAAAAAGTGACAGATCTGCACCAAAGGATTCCCAGGATGAGAATACGAGAGGCATCAGTATTCTTACAATATTTGTTAGGTTCCTTGAGATATTTTTCTGTTCTTAAATATCTGTTTTATATAAACAGGCTAAGTTTGTATTTTCATGGGTGCATCTCTTTGTAAAAATATGTCCTCTGATTTTACAATAATCTACCAAGTAGCAGATAATTTACATGATAACTTTACAGATATTCTAACTCCCTAACCCCTTCTGACAGTCATAGAATCACAGAATGGTCTGTGTTCCAAGGGACCTGAAAGCCCATCTTGCTCCAACCCCCTGCCATGGGCAGGGACACCTTCCACTATCCCAGGCTGCTCCAAGCCCCATCCAGCCTGGCCTTGGACACTGCCAGGGATGGGGCAACCACAGCTTCTCTGGGCGCCCTGTGCCAGGGCCTCCCCACTCCCACAGGGAAGATTTTTTTCCCTAAATCTAATCTAAACCTCCTCTTTCTCAGTTTGAAACCCAACAAGACAGCAATGCAGAGAGTAAAGGCTATGGATTAAGTTTTCTGTTGTACCTTTGCCACTCATGGTCTGCAAAGACACTGACTGGTGAAGTATTTACGTCCTCAGTTAATCCTGCTCCTCCTGGGAATTTGTGTAGGAGTTGCATGATCTGGCAGTTATATAATCTGGCAGCTACATTAACAAGGAAATAAGATGCTATATCCAGTTTAGTGTAAGAAAAAGTTTTTCACTTCCAAGTATCGAGATGATCCGAACTGATTTAGAGAAGAAATCAGGATGGTTTAAAAGCCACAAAGTTAAACAAGAGAAGACTCAAAAGTAACCCATCCTCACTGGATTCCTTTATTCACAGTGAGTCACCCATGCCCCTCTGTTTCTGACCAATTTGATTCCTTGCTCATTTTTATACCTGTAACAATATCCTTTATCTTACATCTATTTTTGTCTGTCGAATGCCAACCCCCAGATTAGTGTCTTTCCTCAGCCATCTCCATCTCAGAAGCCTCAGAAGCGTCTCACCTCCCTGATGTGCAGCAGAGGAGGGCAAACAACATACTGCGTGACAACCTGGCACCGAGCACTGCTCTCCTCAAAACGAGCTTCCCAAGCTTGCTGTCTTTGCAAGGGACTCCTCCAACCAGGTATAAAAATGCAGAGTGAAGTGTGATATGAATATTAAAGCGACATGACCTTTACCTGGTTAATGCCATTATTTTTTAAACTGCTGACTTATGCAGACAAATTGATGTCGGGTTCAGGGATTGCCTGGACAAATCTGAAGGGAACTCAGAGGCCAAGAGAATCCAGTGAGGCTCAAGCTGTGTTGAGAAAATTGCTGTCCAAGCATTCAGATGCACTGCGTGTGTCCAGGAAGACATAACAAAGAACTTCAGATAAGACTCACCAACACAGTAGCTTCCCAGAATGTCTTTCCTCTGTTTCCATAAGTGATTCTCACACACAAAGGAAATGGGATACGTTAGACAAGTCAGAAAAAGAGGTAGTAACTGGAATTTTGGTCAAGATCTGAGTCTGCCATACAAAAGCAATGTGAAAGTCTACACTATTCCCAGGCAAGAAACAAAAATAAGTTTTTGGCTTTTCAGATGCCAGTTCTCAAAGTTACAGTCAAGTCTTTCCCATGTTTTGCCCATCTGTCTAATGGGCTCTAAGCCTAGGCAGCACTGGAAAGGAGTCAGTGTCATTATCCCCTTGCTGTAATTGGCATGGCAAGACGGAGCAGCATGTACAGCCTTCTCCTGGTGGGAGAGAAACAGGGAAGAGAAACCGAAGCAAGTGAGCCAGATGTCACAGAGACCCTACGAAGTGTGCTGGGATCCAGAGGAGGAGAGAACAAGCTGTCTGCTTTTGCTGCACAGAAGCTGTTTCTTCCCATCCTCCACTGGCTTTGTTTTTCCCAATGCACATGACTTTGTTCTTCGTGTTGGTTTTGTGTTTCTGACCAAAGGCAGTGTATTTCAGTAGCTATGAGCATGAAACATTCCACTGGTGATGACCCTTTCCCTTTTCATGTGCTAGACATTGATGTTGGCAGGAGATTGTGAGTGAACAAGATGGTTTAAATAGCAATATAGGAGCGTGAAAGCAAGATCAAGATCTAATAAAAAATGAATGACCACTCTGTTTTGACAGTTTCCTTATCTCTGTCAAACTTTCTTTGGTTTATGTCTCTAAGAAAGCCAGATCCCACTACAGCTGTAAGAGAAAACAATTCATACTCGGTCTTTAGACCAAAGAAGCTGGTCCAAGAAGCAAGAAGGAAGAGATTAATTCAGTCTCGTGGGATGTAGTACAATATGGCCCTGATCTACACTAGAACTCTGAAGGTTGAGTGCCCATGGTTGAATCAAATAATTTGATAAACTGGATGAATCTTGGGGCTGCTTTATGCCTTGATCTGTGACAACCACCTGGCTAAACCCACGACTCTCCCAGACCTACTGCTGCTTTTTACCCTCCTCCCACTCCTTGATGCTGTCCAGGTAGGTCAGACTTTTCCCAGGAGCCCAGGCAGCACGGAGAGGTAGGACACCACTACAGAAGATCTGAACTGACCATAAAAACCCCCAGCAAAACCCCGAAACAAAACAAAAGACAAAATTCTATTGTAATTTTTTTTTTTTTTTAATATTGTAATTTCCTTGGTAGTTCTATATGAAACACTGCTTTTGGTTTCTTCCACTTTCAGATATCACTTCTGGTGTGTAACACCAGGAGTTTGTTTCAGGTCTCAGCAGAAGTGTGACATCCACAAGCATTTAAACAGTTCCAGAGTCCTCAGTGCAGAATTTGCACTGTTTCCATCAGCGTTCCTCCAGAATCAAAGGTGAAAGAGAATTAAATAGGTTCCAGATGGAGTGGACTTTAGCTAAAGTGGAAAAGTCAGAAGCTTAACCATATGATAGACCTAGAGGCAACTCCAGAGCTGCCAGGAGCTGCCTTTGGAGTCTGCCAAGGAGACAGATGCTCATGCCAACAGTGCAGAGATTGGCATCATTTATATCACATCAGCTCTCCTGCTGTCACGATGCCACAGAGCAAAGCACCGAGTCAGACAGTTAATATTTAGAAAAGAGCAATCGCACTGCATACATTTAGATCATATATCCAGGAACAGTTTTCATATTCTATTTACCCTTTTGGATCTTAAGAATGAAAGCATGGTCTTATCTTCCTGTGCTCCTATAAAGCTCTTAATGAAAACGTGCAAACCAAAGCATAAAATAACACTAAACCTTTAATTTTTATACCTGTGCAAAACTTCGGGTAAGTAGTGATTATATAAGTGATATTAATGTGAAAATTAGATCTTCCACTTATAAATGAATTACCCTCAAGACGCCAGAATGTGTTGGGGTTTTTTTCCCTCCTTATTTTCACGTTGCAGAACCTGAATAAAAAGTGCAAAACTGAAGAGGTATAAACACACAGTTCTTACCCAAAAGCTGTTTTTCTTGTAGTGGATTCACACGTTGTTCCTAACTTCGTGCTCTGCCACTTGGAACATCTTTCTGTCTGAAAATAAATTCTGCTCTGTGTGGAGCATCCAGTCTAACTTTAGGCATCCAGCAGCATACAACTGTACAGATGTATTACAGCAAATATTCGCATTACACGCTGGGGCATGGCATTGGAACAAGTGCAAATTCTTGCCTGGAATTTTGGACACAAACTGGTTCAAGCTTGCCTTGTTTAGAGATCACTGTGCTGAGACTTCAGGTTTGATCGCGCCGTCTGTTGAAAGCTCACGGTTTCATGGATTTCTCTGACTATACCTAATCATCATCTAAATCCAGCATTAGAGCAAAAGTTCTAAACCAAGTAGGGTGCAAATGGACGGAAATCACTGTCCTGGCACGCAGTAAAACAGTGACTTCAAAAACAGGGCACTGCAGCTCCGAAATACTTCCATATCAGAAGGATTAACTTTGTTCTCTACAGAGACCGCACCATAAAATGTGTTAAAATCTACCTCTCCCTGATTGAGAGCCCGAATAAACATTGACAATTATTTAACAGCTGTTTAGGCAGCGTGTTTACATATCCTGGGGACTGTGCCATCCAAATATTGTGATTTCATTAAGGAGCTTTGCCCTCAAGAAGCTCAGGGATTGAGACTTCTGAGGGCCCCAGAGCAATGTGATAATTTTCCTGCTGCGCTACCTGGCTTTCACGAGGGGTTGATCTCAGACAACCTTGCAGATGGTTTATGACTGCACAAGTCCTCAGCAACATGGCAAAACAGTATGGTCCTGAGGAAAAAACCATAAAAACAAATGTACCACCCCTCTGTCAGACACTGCACAAACAGCAACAGCACAAGGTTGTTTTTCTGAGGACTTTCTGATGCATTTCTTTGGGTTTTTCTCCCAAACCACCAAACACTCATTAAAAATCCTATGTTCTCCATGCATCACAAAAATCAGCATCTTCACACCAATGTGTTCTTGCTGAATGCTGGCATTGCCTTCACATGCCACGGGAAAATACAGGTTTGCTGCCAAGTGCTCCATCTCTTCCCGAGGAACTAACTGAACCTAGCCTGCTAACTTCCCAAAAAGCTCTAGCTGAGCATCTGCATCCCACTTCCCTCACGGCCAAACATTTTGCTCTTAAATCCTTGTGCACTCTTGAGAGTCTTTTGATAGCATTTAAAATATGATTTCAGCTCCTCAGGCAGATCAGCACAAGCTCTCAGGGTGAACTGGGACAGGAGAGCTGTGCCAGCTGGAGCCCAGATAAGGCCTTTGCTGGATTTATCAGCATTTGGGAGAGGAAGAGGAGTGGTCTCAAGAACTGGGCTCAAGAATTGGTGAGCTCAGATAATCCTGAGCAAGGTGTGTTTGGGATGAATATTTCTGGGATGAATAGCTCTCCTCACCTGCAAGCACAGATCTCACTTCAGACCCAATCTACGTCTCACTTTATATTAAAATATATACTCAGTCTCAGCGCTCAGATTTTTTCCCCTCAAGATATTCTTTACAGCACGTGCACCATTCTTAATGCAAGAAGTATTTAAATCAAATCTATATTTTGCAAACACTGTAAATGTATAAAATCTGTTTTTAATTACATATGCGTAACATATTTGAAAAGAATGTAACATTATATTTGCTTAATCCAATCAATTTATATTCAGCTCCTTTAATGTGGCAGAAGTTAAAAATGAGTGGATTTAATCTCTCCAGAGTGCACATTTTCATTCTTTACAAATGGTACTGTCCTTAAACACCACAATATTTTCTCCAGTACTAAATATGAAACTAATAGTTCTCTTTGCTAAAATTAACATCTGTTTTCTTCATGAAAGCAAACTAAAAAGCTTATTTGTGTTTCAGGAATTGTGTCTTTCTGCTCTCAATCACACCAGTGAAAGGAGACATTTGGCTGTTGCTTCATGGAAAGCAACTTTCTTATGTCTCACATCTAATTCTAAATTACACAGCATGTAAAAAGTATAAGTAATACAAAAAAACCCCGAAAAAAAACAATAAACAAACACATGAAAAGCAGAGAGGATGCTGTCCATAATACCTATGGTGTGGAACTGATCACAGTGTCATGGAAATAAAAAATAAACAAACAAACAAACTAAAAAGGCAATTCAGGTACTTCTGTTTCTTTTTTTTCTGATTGCAAGGCTAAGAAGACATTCAATAAGAGTGATTTAAATATAAAACAATTTTTTTTTTCATTCCATCTTACATCAATTTTCCTGTGGAACTAATTGACATATGAGCCTATGTAAGACCAGCTAGAAATAAAAGTACATGTGTGTTCAAATGGGGTAGAAAACAATCAAAATGGAATGAACTACAAATGTGTAAATTGATATAAACTCCTGCCAAAAGATGGAAACCATCAGTCACTGACTACGAGAGATTCCCACAAGTGCTGTGATTATATTTATTCTGAAATACATAGAACTGGCCACTGCCAGACAAAGCACTGAAAGAGAGGCACTGCTAGTGGATGATTATGTTCATGTAAACTGATTTTGGGGGTGGTAAAGGGAAGAAGAGTCAGTGAAAGTCACAACATACTTTTTTTTCAGCCCCTACATAAAGTTACAAATAATTTTCTTTGGTCAGTAAGGGAAGCACAGTCTTTTTGGTCTTTAAAAAAAACCCCATTTCAGTTTGATCTATATTTGACAATATCAAAAGAGGGAGTTTAAGAGAGGGGTTTGCCCAGTTTCATTAATGAACCCTTCATCAGAGCAGCTTTAATCCGAAGTCTGCATCCCATGCACAAACCTCTACCTTTGCAAGAACGCCCTGGTTCATTGCTGGGGCAGGAGAAACACCTCCAGTGCTGAGACACTGCCTCTCCTCTGCCCACCAGCAGCACCCTGGGCAAGGCTGGAGGCTCCAGGGACTGGGACCTCCTCGCTCCTCTGCTCATCTCTCTGAGCAGCTCTGGAGCACTCTGGGCAAACAGGCTCGTGGAGAATTCTTCCTCAATGAATGCCCACAGACAAGCCCCCGAGGTCACTCAAATCCGAGAGGCAAACAAGTCTCAAAAAGTGAATTAAACATTATAGCCATTCCTACCTCCCTTCTTCTTCCCATTATCACACAGATAAACAAAAGCAACAAAACTCTGACTGAGGCAGAGCCAAAGTTCCCCGAGCTCGTTCTCCTTTCTGCACAAGCAGCCACAAAGGAATGGCCAGTGAGGAGAGGGAGGCCAGGCCAAGCACACACACACAGCCCTTCCCTTTCGGGCACTCTCAGCCTCCGACCGCTTCCAGCTCGGAAACCTGCTCGGCTCCACATGGTCTCTGGTAACTCTCCCAGGACTTCCAAGGCATTGAACTTGCCTGGGCTCTTCTGAGGCACTGCAGACGTAGCCAGGAACCAGAAATGAGAGCTTTTGCAGCTTCTGAGATTACAGGGGTAGAAAGCATTTGAGCAGCACTAAATCCTTGCCAAACTCTGGCCCCTACCTAAGCCACAAGAGTGAATAAACTAGGTCCTGCTGGCTGGATAAGTCTGTCTGGTGCTTCATTATTTCGTGTTCTCATTGCTCTTTGCATTGCACCTGAAGAACGCTGTCCTCAAGCAGAGCAAGAGCCCTCATTGTGGTGTGTATAAATCAGAATAAACCAGATTTCCCAGATCTGCCTTTGTGCAGTTATAACGCAGGACCTCTCAACTACAGACAATTTTCTCTAGTCCGAGATTGCTGCTGCCCAAGAGGAGGTTTAAACAGCAGAACAGTGCACATGTAATATAAATAAGTTAACATATTTAGAAGACCAAAGCCTTTAGAGGAGATAGTAGTTTAAAATACATATTTGAGTAAGATATTTACTACAACAACAAAGAACTTGTAGCCTGCCATTACTGATGTGGAAGGTAATTCAAATCGAAGGATAGTTCTGCTGGTTTACCCAGGAAAGTAAATTCTACACAAGTAACTATATCATTTCAGTTGCCAAACTATTTGTACAACAAGATCAAGATTTTACAAATTCCCAGGAGGAAAAAACCAAAAAAAACAAAAAGCAAAACAACTCAGATTGTCTCATCAAAATATGAAACTCCCAGTAGGAGAAGAAAACTTCACCCTTCCAGATATAAAACATATTACAAAGCATTCACACTTGAGCAGTTGATAGGATGGTTTAGAGAGACAGCCATGCAGTCAGCAGAATGGATAACCTTAGGGGAAAAGAAGCATATGAAATTTCAGTCCCTCGAGGTATTCATTTGCTGGGGCTGGAGGAGCAAAGATCCAGAGCTTCAGACCGTTAAGACTTCCAAAAAAATCCAAAAGTGATTAGCTTATATGAAGGAAAGGTTGTAGTCTGTATTTCCTTAGGAATTTTCAAAAGGAAAAATCTCATTTTTAATAATAGAAAATTCCAAGTTATTTTAATTGAGGTGTTGCTGCACTCTGTTAGAAATTGTGACTGATCTTTTCATTTGTAAAATACAACACGGTTTTTCAACAGATATTGGCAATTCTTTAGGGCCCAGTCCAAAGACAAAAGCTTTTCTGTTGCCTGCACAGGTTTTGTATTAGGCCTTTAGTAAACTGAAATGAAACAAAATCCCAGAACACTCACACACGTTGCCATTTATCAAGCAGCCAACAGAAACTGCAGCAGCAATCAGAGTCCCAGGCTTTCTGTCGTTTCCACAGAAATAAGTTCCAAGTGGAATGCGGGATCGAATCCAACCACTCATTGTACAACAGAGGGGAGAAATATGACAGAGCACTGGGCATGCTATGAGTAATAGGAATATTAGCTGTGGGCAGACAGGGAAAATATGTAGCTCTCATCCTATATAAAACCCTCAAATGAACCAAAATACTTTCTGATGTCAGATGCTGGCAGCTGTATGACTGAAGTAGGATTTTTTTAAATCTCAAGGTCAGCCAATACATTTTAAAATTTAGATAAAATTCCCTTTTTGCTAAAAAAGTTAAATCTCCTTATTCTGCTTATTGGAGATATTCTCCTGCCATGCTGATGCACAGATCATTTCCACTTCACTCCTGTAAGGATTCTTGTCACCCACCTTTGACGGAAGGAAAGGGAAGTAATGTCAGAATTTCAGAACAGATGCAAACCGCAAGCAGGTCCCTGTGGGAAAGCCTGAACACTTGAAGAAAGAAATATGCAGAGACATGCAAATTTTCTTCATTTAAAGACGAATTTAGGATTTAGGAATGAAGACCAGATGCTACTCAGTCAGGATTCCTAAACTTGCACTAGGAGTTAAAACTTTGAAAA
Organism: Cnemophilus loriae; assembly: GCA_013397755.1. Lineage (NCBI taxonomy): Eukaryota > Metazoa > Chordata > Aves > Passeriformes > Corvidae > Cnemophilus > Cnemophilus loriae. The sequence goes on along the minus strand of VZTF01004921.1, from coordinate 1,289,388 downwards.
GAATCCCATTTCAACTTTTAATTAGGGATGGTTTCGCTGCTCACCTGTATTTGAAACTCATTAGATAAAATATTTAATACTGCCCAAAGACAGAAAATGAAAGATTATTGATATTATAGCTAGCTGGCACGGAAAAAGTTATACACATACCCACATCAGTCTGTATAGGAGTCAAATCACTGATGTAATTAATATTATTCTGTGTAATAGAATAGTAAATACTTGCCCTAAAACAGATTTTCCTTATTTTGGTTTTCGACCCTTTTAAAATTATATTTGCTTAAAAGCATCAGGCTATTTGGATTCTCACAACAGTAAAAATCTCTTCATCTAGAACCATTTAAAAAAGCTGATAGAAACTTCTTAATAGTTTTTGTCTGCTCATATCTTCATTTTTACTCTAATAAAATATTTAACCAAAGAAATTCAATAATTCCACATAGTGCTCACCCTAGAGAAATCACTGGAAACAAATATCACTGCATTTCTGTTGTACAGTATTTGTAAGATTAATTAAGATTAAAATTCAGGATGAAATGCTACCAGCTAATTTCTTTTCTCCCCACACACTATGATTTCTACACTATGATTAAAGTCCTTTTGCCACCCTTTAAAGCTGAAGCCTGGGAGAAGCTATTCTCTGAGTTTATGAATCCAAAATAATGAAATCATGTCTTTTCTTGTTTTAAAGCCTACTTGATCTCCGAGGACTGAAAAGGAAAATCAGCGGGCCTTTACCGCGCGGCTTTCAAAAGAAGACACGGAAAGTGACAGATCAGATGCTCGATAACTGGAGGATTGCCAGGGAAGCAGCCACGCGGCTCTCCAGATCATCTCTGAATGCCAGGAAAGTTTTCCTTTGATTGGAAAGCCGACAGTTTCAGACGCTTCCCTCACTCCCTGGAACTTGCACAAGACTGAAATCAGAGCAAGTTTCCTGTGCAAAACACGTTCTCGTTCGGCCAGGAGATCATAATGTTCATCAGAGCTCTCCACGAGTCAAGAAATTCACCTTGCTGTAAGAATAAACTGTCCCTGGAAAGGCCACAGCACGGGAGCAAGAAAGGTTCGACTCTGCTGAAATACGATGGGAATACGTTCAGATTTAAGCTCCGGTTCTACAGCGAGGTGTTGGTTTCCTGCAGCTGTTTGCAACATGGGCAAATATCAATTGATTTTAGAATTAATAAGCCTTAAATGACAGATCAAATGCATTGTTCAGTTCTGTGAGGGCAAACAGGCTCAGCCTGACCCTGTTTCTACACTTTAGCGAGACAAGAGCATGGGAGGTGCCAGTGGAAGTTGGGAGTGCACAGAAGCCCTGGAAATCCCTGTGCAGGAATGCGGGTGGAAGGAGGAGGATGTTTGAGGAAGCTGAGGGGATCTGTGGCATCGCTGCTCATCCTGCTGGTGGGATCAAATCTGTTCGTGGATATTTTTCAAGAGATCTCATGTTCGAGCTGTCAGCTGCTTCCGTACCTTGCTGTACCACTGGGCATTGCTGAGATTGTTTTACAGCAGCTCAGGAGGGCAAAGAGCTGATTTCCCACACCTTAAAAATTCCTAATTTCCAGAACAAACGTACCATTTACTAGATAACACTTTCATGCTTGCATTTTTAAGCTGAATAGACTTTTATTACACAGACCTCTACCTGTAAATACAGATGTCCCAGAAGCAGAGGAAGCAGCAAAGACTATTTGCATTTCAGGCATTTTTTTGAGATTATAGGAGGAAGACTGCAATACCCTACTTCAAACAAAGAGTTGAAATGCGATTAAGTGGCAAATTAATGAATGTAGCAGCATCCAGGTGAAATACTGACTTAAAATTCAGCCCTTTTAGAGATCGTGTTTGAAAAATTAAGTCTCTGCTACCTCTAGCTGACTAAGTTTATACTTTGGCCTTGGTTTATGGTTTATATTCAGATGAGGTATATCAAATACGATTCATCTTTTTTAAAAATCCCATCATTTTTGTCAGAAACAAATCCAATTTGTTTATTAATCTCTCAAATATGTCAAATAGATTTCTAATTGAGAAGTAATTGCATTTTGCCTTATACAGTCTTTGTTGATTTCATAAGCTCATCATCAATCCTGTGGTGATTTCTCACCTGATAAAGAAATAACGTTATCTAATTAATCACATTGTGTAATAACAAATCTCCTATTTAGAGGTACAATAATTAGATTTGGAAAATGCCAGGAAAACAAGAAAATTATTCCCCAAGGTAGAGGGATTGTGGATTCTACTTGAAAGGAAGACACGCAGTTTGCAAAGTTGATTAATTAGTTTTAAGAGGATCTCAAAAAGCTCGGTACTTTGAAGTCTGCAATCAGTTTGGAAAAGAAAATATATCTGTGCTACAAAGATACCTTGTACCAACTTTCAAAATATTATCTGTGGCAAAACACAGCATTTGCTTTGCTGTATGAAAAACCTGTTTTCACTTTTGGAGCCACAGTATGATAAATTTTGGCAAGCTGAGTGATTTCCTGTCTCTGATGCATTTGGCAAGGCAGAAATGCTAAATAAGAAGCTTGCCTTGAATTTACATCCCCCCCTCCACGCAGTTTCAGCTGCAGCAGCTGAGAGGAAAGGAGATGCTGGTTCGAGTGAGAAGTCATTTTGGACAAGAGTCTGCAATGAATCACACTTAAAATACGTGGTCACTCTCCACCATGTGTGTATTTTTATCATTCCTATTAGACAGCCCAAAAAATTTAAAAATCTCTATAGAGCTCATTTTGAGACCTGCGGCAGACATGAATAGAGAGTTTAAATGAATGATTTGAAGCTGACAACCTCAGCAAACTGTGGTTCAGAGCAACTGTGGCAACACAGCTGTGGCATCACGCTGAAAATATCCCCCCATCTGAACATATGTACAAACCTCGAGGAGGAACGATGTCCTGGGGGGAAAAGACAGGAAAAGAACACTGAATTCTGACAGGCTATCTGAAAAGTCTTTTCAGTGTACAAGATCAAGAATCCTTCTCTAAAAAAGCAAAAATAGAGTCACACGCAGAGTAGCTGCTGATTTCACAAAGCTGCTTTGAACTTCTCTTTCCCCTTTCTAAGGGCACAATTTGAATAAACACAACTTTTCCGCTGAATAAATCAAATAAAATACTAAATGTACATGGAGGAGAGTTTCAAGGTTTCAAATGAGTATCTGGAAGAGCAATAGAACATTATGGATCAATAGTTTTTTATCATTTGCCTATTGGAGAAGGTCTTTGATAAAACTACTCCTTATTTTGCCCAGCAGCTGGCCTGTGATTTGAGCTATTCAGCAGTAACCACATGAAAAGAAAATGAGATTGCTGCTTATTTTTACTTGTTTAATAACTTTTCAGAGATGTACTCTTTTGTCTAATATGTCATACAGTTAATTGAAGCAGCAGCCTGAATTCCTTAGACTTTTATCGATTTCGTTTTTCTCTGCTGCTGTTTAGAAATCTGCCTTTTCTCACTTCCAAAACTCTCCAATTTTTTCTTTACTTCTTCAACTCCTTCAATGCAAGGCCCACCAGCCCATTTTGACAGGCTGATCCTCCCCTCTAATGCAGGACCCTGCTCTTAGGGGATGCAGCAAGGCTGGACCATTTACGTGCTGTACCTCTGGAATTTCACAGCCTACAAAACTTTCCTTGCCTGTTTCTCAGGACTGACCCCTCCTCAGCAGGAATTCCACAGGTCTTCCTCACCCACCACCATCAAAATGTCCATTACTGAAAATTGTCATAATCTGCCAAACGCCAATCAATAGAAAATGGAAATAATAGAGAATTCGTGTTAGACAAGTTCTAAAGCCAGCACAGCCCTCGATTCCAAAACTTCCTTTGGGTACTTCATTTCTACACTACTGAAGCTCTAGAACTAATTCTTTCCTCCAAGAACTCCTCATGGTTTTCCTCAACCCATTTCTGACTGTTTAATCCTAAACATAATCTTCCAACCTCTTCCATCTCAAGGGGAAACTCCTTAGTGAGATCATAGCACTGTTCATAGTTTTAATGTTCATTAATTCAGTATATTGTCAGATCCACATGGAAAGGAAAATTCTTCTCTTAAGTAAAATCTGTGACTTTGTGGCTCACCACTGAGTGGAGGCCAAGCCTGTCAGTCACAAAACTCCTTCTGACCTCTCTTCCATGCCTGAGGAGGATTCTCCCAAGGCAGAATAAATGCTGCCAATAACACTCCCAGGCAGATGCCCATGGATTTGAGAGGCTCCATAACTATTTTATATTAAAAAGCCTCACAGACTTTCTTCTTTGCCCTCTAAAATTTACCTCTTTCTTTAAACTAAAGATTGACTTGTCATTATAAAACATCTTCCTCTAACCCCCAAGTCATTCCTCAGTATAAATGAAACTTTTAAAAATCTGTGAAATTCAAAATATGACAGTTAGTTTTAATATTTTGAAGGAAAATCTGAAGTGTCATAGATGTAATTTTTTCTGCTATCTGTACTCCTATCTGATTATTTCAGCTGATTGTGAAAACAAGAAAAATAATTTTTATAGAAATTTTTTTAAATAATAAATTTGCTTCTTATGCATTATAAGATTTAAAGTCCTAATATATCAATTCTCTAAACAAAACTGGCCTTAAATAAAACTTTTCCCCTCCTTTTCAACACAGTTTTAAAGAAAATCATCTTTTCACTACTTGTCACAGAGAGGGTTTATCTGTGAAGTATTTATTCCGTTTCTTCCTGATTATTTCACAATCCCTACAAAGAAGTATTCATGCAACATTATTTCAGTTAATGTAATCTGCAAATTCCTGCTATATTTCATTCTCCCAAGTAAACATTCCTTGACTTTCTCTCTCGTGTCACACACTCCAGCAGCTGTGTCCCTGCTGAATCTGGAGAGAAATTACTTATGAGATGTTAGCATTCATCATATCTGCTAATTTTAAACTTTCTCTTCTCAATTCAAACAACTCTGCATTCAGCTATAGCTGATGCCCATTTATTGGCAAATACAGTAGTCCCTGGCAGCCGGCAGTGGGAATTTTACCTATTTAGCCCAGGAAGGAACCAGCACTGCAAAATGTGAGAGTGCTTGAAAAGCAGCCAGAGATGGCAGAGGTGAGTGTGAGAACTGGAATAAGGGCTCGAATTTCTGGACAATTAATCAATTCATGTTTGCTGTTAGTCAGCAGAGTCTTAATAAATGTATTTTTCTAAACTTAGAAGAATAAAAGCCAGCTGTCAGATTCTCCATGTGCACAGCTAATCCTGGTGTTCCCACTGTTTAACAGCGAGGTTTGTACTCTAAATACTCTTCTCAGCAACCTCCAACCCTCTCTGCTGTAATCACAGGCACCGCACTCACCCCTCAGCTGAAACGACTGAGCATCAGATCTGAGCTCCTGGCTGCAAACAGGAGGGCATTGTCCCCATCCAGGATTGCCAGTCTGCTCAAAGTCCTCCTGTGTGCTGGCACCTATTTTAATAATAAATAGAGAACATTTCTTGTTTCCTGAGTGTTTCATATGGTCTGACTGCTCGAAGGTGCTGCCGTGTGAAACCATTTGCTTTCGCATATTTCAGCGTTTAAAAAAATACTTATTTTAATATTTGAGTGAGGATACGATGAAAATTCCTGCGCTTGGCCACAGATGCACCTGCAAAAGTTCATGAAAGTCTTGAAGGTTGCAAATCCATTTATTTTACAAGCATGACAGTTATGATGGCACAGGGTGGGAAAGATTTCTTATATGGATGGGGAGCTTTCCCCATATTCAGTGAAAGGACAGACAGAAGGTCTGGAGATGTAAGTTATTATTTTCTAAACCAGCAGCAATTAAACTAAGATCAACTGGACAAGGTTTTGTGGCTCCATTTTGCTTCAGAAATGAAATTTTCCTGTAAATAATTGGCCAGAAGGATAGCTGGGGGATTTTTTAAATAAAAAAATCAAAATGTTTCAAAAGATTAGCAACAAATTAGCTTCTCTACACTTTATTGTACTGTTCTTCCTACTAAGGGGTTTGTACATACTAAAAATTTCACTGTTCAAAATGGAAATGAACTATATCCACGAGGAAAAAAAAATTAATTACTGATTAGTGTCCTGGAAATATTGAAACTTTAGAATCAACAATCTACTACTCAAGTTGAGGCATAGTGCAGAAATATAAAACAGGTTTGTATTTTTTTCTGTTTATTCTCTCCAACAAGAAGCAATGAACTGCATCGTGTACTAGAGCCTGCAATCACCCTGGAGCTGCCACAGATACATCTACAAATATATAAATGTATAAATATATAAGTAGAGAAATATAGAAATATATACATAAATAGATAAATATATAGATAAATAGATAAATATATAGATAAATAGATAAATATATAGATAAATAGATAAATATATAGATAAATAGATAAATATATAGATAAATAGATAAATATATAGATAAATAGATAAATATATAGATAAATAGATAAATAGATAGATATATAGACAGATAAATAGATAGATATATAAATATATAGATAGATAGATAGATAGATATATAAATACAAAGGTCCAAAGAAAACGTTCCTGCTGTAAAACTGTACAGTTTGTTATTACATCCCAAACATTCACTTAAGAGTTGGACTCGATGATCCTTCTGGGTCCCTTCCAGCTCAGATTATTCTGTGATTCTGTGTGATTCTGTGATCCTCAAAAACCCAACCCTACCCCACTTAATCTCCGAACGCTGGCTCCTTCTCGCCGAGCGCTAAACCTGAATACGATAAACAGGCCTGGTAAGCGCCACGATTTTGTGCCAATAAATACAACGGGGGGCAAAGGCTCGTGGCGTGTGCCAGTGCAGGGACTGCAGGAGCTGCGAGCTCTCTGAGCGAGGAGAAGCCTCCGTGGCTGCCGTGGCGTGGCGTGGTGCCTACGTGAATAAACCCTGCGGAGAGGCAGCTTTATCCGCGCAGCCGTGCTGCCCTGCCAACGCCCTTGCTCCGTTTTCTCTCAGCTCAGAGCTCGCCCCGTAACAGTCCCAGCTGTGGGGCATAAACACACCAATGGTTTAAATTCACCAAGAATAAAACATTCCACGTTTTTATACCCGTGATATACTAGAACCTGTAATCAGCTTGGGGAAGTTGTGTAATGCCATCAAGCGAGTGCTACAAATGGCATCATTTCAGTACTTTAGAAAACTTATTGGCATGAGATACATAATCATATCAAAGCAGATCTGTCTCCAGGTTTATCCTGCTGCATTTTATCTGTCTATTATTATCTTCCTAATTATTAAAAAAAAAAAGCCTTTTCCATATTAACATTATATCAAGAATGAGGCATATTTAAATACTATGATAGACAACATCAAACATATTTTATAATTAGTGTTGATCACTTTTCCAAACTTGCAGTGGATGTTGTTTCTAGGAAGTTGGCTCATTGCAGTCAGAAATTATTATACATATCCACAGAGAACCACAAACTCATTCAGATAATGATTTGAGATAGATCTACTTTATTTTGACCAGAAATCAACCCCACTCAGCAAATCCCAAACCTCACCAGATCACACTTTCTGCCCTCCATAGCCCAGCTTCAAATTTTCACCCACTATGTGCTTTACATTCTAGAAGAGGGATAAACCAGCCGGCTCTTTCCTCCCGACTGCCCAATAGGATGGTTTGGGGTTTGTTTCCCTTTTATAATAACTTTGTTTCATGCAGTCAGGAGTCCCTTAACACCCTCTTGCAAACAGAGGCCTTGCAATAAGCAGAATTATAGATTTCATGGCAGTAAAACAAACTGGAACCCACACAACGTCCAAAACCCACAGAAGGGAGTTTCTTCCCTATCTCTGGAATATTTCCTTTCTGCATTAATGCTCTGCCTAGATAAAGCAATGCTCATCCAGCCCTAAGATAGAATTTAACGTGTGTGGACAACACACTTACGGATTGATTTACCCAATCACTCACTGTGCGCTAATTAAAACCATGTTTCCCTGTTTAATTATTGGTCTCTAATGACAATAGATGAAGACAATGCTGTTTCTCCAGGAGCTGACGAGCTCGGACTCCTCGAGAGCACTGAAAGCTGTCACAGACCCCGGGCTTTCGATTTTCCTTCCAAGTTATGCTGGAAGAAGCACTTCTGCAACGCCTTGGGAAAAAATGAAATAAAAGTAGTGAACATCTGCTGATATTGATTGTGAGAATCCGAAACTTTATGAAACCATAGATGGGATGCATTTGACGAGCATTTTTCTGGAACATTTTCAGACTTAAGCAAACAACATCTGTTAATATTGATTTTTGGGTTACACTGAAACTTCCAGAAGAATTACAATCAGTGGGTGATTGAAAAGTGTTGTGATGTATGTTGGAAGATGAAATAGGAAACAAAGGTTTAAAAGGTCTGTTTCTCTTTAGCTTCATTAATAATCTATGATCCCTCCCCTTTAGAAGAAAATAAAAAGAATAAAGGCAAGGAAAAAACCCACAAACATTTGCTTTATTTCACACCCGAAAAGATCAGAGAAGAAAATTAACATTTATGAAAGTTGGTGAGAATGTCTGAGGCAAAATGTTTCAGTTCTACAGTCGACACAAACATTTCCAAAGCTACATTATAATAAAAAATAACTGAATAAGTCCGTAGAAATCACCATGACAGATTGAGAAGTCTGTTTAGAAAAAAGAAAACAACTTTAAAAAAAAAAAAATAAATATTTCCCCAATACTCTACAGCTCTGCTTTTGAATCACTAATGAACCAAAGCAGTACATTCACAAACTGGAACAAGAGGTTTCAAATTCCCTTTGCTGGTGAACATTCCAGATGTGTTTTACTGATGCCAAAGGTGTTTTTGTGCTTGAACTTTATCATTTACCTATTCAAGGGGCATTTGCCTTTAAAAGTGAACTTTTGGAGACATAATCAATTAACTCACCATTCTTTGATTTAGCACAATTAAATTGCACACTGAAATATCAATATAATTTTTTCTTATCTCACTTTTATAGTTCTTAGTAAACTCCAGTTCTCCTGCAGCATCTGGGCAGTCAAGTATGTTGCATTTTATGCAATATCAGTAATATACAGAACATTATGGCACGGAAAATATTATGGTTAGTAGATCAATTGTGCACAATTAATAAAAAAGAACCTAGGTTTCAAGAAACTCTTTTCTGTTGCATCTGGACTTGCCAGTTATTAAACAGAACTAAATCTCCTTCCAGTGACAAAGGCAAGAATCCCATGGAACAAAGGATTCTTCTGCCTACCTCCTACATCTCTTCCAGTCCCAGATTAGACCTGGATGTGAGCAGATAAAGATATTAATGAATCAGCTTCAGCCAGAGGTCATACAACTCACATCTGCTTTCGGGCTCTGGCAAAAGGCATCTGAACACCTGCCTGAAAAAATAAGTCATTTATTCACAGGAAATATTTCAGGGGACAGAGTATTCTATTTTATAAATGTGCTCTTTCCGATTTAGGCTGCTCCTCTGTCCTACAGAAAGTCTGTTTGTACTTGAGGGATTTCTTGAAGTCAAATCCCCAGCATATGGAGGGAGCAGTCGGTTCTATTTATCTTTCACACCGTGTGAAGCACCACCAGCCAGTCCAGGGTCTTGCTGGTGAATCTGAGCAAGACACGGGCAATGCTGGTAGTCAGGAAGCATCACTTGACAGCCCCGTGTGCTTCCTTCGGTGGAGAACATCTGTTTGTAAACCACCAAACTACCAGGAAAAAATGCAGGATTTCTGGTTGCTGCTCATTTCCATGATTCTTGGACTGCTCTGTGTGCATACATACAGATATATAGATATATAGATATATAGATATACACATATGAGCAGACACTCTCTGTGTGTGTATCCAACTACATCACAATCAGACTTTTCCAAGTCCTGACAACTTTATTATATCTAATTTATAACTCCTTCATTGTTTAGAACTTAATTATCCCCAGACAGGAGCTAATGTAAAACAAGATTCATCAACCCTTCGTGTGTTACCAAAGAGGCTCCTACCAGGAGTTACAGACAATTATAGGAGGGAAGAAAATTGGAATTTGTATTTTATAGGGAGACCTTCATTGCATCCCCTAAAGACATTTCAAAAGGCTAATTTGTGCAGAAAATTCAGAACTAAGGTCCTGCATTGAATGCTGGAAGAGTCTGAGGAATAGAGGCACAGAGCATCCAAGGGACATAAAAAAGAAATGGCAATTCCTAAATATTTGTGGAAACGCTTCCATGGTTCACAGTTCAGAGCAGCTCTGGCCTTAGTCCAGGCTGTTTCTGAGGATCTGAGTCAGAGTCAACACAGCACCCACCATCCTTCTGCTCTTCAAACACACCATCAGCCTGGAACCAGACAGAATCCCTATTTTATAAGCTTAACTTTACAATGCAACTCTTGCACGAGTTAAGTGCCTTCATGTGGAGTGAGTTGTAATAAAAACCATTGACATAAAAAAAAAGAAAAAAAGCACATTCCCTCACGACAGCATTTTGCCCCCTGCTACACAGTGAGAACACGAGGCCAGGAATATTCCAAAGACAGAAAAAACAGGCAGAAAATTCCCACCCACTGGCTAAAGCACAATGCACTGCAATATCCTTTAAAAGTTATATATATTTTACATATAAATATATATATATTCTTACATTTATAAACACCTATATCTATATGAACCTACATATATGTACAGCCCTATAAATATATACACACAAACATTTTCAGACAAGAAGAACAGATCGTGCTGTGGAACAAAAATAAAATGAGAGAATCAAGTAAACACTCCACGAGGTGACACTTTGTGCCTTCCCTCTCATCCTTGGTTCCAAGCAGAGTGACCTATTGGTCCAGACACCATAAAAATTGAAGGATATGGCCATGGAAAATAAAAGCATTTCCTGTTTGATCTTCTGCTTCTAATGCACGGGATTCATGCATTTTAAAAAGCAGAATTAATACTAATCACTGTGTTAGAACTGGGGCTGCCTTTTTAAGCTAAAGTTCATGGGATTCAAAGCTGACCTTCAGAATTTCGCATTCTGCATTTCCACTGTGGATCTTATCTCAGGGAAAGGACATCTTCCCTCAGCAGCAAACTGAATCAAACTGAAGCCAAGAAGAATGCCTGTTTACTTAAACTGCTGCAAGATTTTAAATTACATTTGTTTAGCCTTTTATGGAAATGCATGGAAGAATGTAGTTTAAAAAAATAGGACTTCAAACTGTTTTGTGCACTTTGTATTAAAGGGCTTCCTCTTTGGCTCAAGAACAGTTGGAAGCCTTACTTTATAAGGCTTCTTAGAGAGCAATTAAAATACTTCTTGTCACTACTTTTATCTTTCCTAACTGCTCAAAGTGATTAAATAAAGACACTGAGTAGTTGGAATAAACCTTTTTAACATCAGCGCAGGGAACGTTCAGCCATGTGCCTTTTCCAAAAGCCATGGGCAAACTCAGCTTAAAAGCTGTTGAGAGCAACGTGTTTTGCTTTTTTCCCCCCCTTAAATTGTTATTATAAAAGCACTAAACTACATAACCATTCTTTCTGAGCTCTCCACACTTAGGTGTATTTTAAAAGCTTTAGCAATCATTAATTATAGCTAATTCCATATACCAAAATTCACACATTGCTTGATCTGCTTCCAAACCTGTACGAAATTGGCCAACCCCTGAAAAGAAGTTCTGTTTTTTTGACACCAAGCAGTGTTTAGCTGGGTAGGTGGGATTGTGTAATTGAATTTGTCCCATGATGCTTTAATGTTTTGCCTCATATTCCTTTAATGAAGAAACAAGTAGCATCAGGCTGCCATTTAGTTACTGAGTGCCCAAGCACCCAGAGCAAAATTAATGAAGTAAGAAGGAAAGAATGATCTTTTTTAGGGAGGGAAGTTCACTGTAATTCCTGCTGTCCAATAACGATTAATTTCGGGATTCCCATTTTCCTTAAAAAAAGCCCCCAAAATTTACAGAGCTCTGAACCTTCTGGCCTTGACAAAGTGGGAACCTTCATTCAAATCACTTTTCTAGAAGCGCTTAATAACTGCTGAGGTTGAAACATTTAATGGTGTGGCTATCAATATCAGTTAGGGGATAAACTAAAGGGAAAATTACCGGTGGTAGAAAAGGTCAAGAAACTCCTTCGTCTGTTGTGGAACGAAAAAGTCCTACTTTATTTTATTCTAATCTTGTTGTAGTTGAATTTATTAGATTATATAGTACGATCAAAGAGAAGAGAAAAGCATTATCTAAATTACTCCTGCTGCCATCTTTTAACCAAAGATTTCCGCTTACTCACCTGAAACGCCAGGCTTTCAGTCAGAGAATATTTGAATTAGTGAGTTTGTCCTACCTGGCATGAAGACAAATGCTGGTGACTCAGTCCTTCCCCAGACAGAACCCTGCTCCTTTGCACGGCTCTACCCAAAAGTCAGGCAGGAGAAATGCAAGTGGCATTTAGATTCCTGCTGAGGGCACTGTGTTAACTGTCACCGAGATTAATCCAGCCTGCACAAGGCATTGTGGTGCCTGGCACCTGAGATTTATGGAGTGTGCTTAATGAAGATATACACTGGATTTAAATGCTCCTGGACACTGCTTCCCCTGCTGCTCTCTCTGCTTTTCCAACAAGTACAGTTTGACAATTATTTGAAACGGAGACACGTATCAGAAAAAAAATAAAATACAATAAAATTGAGCCACATGTCTTTTTGCCCACTCCAAATATTTCTTTTCCATGAGTGATGACAGCTGCATGCTAAGTATAGGTATCCACCGTATGGTTTTTAATTCCACAGAATCTCCCTCTATATTCTCTTTAAGGAATATTGTAAAAATCCTCACTGATTAAGCTCAGCAGGACCCGTTTTCAATCGGGAGACATCTGGCAGTTTGCAGCAAGAGGACTCTGCAACCTCACAGTTTTCATTTCCCTGCAGCTTCTCGGTGTCACCGGGCAGAGTTCTACTGAGCTGTGTCAAAAACAGCCTGGAGATGTCCCATCAAACAGCCTGAAATTACAGAGCATCCCTGGATTCCCACTGGAAAGTGTCTGGGTGTTTCATGGACTCAAAAAACCACGGAATAGCTTGTACCTTGAGTTCAGCATCTCCAGAAAAGGTAAAGGTACAAACAGTCTCTTTGTGAGATGTGCTCTGCCTAAGAAAGCCTCAAGATCTCAAAGTGCTAAATAATAAAATGCTGCTCATTAATATCCCTTGATAAATGTGTGCAATAATTCTCATCAAATGGAAAAAAAAGTCCCCTTAGAACCATTGCAAGCCATTGGTTCAGGTTCACTGCAATTTCAGCCACCTTACACATTCTTTTCTTCTTATGTTACATAGCAAGAAGGAATAAAATCTTTAAAAAAAACCCCTAAAAATCAACAGGGAAATGTGTTAATCCACTGATGTCCCTCTATTGCAACTGTGGAAGGCAGTGTCTTGATATATCAGCTTTGGAAAAGTACAGCAAGAATGAGCTCCACGTAATAAAAATTAAATAAAAGAATAATACTTTGCTATTCTGTAACTTCCACTGAATAAAAGTTCTCAGAATGCTTTATGAACAGTATTTGTGTCTTACAATATCCTTGATTTCTCTCATTTATCTGCTGAATAAGAAATAAAGGGGCCAAACATTATTGGCCAGAGGTTTACATTTAGGTAGTCCCTAAGTGACTTGGGTTTTAAAAATGTTGAACTGCAAAGGGATGTTGAGCACAGGTCTAGGCAATTTAACTTAATTTTAAATATTCAAACAGTTTTCAATTGTTTAAATCATATTTTTAAAAAAGCTCATTGTTGTCTCGTTGTTCTCAATACACTCATTCTTCTCTCTAAATACAGATTTCCTTTCACCACTCAAAATGTCTTTGTTCAACCTTTCATCGAAATGTGATTTTGACAAAACCAAAGAAACTGATTTCATCAAATATTTTTCTAACCGGGTCTGGTTTGTGCTGCTACATGTTCCCTCCACTACTGCTCATCCAGTGTTATTGTAATTCCAATGATGCATTACTGAGCTAAGCCTATTTCTCCTAAATCATTTTCCAACTAAAACACCCTGATGCAGGAAGATTTGGGGTTGAAAGCTCCTTTTGAGTATGTTTGTCATTTAATTCTGTACTGTGGCAATTTCACCATCCCCATTCCAAGCCCTTTAAGTGCCCATCACCACGTGATCGTATTTTGAAAACTGAGGCATCAGATCAACTTCCAATTGATTCTTTTTTCCTTTTTCTCCTCCTGATTATCCTTAACTGCTGAACTTGGGGTTTTTTTTCTGTTGGTAAGTAAGCATTTGCAAAGGACAAATCACTTAGGAAATGTAAAGAGATGATAAACAAGGGGCAGTGCCAGTTCTAACACAAAAACAGAAGCCAATGCAATCAACCAAATACAGAGCAGCTCCAACAAAAGCTTTTGTTGTACCTGGGTGACACGTGAAGAACATTTTATCAGCTGTCAGAAATGGGCTTTAGGATCTGAACCCTGTAGCTTTTTTGACCACAATAAAATCTTCCAGTCTGGTTTTCCTCTTCTTTTCTAAGTGATGAGCACATAATGAATATCTTTCAAAGCACTTGGAAAAAAACTGCCCTTGCAGACAGCAGCAAACTGTGTCCTCTCCAACCTGGAATCTTCTTAAAGCCTTTCCTGTTGCTTTTGTGCTTTAAAGGAGTTATGGTCCTTTCTATAAAGAAAAATAAAATTTAATCTTCTAATTAAACTATATTGAACTTGCCTAATAAAATATTTATTTTATTCACTGTTATGAACACGACAAAATTTTGTTAACTGTAGCATATCTGAAAAACAGTTTCACCAGATTTTTTAAAATATTTTTTTTTGATAATTGACATGGAATCCTATTCACCTTTAACCTGCCAATGCTTCTCTCTTTAATGAAACTACTACTTTCAAATATCAGGAACATTTTTATTAAAACATATAAACCGTGAAAAGAATAAAGCCTGATGTATTTCTTAGTATGATATCGATCAGCAAGAATTTCTAATGCCTTCTCTGAAATTTAGAATGAAATTTACCTACAATCTGGTTAATTTTTATTACTAATTACAATGTTATTTTCTAGAATCTGACATACCTGATTTTTAATGTAGATGAAAAAACGGTTGTGTTACTTACATTAGATAGGCATGATGTGTGTGACTGACTTGTCTAGGCTGTGTTTTGGTTCAGTTAATTTTTTTAATGGAAAATGGCATTTTGAAAACTAATAAATGTGATCAAATTTGAGGTGCTTAATCATGTCTAAAAATCCCTCAGTGCCATATTACCATCTTAGTAATTCATAAAATACTTTTTAGGTTTTAGGAAAGAAATTGCATTTTAATCAATGGTTGAATAAACCCAAAAGATGGAGGGGAAGGGATTCCCTTCTTCATAGATCTCTCAAGCTGCACTTTTCCCCTTCCAGTCTGAACTTCCTATTTCTTAGTTTTTCTACTTCAGATTTGTCTCATGCCATAGTGCCAAACTTCGTTAAATCTGGAAGATTCTCAGTCCTTAAAACTGTCTGAATGTGTGTAAGCGTGTGTCAGAGGACGGATGAGAAGGAAACAAAAATCAGAGCGGGCGAGAGAAATTTTATGTGATTTGTGGTCTGAAGTCTCTGCTATAATACTTTATATTACATTATTACTTTATATTTTCCTTTCTATTACTTTAACTCCCGCCATTGCCAAAACTCCAGAATTGGTAGAGAAACTCTATTGGCCAATTTATTCCTTATCTACCAAACCCAGCAATTAACAGGAGTAATTAATTCCCTGCCGAATGCTTTAAGTAGGAGGGGAACATATGGAGCTGGTATCTCCTATTTCAAATATTGATCCACTCACTGAGCCTACCCATAAGTAAATAGTTATGCAGAAACTAGAAACATTATCTATATATCAGCTGTAATTCCCCCAGAAAATGCAATATATATTCCCTTGCAAAAAGGCAAGAACATATCAGACATAAAATTCAAGCTCTTGTGTCATTGATGCAAAGCAATGAGACTTTAGAGAAAACAAACCTGAGGAATCATCAAAACTGCTCTTTATATTTTCCTGCAGGGCATTTCATGTCAGCCAAGAGTTCTTATTAAAACTCACTTTAAAAATTATGATATTTGAGTATTCACTTCTAATTTATCATCTTGTTCATGGAGATGCATGATTAATGAAAGGAAACTGAAAGGTAATTGAAAAGTACTAATAAAATTTTATATATTGGATCTGTTATTTTTAATTTTCCAAAGGATCATCGGAAAGCCCCTTATCACTTAAATGGAGTCTCTTTAAATGACCACAAGATGAATATTATGGGTTTCAACCTCTATCAGAGATTTCAAAAGGAACAAGGCCTTACATATGTACAAGTCCTGTCAAGTATCTTTTCTGCTGCTGTCTTTTGCCCAAGAGAGCCTTTTATTTGATCTCAGTCTTTCCCTCAATGCAAGATTAAAACCCAAAAAGCCTTTTTATGTGAACTGCAATACCTGGCTCATTTAGCATGAAAAACCAAAAGGATTTGGAAGTAGCTTTGTTTATCTTTTAAAGCAAATTAACTTTTTAGTTAGCGTTCATTTGTACCAGTTAATTTTACTCGGACAAACCAATCCTGCCTCTTATTCCTGTGGAATTCTGTGTGCAGATCATGCAGAAGTGGAGGGGATGCACGAAAACAGAAGAGATGCTGAGCTGTGTTTGCTCCCCTGTATCAAACATGGCCCAGCAAGAGGAACTGCTTTATTTCCAGCTCGAGCCCCCTGAACGGCTGGGACGAGCCTTTGGAGACGCTGCAAAAATAACACTCCCGTGTTTTTAATTTCTCAACAGTCGCTCCCTTTGGAAATGCGTGAACTTCCATAAATGACAAATAATGGCTGAGGAGAACGAGCAGAGATGAGCAGCTGGCTCCAAAGGGAAAGGGATCCAGAACAAAGTGTGACACGCGGGTTCAACCGGCAAAACACACATCAAAGCATGCCCTGGCTCCAAAGAGGAACTGTTTCATTAGCAGCTTCAAGGACAAGGACCATTTGCATACTGAGCCATCAGCTGAGTTATCTGTGGTCGATCAAAGGCGTTGGGATCTGAATGGTCGAGGATTATGTATCATTAGGTAATTACACATTAATGCTCAAGCCTGAGTCAGAAAAAAACTCCATGTTTGCTCACAGGAACAACTTTCCTTAATCGGTGTTGTTCAGAGATCTTTTGCTGTGCTTGCCACGCCAATGACTTTGGTGGACAGACACAGCTCTGATGTAAGAGCGAATCTGTTCTAATTAGGGCTACAGGAGGTAGCAGCAGTATGTAGCCAGTGCCTTTTTCTCCCCTTTCTTTATATACACATTCTATAATTATACAGATGCTGGGCAAGAATAGCTCAACGAGCATTGATAAATCCTTCCGTTTATTCCAGCTGAATTATTTCCATTTTTATTTTAGCCTCACCATGTGTGAAGTCTCAATAGCTGAAAAAACTTTCTTCTGAAACCTTATTTGTCCCGTGGTTCTTCTAAAATCTGAGGTCGATATTCAGAATTAGCTTCATATTTACAGGGTTTGAAATGTGCTTTTGTGACTCGTGCAATCAAGATGCAATTTCACACAAGCTACTGCAAGCTAATAATGAGGTTCTCAGTGATGTGAAGATTCAACTGCCAGTTCAAAGCTTTCATTTCCGAGCTATTCCATTCATTAGGAAAAAAAGAACATTTGGAACAATGTTTGTAAGCTGAATGATAAAGTATCCTGAGGGATCTGAGCGAAAGCAGTTAACAAAGAACCCATCTACAGAACTCGCGTCGTTTGCGACGAAGGCACAGCAACGCCGATCTCTAATATATTTTTACTTCCTCAATTAACATCACACAGCTCTACACAGCTTATTATCAGTAGATTTCAAAGCACTTTACAATGTCTACTGTCATCAGCCATCAAAAACACAAACCTAATTGTTCATTAGTAGTGGCTGTTATGTTTATGCGGTGCCTTGGCAGTGGAATTTTTTCCACATGGTACTTGTGGCTACATTCATCCCACTTAATGACACCAGGCAATAAAATATGGCCCTGTACATTGCTAAAACAATCCAGGGAATGCTTCTGGCCTACACCAATTTGCATTGTCCCAAATAGTTCTCAAGCCCAGGAGCTGGAGTTTTCCAGTGATTCCCCAAAAGCCATTCAGGTGCAGCCGCCCTGTTTGGGCAGGCAGGGACTTGATCACAGAATCACAGAATAAATGAGGCTGGAAAAGGTCTCTGTGATCATCAAGTCCAGCCTGTGCACACGGTTGATCTGTGACAATTGGCTTCAGCATCTGGGAATGGAAACTTAATAATGTCCTTTCCATTAGCCTGATATTACCTATTTAAAAATTGAAAACAATATTTAGTCTTTTTCTACAGATATTGTTCTTTCTATGAAGGTTTAGGTTTTGGTTAAAGGTAATTTGGTCACTACTCTTAATCAGGTCTACTCTATTTTCCTCTTCCAAATGAAATGTTAGATGAAAATGAGGTTTCAAGAGTATGTCCTGAAGAAATTTGTGTAGAACCTTGCTTTCCTGTAGTTTCTCCAGGCACACTCTGTTTGTCAGAACTTTTGATGATTCAGGAAGTTACAAAGAGCTGAGCGACTATTTATAGAATTTAACAAACACTGAGTTCTGCTAGGTGGGCAGAGGGAGCTCAGCCCAACACCCTTCTCAGGTTCTAGGTTGCATAACCTTAGAGATTCTTACAGAAACTGGGTTCCAGAACCTTCCCACGTGAATCTCAAGCCCCCACGATTCCCATTGCCTCATTCTTAATTTTATACAAAGCAAAACACCAGATGCCTCTCACTGAATTAATCTTACTGATTAAAAAACTCTCTGGAAAGAGGGAGCACAAGTGGCTGATTTTATTATATTTTAGGTACCAAACTAAATTCTCTTGTTTGCTGACTGAGTACCCTAACTATGAACTGTTTGATGAGAAGAATATCCCTTTCTGCCCCTTTTTATCTCCTTTTTCTTACAAATTCTCAGAAGCAAAACAACCCACTACATGGCTAATGAGACAATTGCTAATTTAAAAAAAAAAAAAAAAATTGTATTAAAAGAAAATTTAGGAAACAAAAGCAAACTGAAAATGTCATTTCAGTTGACATAATTTTTCTCCCAAAGGCCCTTTTCTTCGTCTTACTCTTCAGCACTCTGAAGTGACAAAATTAAACTTCATTCTAAAATGACAATAAAGACAGAAGTTTTAAAGGAAATGGATCTTTAACAATAATTTAAACTTCTAGAACAACGCAACCAGAAATCCTGAATAAGATTAAAATCACAAAGAGCACCTGTGGATTTATTTTCTTTTTTTGGTTTCGAGCACCATTTTTACTTTGCAGCATTGATCCTTAAAATAACTCGTGCTAACATGTGGTTCTGAGTTGAATGAACTCAGATCATCTGCTTTGATTTAAATATTGATTCTTTGTAATGTATGAGAACAGCTGCCTTTTTAAATTCCTTTCCATCCTCCTTATTACTAAAAACATCATCATTTTATCTCTGGGATTTGGTGCTTAAATAGAATTTCAACTATACCATCTAATGAACTCAGTCAGAAGAGATTCATCCGCTGACATCTGAAGAAAATACAATCCAGATTTCCAAACACTGACTTGACAAAACATGACATCAGGAAGTTGCTTCACATTAACTCAGGGAAAATTGCCTCTCTCTTAACCTGGAACCGGAGTGGATAATTACATTGATAAATGAGTTGAATAGGTGATAAGAAGTTCACCTCACTAGAAAAAGGCTTTAAAAGAAACTGGAAAGCACAATTATTTCCCATTACACTCCACGAAAGAGCTGATGCCCTCAGTGGATTAAAAGACAGACTCAGCCTCCCTAGCTCTGGGACTCTTCCCAGAAAACAGTGAATTATGTGGATAACACTGGAACATCCACTTTTCAGCTCAGATTTATATCTTTTGTAAAGGAGCCATTTAAGCTACACTGGTGTCCAAGATTTCCAGAGTTCAGAGACTCACAAACATCTTCCTCCACATGAAAACTGGAGCTCCAGCTCTTTCTCCTCCCTCACAGAGGAAGGCTTGATGGCCCTTCAACAGCTCTGCTGAGATATGCCCCATCCATGCATGCTGATATATTAAAATAAATAATAATTTTAAAAATCCAATATATTTTCTCTGAGAAAAAAGAAGAGTGGGTCAGAGACACGTTTTTGTCTTCGCTTCATCTACCTTGAGATAAAACTCTATTTTTATATTGTGTATATTATATTTATATATATATATAAATATTGTGTAGCATGTATGACTTCCATGTAAACCAGCAAGATGACAAAGACAAGGGTCCTTGACACTGTTGTCTTTCCAAGAGTGTCACCTCAAGCCACCTAAATCCAGTTGGCTCATTCTGATACAAATCTGAGAGGGTTTTTCCAAAATGAAGAGAAGGTCCAAGTGACTTTCCCTCGCCTGTCCTCTCTCCAGCCACGGCTTTGGCCGTACCTGTGGAAGTTCACCTCAGTAAATACTCCAGAGGCAAGATACAAGTGGAAAATGCTGTTGGTATATCAATATATAACTCAGGTGAGATGTTGCTTTCTGATGTGTTTTCCTTCTTCTAACATGCATCACTCTGGAAGCAACTGAAGTTACATTGAAAATTCTAGTTATTTCAGAATAAAAATATCCAAATAGGCAATTTCCACTGAAGTTACTATAGAAACTGTGAGAGCGGGGAAATTAATTCTAGCTTTCTAACAAGAGTCAAGAATAACCACTTCCCATTACATATGCATAACCATAAAACTATGTTAGCTCATATAAAATAATAATTATGACAATTATTTTTTCATGAAGGGGATTTTTATTTTTAAAAGAACCATGAGCAAGCAAGACGAACCAAACTTTGAAGAACACTCTGTGCAGTGAGCGAGTTATCTCACCAAAAAACTTTGAAAAATGTAGAGATTTTGAAAAATCTCAGCCTGACAGCACATTTTTGGCAGTACCTCTGCTTTCCTCCCTTCTCCTGTGCCTACGGATTCCAGCAAACATCGAGGGTAGATAATCTTGACATTCCTACGCGCGCCACACGCATCTCAATGCACACACGAGTGCCATCTCCAGAGACCTGAGTAAGCAAGAAATGCATCATCAAACTCTCAGCTGGCAGATATTGTGTCAGGTGACAGCGAGGAGCTCTGGAGTGCCCCACGCAGATTTATGATGCTTCAGCCGGGTACAGCCCCGGCGGCTGGGGGCTTTGTAGGACGTGGGATGTTTAGAGCAAACCTTGTGCTTTTTATTTTCCTTTCCTTTTCACTTTGCTGCTCGAGTGCTTTCTCTCTGAAACGAGGAAAAGGCATCCAGGGGAACTGTCTGCAAATCCTTGCAGCTTAATTGCTTTCATCTGGGGGCTTGTTATTGTTAAATTTAATAGATATTGGGGTGTTCTCTACTGAGACCTTTAATGTGTTCGGGGCTTTGGAGATCTCTGAAGAAAAACTGAACTTATGGAGAGCAAGTCAGTGGTCCACTGACTAAGGAAAATCATGCACCTGCTAGAGAACATCTTTCTTTCAATATTACACCACGGTATGTGGGTCCTAAAGGACCAGGCACGACAGGGCTAATTTAAACCTTTTAGTCTTGCTGTGATTATAGGATGATGTCCAGCACGAATATACCTATTATTCCTTGGAAAGTGGCATAGAGGAGCAATTTCTTTTCAGAGTTATGTATGTCTAACAAACCGACACAGAGTTCATTATTATTTTGTGGGTTTTGTAAAAAGGAAATAATTCACGCAGGCAGGCACACAGCTGAGATTCCTGTTTATCTTTCTAGTATCAATGGTTTTTGTATGCACATGAAGGTAGGTCAGGATTTGCTGTCGCATGTCATCCTTTATAATCCGGAGTTCAACACACATTTTGGTTTTCTGGTGTCTTAATCTGCCCCAAATCAACCCTTAAATATTTAAAAATTAAGGAGAATCCCTGGTGTTTCAAGATCAACAGATTGATTTCCAGTATAATGAAATGAGGTCATTTCATGTCATGCAGTTTTAAAAGTTTATCCACAGCAAAGGTTTTGAGTTTTGGAATAATAAACTGTTCTGCCTGGCAGGAATTCCTAAATGCATCATGCTGTGCTCTGTAGTAAAAACCAACCAAACAAACAAAGCATTCATTTTTTTGTCCTTTTCACCAAACGGTTTGTTTACACGGTTGAATAAAAATAGAATTTAAAAGGTTAAACCAAAAAGCAACCACCAGCACGAGGAGAAAACCTGGGTGTGGAATGAAGAGATGGTTTTCAGATGAGAGGAAGAAGCAGATGGAAAGCTGATGAGGCAAGGAAATGGCAACCTGGGACTTTAGCAAGCCATGCAGGTGGCAAAGCAAAGGGGGCTTAATTCAGCAAGACACTGAGAAATTCTTGAGACTGATTCCCCGATAGTCCCTCGAGATGAAATATTACAGCAGGCAATTAATTTGTACAATTGTTAAATTGCTTTTTGACAATAGCTTGCGAGGAGAAATATCATACAAGAACTTCTCAAGAAGCTGAATTTCTTTAGAGTGCATTGGTGACAGCTTTGGAAAACTCCGTGGGAAGGAGGCTTGGGTTTGACACTTCAGAGAGTTAATCTGAGTTATATTTTAATAGCCCTGATGTGTAAATATCATAATATCTCCTTCCAGAAGTGAAAATAATTTATAAGACTAAAGTTTCGATAAAGCTCCTAGACAGTCTTAGACGATACAGAGAAAATAAAGATGTTGAGGACCTTTTCACCTGGAAAGAAAAGGCATTAGTGTGAAATACTTTGGATTCCAAGGACTGTCATCTTTAGAGAAAACAAGATTTTATCACAATGGTGCTGTCTCAAAAGTCTCTTCACTCCCACATACAACAGCTGTCAATGCTCAACCATTTCCCACGACCCATCCCAACTTCCCTCATCTACTTTTGCCCTCCCACACGTTTATAAGTGCCGGGCTGTGACCTCCCTGCATGTACAGACCACAGGAAGAGTGGTTTGGACTTTTTTTAACTTTTCTCTTCATGGCTTCTGGTAAGGTCACACAAGTTCAGAGAGCCCTAAGTGTGCCATAAAATTGACTTTGCAGAGAGCATCAATCTCTGCATGCAGGATGATCTTACCCGTACAGCAACAGGGGAGACATGAGTGACAGGCCTCATTTGGAAAGCCGTAAGGAATTGGGAATGTTGAGGAGAAACCTTTGGAATATTAATGGGAATGAAAATAGTTTAGATACGATTAAAAGAAAAAAATGTATTCTATAGGAAATAAAAAAGATTTGGAGAAATTACTTGTTGTACTTTTATGATCAGAACTTGCCACCTATGGAAAAACCATGCAAAACCCAAAAGAACACTTAATATTAGATATTTTGTGAAAACTTCAAGTTCTACTGAAGCCAATGAATGCTGAAGGCACCGAGAGACACCTTCTAAAACTGAGAGGGTTAAAGGCAAGGTGGAGGAAGACTGGAGTCCATTCTGTCAGCTCTTTGATCCCTAGTGACAGCCTGCCCACTGAGACACCATGATTTTTGCTTAGAGTTATTTCTAAAGTAACAGCAAGCTGAACTGGTTTTGCTTGTTTGTTTGTTTGTTTGTTTCTGTGGCAGGGTGAATTCTTCTTTTCTAATTTTCCCTTTCTTCTTAACACATACTGAACTGGCAAAGTGGCTCTGGGATATGCATCTCTTGGGGAATACGTGTTCATTAGTAGCTTAACTGCAATGCTAGCACAGTAGAAACAGCTGCATTTCAGCTCTCCCTCAAGAATTGTGTTGTCTTTTGTCCTAGGAGGCTAAGAAAATACAGAGAAAAACAAGTGAGAAGTGTTACAGAAAGGTTCTAGCAAAATCGCATGCAAATGGAAAAGATTTCTATCAAAAACGACCACTGTGAAATACATATTTAAAATATGACTCAGTCCTTAAACAGAATAAACATCAATTTGCCAGTTGTCATGTGTTTTAGAACCATTTGTGCCATTTATTCTGAAGCAGCATCACATTTATTTTCCTGACCTGCTGTGAGAAAGGGTTTGAGATGTTACTGCCACAGCTGAAATATGTTGCTGTATTCAGTGAAGATATTCAGCACTGTGCTGCACATAATAAGCTTCACCACTCATCTGACAATTAGTCATGTTGACACATTTTTATAAATTAGACCAAGCGATCGTTTTCAGATGAGACATTTTCCCTGCAGAAGGAATCCTTCAGCTTTGCAGGGCGCGCTCAAAGTCAGGCATTTACCACAATGGAAAGCAATCTCTGCTATGGAAAAGAGAAAGGTGCCTTTTGAACATGCCAAAAGGAAAATGAAATGTGAACTAAATTTATGGTGGCAACAAAAACCCATTTTCTTCAAGTGAAGAGACGTTTCACATCGCCTAACACTTCTTCTGGGCTAATTGTTCAAGTTCTATATATCAGAGTATAACCAGAGGTAAAACAGAGCAAAACAAATTCCACTAATGAGAATGGTCCAGATTCTCAGAGGGCACAAACCAGCTTAGTTACACCAAATGCCAGAGCCAGGCAGCTATTTCAGAGCTGCAGCTGGTACTGCAGAGCCTGAGAAAGAACTAGAAAGTGACAGAATAATATTTCTCCTTCTGCACGTCTGTTTTGACGGATGGATTTCTGATGAATTTCCATTAAATATGAAATACTGTGCTAGGTACATATTTTTAACTGCCTGGTAGTTAATTTTACAGTTTGGAGCTGCAGACCCGGAGCTCTTCGGTGAAGGATGTAACTACAGCTAAGTAATCTGTCTGGTTAATTATTCCTCTCCTAAACACTGATAAATACAAGTTTGAGAAAGCACTGCAGGCATCTTTTTAAGCAAATACTTTCCATATTTATGTATTTATAGACCCAATCTGACAGAAACTACAAATTACTACAGAACACCGTACTATATATAGCACTATATTTTCTACGTGGAGAGAATAGTTCCTACAGTCTGAAAGCGTTTAAAAATTACACATTCACACATCTGGAGACTTTGTATTTGTGAAGGTCAAGGCACAGATGTTTCACTCATATGTTCGGCAGCACAAAGCAGTCACACCTGTCAGCAGTGCAGAGAGTTGTGTTCCTATTCCAGAGTGGATCCCAGCAGGTCCCTTTTGCCAGGGGCTGTCTGTCTTCAAGGCTCCCCCAGCACACGGAAATGTTCCAAAAAGCTCTGGCTGTACTCTAGCGAGCGGTGATGGTGATGGATTCACTCTCGCCAGCCCGCTTCCTTCTGCCCTGACCTTGTGGGTTGCTGGGAGAGCTCCACAGAAATCACTGCAGAAATCCTTCCATCAGCACCCAGATTTCCCTGTGCATTATGCAAGGCAGAGCGGAGCACTGACAGCAGGAAACCCCACCTCACTTCAGGTTACACTTCATTTGCATCACAATTTATTTAATGGCATTAAAGACAGCTCGGCGGTCAGGTTTGACGGCGGCGTCACCTGGGTTTAAATTTTCTTGTAAAACTTGCAAATACTTGTTATTAACTTCCAATCTTTTGTTCTAACTCTTACATGCCATCCCAGAATAATGAATTCTGCTCCCCAGGCAGCCCTCCTAGCTGGTTTTATAAGTCTATCAACATGCCCAAGTATATTTAAACAGCCTGGAGTGTGACAAACTATGTAAAATGATCAAAGAACTTCAAAGTGTCATAGCACCTCACAAGGCAGATCTGTGCAAAGGTATCAATTCTTACTTTGCAAATATTTGCAAGTAAAAAAAGAGATTTCCATGAATTTGTCAAAAGGCAAAAAATGTCACTTCTCCCAGTAAATACAATTTTTCATTATGACAGCAGTAAAAATATAGAGTGGTGTATATGTACTCTGAGCTCTGCATACCTTGTAAAAATGAATGAGATCATTACAGCAAAATCACAGGAAAATAACGATGGAACTAGCATGATTTTAGTGAGGATTTTCTTTTTTATTCCTTTTATCACACACTTTTTGATATACTTGGATATCAGCTGATATAGGTTGATCACTGCTGGTACAAATTAGGAAAGAGTTCTCTATAATGTTCTATACATTTGTGATGTGGAATCTTTTAGCAACATGGCTTCCAAGTTGGGGAGGTCATGCTATTTGTAATATCCTGTGGTAATTATCTTATTCTTTATCACTGTTGTTTTTGAACTGAAAGCTCTTTCTTTGTTTTTGTTTTTGTTTTTTTTTTAATTTGAGCTTATTTTTACCTCTTTAGTTCACTATCTGTGAAGAAATTAGAGGAAATCATTTTAAAAGCTTCCTAAGATACACTTTACCAAAAAAAGCATTTAATGCTTAAGCAGAGATACAACGTTTATCAGAAATCTAGTGCAGAAAAAGCAGAACTGTTACTCAGAAATACTCTTTAAATTTTCTTATATGCTCATACTTCTCTAAGTATCAGAGCCACTATAACACAGGAAACCAAACACCTAATTAAGTCCTCAGCCTCCTGAAAAAAATCAGTATCTACAGTATTTGATGTCCAAAGATTTGCTTCTGTTTGTTGCCAATAATTCTTTGAAAACTACTCTGTCTTTACGTGTTTGTGTGCACTTCTGTGTGTTCACTTCCTGGGTCCCTGAATTAAATATTTTCAGGCTATCTTTACATGCTGACACTCTGTTCCTCTGACAGACCAGGAGCAGAATGACTGGGGGCTTATTCACCGAGGGAATCTTACCTGCATGAAAGAGCAGCATTTTCCCCCTTCTATTTTCCATTTAAAACAAAGCCCAACATGCATAATAAAGATGTCGAGTTTCTGACAGATTGGAAAGAACACACGGAGCAGTCCTGTGAGCCCCAGAGGTAAGCAGCACAATTTCATAGGAGATTTCAATTTGGATGTGCATTGTGAGTCATTTCAACACTGAGAAGGATTTAACGTCAACATCAGTTGATTCAGTGCCGACATCATCTCAGAATTTCACCTGTTCTCCCTTGGGAAGAGCGACTCAGCCTCCAAGTTTACTCCAGACTGATTTTTCTTACATGAAAACATCGAATAATTGTCAATATAATTAGAAAAAGCCCCCACGTTAATCCACACGGTGGATTTCAGGCTAATTCACCGAAGAGAAGAAAGCAGACATTAGCTAAAAATTCCTCTGGCTACACATCTCTGCCAGGACTTCTCACACTAATAAAGAAATCAGTTCTAAAGATTTTTTTTATTCTCCCATCTTTCCAGCCTTTGCCTCCTCTCTTGTGACTCCTTCAGGTTTACTCGTCATCATCCTCACCACTCCTCCTTTATATCAGTCTGTCTTCTGATTCTCCACCCGGTATTCCTCCAGTTTTACACAAAATCACCTCCCCCAAATTACCTTGCATTCAAGAAGCTGTTCAGTTCCAGCAGAAGTGATGATGTGCTATGAGTGTAAAAGTGCCACTTTCTCCTCCAGGCCCAGCAGTCCTGGGGCAGTTGCCAGAATTACAGTGGCTTTCAAGTGGAGTTTACAAAATCAGGCTGGTTCCAAGGCAGTGTTTACTGCTCCATAATTTCATCTAATCCCCACAGCTACTGACATAAACTAATTGCATGTACACATATGATCCCATTACGAATGGTGCAATCCAGATGGTGCCAATCTGGGATTGCAAACACAGTTCCAGTGCTGTCAAATGCACGCCAGGCTTCCCTGCTGCATTCACATCTCCATTCCTCCTTTGTCATAGGCATTTCCTGCTCGGCTGCTTGGGCAGCACAGTAAAGCCACGGACTCAAAGTCCCCATGGAGAACATTGTCCAAAAGATGTCCCCAGAGACTTTGAAAACACACCAGTGTCTGAAAAGCTTTAGCTTTTCCTTTAAATCATTCTATCCTTACTATTACGATCACTAACACCATCACTATTTATTATTAATTAAGCAAGCCTTCAGAATTGCTGTGGTTAGCAATAACCTGCTTGCCACGGAACCTGAAATCTCAGCTACAAAAAGACAATTCATACCTGAAAGAGCATCTGGTGTGTCCTTATTGAAGTCCAAACAGGATATGCAAACTAACCATCCACATAGCACGTGGATTTTTCCTATGTCACCTCACCAGCTAAATAACTAGTGAGCTAAAATGTACCTACACACCAAAACCACCCTACAACCCCCTAAAAACCCAAACAAACAAACAAACAATTGCTCCTTGTTTAGAGGCAAATAGATATGGGAATTGCCAAGCAATGTTTGTCCTTCCATAAAAGGAGTTGGTTCTAAACTTATTTTTCTGTAATTTAATAAAATACTGGTGGATACTAATGGAAGGATTTCCATATTTGCATGGTCATACGGCACGGGCGTGCTCAGACCCTGGACACACAGGGAAGATCACTTATCAAGCTTGGGAAACTGTGTTCCAAGAGTGCCAGCAAGCACATCATCTCCTAGAATGTGCTATGTGTTCCTGATATATTTAAAGCCATTTGGTTTGATTCTTCTCTCACTTTTTAATTCCATTGATTCTTGAGCTGCTACCCTGACCAACATCAGCTCCACTTTAAGTGAAGACAAGCCTACTTTAGCTTTCACTCTCTATCTGTATTCATGCAGGTAAAACTTAACTTTCAGAGCAAATTTGAAGTCAACTGAAAGGCCATTAGCCTGGCTCGTGGGAATTCAATTTGGAATTCAACTGAATATTCCCCAGCTCTATTTTGCTGTAGTTGTTGTTATTTATTCAGCCCTGGAAAACAGCAAACACAAAATGAACAGCTGATATGGATAGCCTGAGTCTGTGGAGATCTAAAGAGCCCAATCATTCAGGGGTGTGAATCAGCCTGGTGGAGCCAGTGGTCACATACCGAGGGCTGAAGGCACTGAGTGATTCTTACATCAATCCTCATTCTCTGCATGTTAATATATAAGTGCAGATGATTTTATGATTGTTATTATTGCTCTTCATATTATTAAACAAACAGTTCGAAATTACTGTATTCAGTTTGAATTGCTTCTCACAAAATCACTAACAGAGATCCTTTCTGAACATGCAAGAGGCACTTCAGTATTTCATGAAGTGTTAAATTGGCAAAACAACAACACGAGTTCATTACTGCAGATTCTTTCCAGATGGAGCCATAAATGCTCTGTACTTCACTGAGCGCCCGTGGTACAAAGCAGGAGTTGAGGATTCTGACCACTTTTTGAGGAATGATATTTCTCGAAGTGATCATTTATTTTCGTAAGGAAGACACTAATTGAAAACAGAGCGGGGAAAGGAAGATTCCAGAACACCTTTGATTTATTTGCATCTGGGTTCCAGCTCCAAAGCTGAAGCCTTTCTCCACGTCTCCACCTCTGAACACAACACGGGGAGGCTGTGCCCGAGCCCTTCTCCACACACCTGAGCACAGGTGCTGACAGCCCACGGGAGGGAAATGCAGCACCAAAAACATTACAACCAACTGTGCTTTCTAAATGCAATGAAATTTCCAACTGACACAAGGGAACAGTATTCTTGGAAATTCAAACTAATGATTGCATATGCAATGACAAATTGAAGTGATTTTAAGTTTTACAGTTGTGTTCAAGAGAAACTACTAAACGCTCTTAATTTTTTTCCCTAACTATGGCAGTTCTGGTTTTTTTAATCTGTCCATCTTTTTATTTACATTTTCTTAGAATTTAAAAATATGTTTATTTGCTTATTTCAAAACATGAGCTTAATTCAGTCTTATCCCAATGTAAATCAAGAATAATTCCAATGGTGTAAACCAAACAGGAACAACACATACACATAAATATTTAAAATGTAATCAGTTGTATAATATTTAAAACATAATCAGTTCTATCTGTCCACCGTTCCTTGCCTAAAGGAAAAATTGCACCAAAATTTTCAAATGCATTTAAAGATGATATTGATATATTTTTGTCTTCACTTTGAATAGACTTTGCCCCAAAGCAGAATCATTTCATTAATCCAGAGCATTTCATCCTGCGGGTTTGCTTTGTTTCCACTGTTGTACTGGAAATTCCAATCAATCTGTTCATCTGCTCCAAATGGATGAAACAAATAAATTAGATTTACTTGTCCCCTTGAATACATCAGCATTTTGGTAACATTTGTTTCTAGTTAGATTTTTTTTTTTTTAATGATTGTTTCAAATGCCTAAAAGAGGTTGCTCATTTTTCTTGGAATTTCAGGTGTAAAAAATAAATATGGAAATAATGACAGAGCAAAGGCTTCAGAAAGGCTGTGATCTCTTCAAAGGAGCATCCAATAGGAAATTATGTTCACTGGTCCCCAGAGTTTTTTTGAACGATCAAATTCCCTCAGAAAACATTAATCCCACAGTCTTCTGTTCACTTCCATGTCAGGAAGCTCATCTCACTCCATGCAGTGAACTCCCCCTATTTCACAAACACATCCATTTCTCTTTTGTTAAATCTCTGCTTGTGCATTTCACAGCTCAAAATGGAAAGTTCCTTAAATTCCAATCAAGAAACTCATTGCAGTAAAATGATATTTGCCCCAATTAAAAAATAAGCACTACTTACAATGTGATGAGACTAACTTGGTGGGGAAAGTGGCTTTTATTCATTTACTTGACTTTAGCTTTTGTACTGAAATTAAAAAAATTAGAGAAGCTCCTAAAATTCTTTATTAACTTTTTTAGAAATTAAAATAAGCTCTGTAGTAGTATCTTGTGCTACTACCGTGTAACTTCTACAGCTTTCCTCTCCCACTGTCTCTACCCGTATAATTTTGAAATGGCTGTAATGGCACTATAAAACTTGGCTCTGTTGATAAGACACTTTAGTAAGTCTTTCATCCCAAAGAAATGATGAAAACTTTATTGCTCTTGACAGAGCTGATAGACAGGGAGTAAAGACCTATTTTTGTGAGATCTTCAGGATGAATTCTGAAGCCATAGTGCTGCTGAGGATCCTACCTAATCCAACACTCTGGCATTAAATAGGGCAAGAGCAGAAACAAACTCCTCAGCGGTAATAAACTCCCATAAATATCCACCTCTAGTCCTTGGGCATCCCACCAAA
The DNA here is from genome assembly GCA_013397755.1 of Cnemophilus loriae. Classification (NCBI taxonomy): domain Eukaryota; kingdom Metazoa; phylum Chordata; class Aves; order Passeriformes; family Corvidae; genus Cnemophilus; species Cnemophilus loriae. Next base: position 1,258,271 of record VZTF01004921.1, on the reverse strand, counting down.
ATTCTTCTCAAACTCAAAACCAATGAATTTGTCATCAGGTTAGCAGAAAAAGTTGATTTATACGAATATATAAAAATCCATAAGCCAGTCCAAAAGTTTCAGTTAAACTCTCCAAAAGCAGAAACCTTCAGAGTCCTCAGACTCCTTTGGAAGGACCACCAGCAGTAGCTGAAACCTATCTGAAAGCACAGATAGTGATCTGAATGAATATCCCTTATATAAACATACTAGCATGTTAGGAAGGAAATTAAATATATCCCTTTAAAGGCTTCCTCTTCAGAAAATTCATATATTTAACACTATTCAGAATATGAGGACAAAAATAAAAAGCCAAACAACTATATGTTTGTTCAATTTTAGTTGTATGGATGTCTGTACTTATCTCTGTGTTCATTAAGTATCACCCAGATAAAGCAGTATCCCTACATATTAAGGTAGAATGGCTCAGCAGCCTGAACGTGTGCTTTAAAGCTGTTGCCTCCAGTAGATCAACGGCTTTATTTATGGATTTTTGTGTCAGGTTTTACACCAACCTCGCTGGAGAAGTTCCTTAACCCATTTGCCTACATCTCTCTAACAGCAATAATGTCAAACTACCTCTTTCTTCTGGAGTCTGATAAAGAGGAATGAGTTACTGTTTTGAAAAGGCTCCAAGGAGAAAACTATTCCACAGTCATTAAACTGTGCTCTCACAGATAATCAACCTCCAGAGGGAATGATGGCAACATTACCTTTTTTCTGCCCTGTATCTTTGTGTTAAATCACGTTTCTGGCTATTTTATACCATCTAAAAATTTTCTTTTTTAGCAGAGCCTGACACAACTGGGCAGATTACCCAATAAACACACACTTGATAATCACCAACAGAGAGAAACAACTCCTCCACGATGCCACATTTTTGCAAGAGGTAGGAAAGAACAGTGTATTTTTTAGATCTATACACCAAAGCAACTCCCAGCACTGGGTAAGTTCATGCCTCTAACTTGGGAGCACATATTCCACTGATGCTGTTCCAGAAATTAATATTCCCCTGCAATATTAACAACTGTATATTAGATTCTCTTATGAAATCATCTCCACTCTTATGAAATCACCTCCACTGTGTCACCTTAGAGCATAAATGCAGCACGTTGTTCCCTTTGAGGATCTCTGTCAGTGAAGAGCCCAAAAAACCTCACACAGAGAACAAACTCAGGCAAACCTTGATTTGCGACTGAAACAAAAAGCCAAAACAAAGACAGAAGGGGCCAGGCTGTGACCCCTCAGGGGTGTTGTCCCCACAGGGCAGAGCGATGGCCCAGAGCGATGGCCCAGCAGTGCCGCCCTCACGCGCGGGGCAGGGCTCTGACCCAGGGATCAGTTCCTCCATCCAAAGGGTCGCTCCAAAAGGAAAAGTCACCCACCAGGCGCTCTCCATGGAACCCTCCCCGTCCCCAGGAGCATCTTCCACCGCCAACCCTCGGCTCTGAGGGAACCCACTCTTGGCGTTTGGGTGGGGCCTCGTTTAAAGCAGGTTGGGTCACGGCCCGCGGCCACCCCTGGGGGTGCTCCAGGAGCTGCTCTGCAATGAGGCCTCTCCTTGTCTGGGGCCCTGTCCAGTGGCCGAGGGGCCCTGTCCAGTGGCCGAGGGGCCCAGCCCCTCTCACTCCCGGGGGTCACTGGGAAGAGAATAAAAGTAAGGAACAGCTTGGAGATCCACCATACGCGATGACAGGTTAGAGAAGGAAGTTCCAGAAGGCAGAAGTGCTTCTGTTTGGGAACGCTTGGCAAGCCCCTCTGCACGTGATGTTCAGCAGAGCCAAAGAGAATGAGCTGAAGAGAAATGAAACACCAATCTATTCCTCGTTACTTTCACAGCTCACAGGAGAGGCAGAAGGAGGAAAGTGTGCAGTGATTTCTCTGGTGTTTCCTCCTTTCCTTCTACTGGTGGAACACCAGCACGCCCAAGACTGAAGGCAGAGTCCTAAAAACAACAACCTGTATTCTCTCACACCTATCAAATAAGCAATACACCTAAAAATGTGCTTTATAGGTGAAAGCTTTTCTTTTCAATATCACCTTAGAGTTATCAGCATGCAAAGTGATGATTTTCAGTTCTTTCAATAAACCACTTTCAGTAACTGTAGGGGCCCTGTCGTCACATTTCACACATTTTCTTCAGTCTTGCAAAATGTTTTCTTGAAAGTAGACCACAGAGATATCTTTAAAATCGAGTACAGCCATTTGCCAGGATTTGGCCTACTTGAAACCCATTCCCCAGTCTCACAAACACAGCAGGAACTGTCCTTACACACCTGCACCGCCTGCAGACACCCAGAGTGCATTTAGAGCCTTTGTGAGACACCTTGAAATGGTTATAGAGATTCAGGTTATTGAATGACCTTATTTTGCATACCAGTAAATATGAATTTATCTCAGGTTTCCTAGTAGACGTATCTTACCATTGTACAGTCCTTGAAATGTTTGAAATTACTTTATGCTCTTTCAGATTACTCTCAATAAGTTGACAAGCCTGAATGCTTTCTAAGCCACTGTGAAGAGACTGACAACCAACACAATCTGAAGGCAGATAAAAGGGGATTTTTGATGGGCCTGAAACTTATGAGCAAGGCAGAGAATAAATCTGTTTCTTGTAAGTTACTTTCTTAAAGGAAAAAAAAAATATATCTGGAGTGTATTTCATCTAGGACCTGTCAAAATAATAGCTCGGTGATGTGAATTCAGAACATGAAAGTGCTCGATTAGCAATCAACAAGAGACAAGAGATACACCAATCTTTCCTAGTCGAGTTTTCTTATCAGACACGTTTGTTTTACTTCATGAGATTGTTCTAAATGCATAAAATTTACATACATATGGCTGCATTGTTAATTCCTACTATGAAAGTATTTGGAAGAGTTTTCATTTTCTTCTTAGGAAAGGAACTTCTCAGCTGAGAAATGTAAGTGAAGGATGTTAGGTGGTTCTCTGATCATATCAGTACAGTTATACAAAATATGGCTTAGTTTCCATCCTCACAATAATGAGAAATTACAGCAATTGCAGACATTACATATTGTAACTGCAAATTAGGAAGAGTAAATAACAGATACTGATAGCATGAGTAAACCGTTACAGAAGTCACCTAATTAATTTTCTTAATTCCATCGTTAGCTATCTTATTATGGACTTTATGAAAAACAAGGGTTTTTTTCCCTCTTTTCTCCTTTTTTACATATTAGCATACAAAGTAGTGCTAGAAAAAACCACTACTTTGCAATAGGTTCAAAATGAGGTTTCTGTTGCTTACATGAACACAAGCAACTATGGAATACCTGCTCAGATGTGAGTTTCCTAAGCAAATATATCTTGTCATAGCTTCCAGATATCTGTCCTGAAGGAACAAAACTACAGCTAATAGCAATGTTTATCTAAAGGTTCCGTGGAGGAGGTCATAGAATAAAAGCAACAACACTTGGGAGAAAACATTCTTCATTCCTTATCTGGGTGAAATTACATTGCCCTAAATTAAATTCAGGATCGGAGGAATCCTAGAATTATCAAAATCATGAGCTTCCCTTTATTTTCACGGTGAAATTAATCAGAATTTGTTTTTACAGTGACACTAATCAGAGCAATTATTTTCATGCACTGAAGAAGAATTTGGCTTCTTAGAAAATGCCAAAGTGATGCCTCCCCATGATCAAAAGCACTAATTATTATCAGGTAAATCTGAGTTTCCGACCTGTTCAAATATTGAAATTCCATCTGGAAGTCTGCTAAGAAAATTAAGAGACATCATCTAAGTCACTTGCATATGAAAAACCTGATATTTATGGGCAGCCACAGCTTTTCTGGGCAACCTGTGCCAGGGCCTCACCACCCTCCCAGAGAAGAATTTCTTCCTTACATCCAACCAAAATTTACCTTCTTTCACTTTAAAACTGTTGCTCCTTGAACTGTCACTACAGGCCTTGGCAAAAAGTCTTCGTCCATCTTTTTTTTATAAGCCCCATTTTTAAATGGAATGATAAGACTAAGACAAATCAGTCGAACATTTATTTTCCAAGACATAAAAATGAATGAATGGGGCAACAGGAAAAGGTGTGCATGAAGGGAAACTTCTAAGATATTCTAATGGTTCTAATTTTAAAAGCTGCCATCAAATCCTGATGGATTATGAAAGTGTGTCTCGTTAGATAAATTACTGGCATGACACTTTGGAGATCAAGAATGTACCTTAATTTATTAAATAGTGACTAAGTGCAAGTACTGTGGCTCAACACTGAAATGTGCTAATAATAAGTTCAGCTAACGGCGTTCAGAGGGGGTGAAGATGTACTGAGCAGTGGGAGTTCTATTTTAGAGGTTATTCACAAAGATTTAGGATTTCTTTTAAAGGACATTATCCTGATGCCAAATGTTACGTGCAAAACATACAGCAGGCACACAGAGAGATCAGCAACAGGAGGCTCAGGATGGATATTTATTTAGATATATAAAGATGCTGAGTGATTCTGTAATGAATTTTGTATTGCGTGCAGCACTTAATGTTCAGCCCTCACGCTGCCAATATTAAATGCTACTTATTTTGTCAGAATAATGAAAAAAAATAGATTTATTGTGTCCTTAATCTATTCATTTCTTGGTGCTGGAGTTTAAAAAGAATTGTTTTGCTCTTATGTGCAAAAATAAATTATGATTTTCTCTCTTTTTTAGATATATTACTCAGGTTTTACATCTTACTATAAATCTCAAAATGACAGGATGTGTCAGAAGGGAAAGAAATTTGCCAGTCTGTGAATCTTTTCACCACAACCAGAACTTACCAAGCTGCTGGATTCTGTTTTCCCCTCTGCTGAGGATGGGATCACTTAACTCACACTGTCCCTCTCACCACCTTACATAAAGCTGATCCAGAAACTCCGACAAAACTTTCCAAGTTCTCCTGTGGCCTTTATTGACATATTTGTTGTTCTTTCCACTCTTGCAGCAAGAGCTGTTCCCAAATACTGTTCACAAAACTCATTTCCCAGCACATCTAAAATTGCTGCTCTACCACTGCCAGAAATATCCACTCTACTCTGAGCCTGCTCTTGTCATTACCAGCAATTCCAGAGAATGTGTAAGGACAAAGAGGGGAGGCACAAGCAATAATCCCTCTTTGCACCTCTGTGTAGTGGTTAGAGATTTCATTTATTGTTACGTTAAATTTACCTGCGTTACCCGTAGGGATCTCCTTCCCCACGCCTGCTCTGCTATCCGAGGAAACAGAAAGATGTAAGCATGAATTTGGATTCAGAGCAAATTACGGCAGGAACTCGACAATGTAACCTAGAGAAAGAAATGGAATCTGCAAAGAGAAAACCAGGACTGAGATTTTCAGTAAAAATTTTTAAGGCTGCATGTGTGAGTCCCATTAATTTCAGAACAAGCAAGGAAAATCCACAAAGCCAGGCACTGCCCTAAACACCAGTCTGAACTGGTTCTTTCGGGCTGGAGGGCTGACTTTACTTGTGATTGCCCTTAATTTTTCTAAAATAACACATTTTAGTTTTGGATGGTTGCAGTTCAGAACCAGTATTGTAGTGAAACTGAAAAAAAGGATGTTCAGTTCTATTTGCAGGGCAGCACAGGGTAAGTCAGAGGGTTAAGTCCCTTTCAAAAATAAATGCACAGCAAAGCCTCTTCCATTTTTCTTTCCTACAGCATTCAGAAAGGCCATATTCTGAGCTGGATTGTGTAAGGCAGGCAGTACTTTACCCTTTTGTGTGTGAGATAGAAAAATTTCTATCTGCTCTTTCCCTGAAAATAGGCAAAGACAGAGCAGAGAATGGCTGATAGATTTGATATGCCTCAGTCAGTTAGGCTGGACCAACTCCCAGCTGCATCTCTCTACAAAGTTCTAGCAGAGAGAAAAGACGAGACAGAAACTCTGACAGCTCACACTTCAACGAGAGCTCCCAACAAACTTCAGCCCAGACAAAAGGAAGTACCCACAAGAATGTGAGTTCAGACACGGCAGCCGCAGGTTTCACAAGTTAGAGCTTTCAGCAATTATCCAGCACATGAAACAGTGAGACACCACTTCTGGTTCATTTCTGCTTTGTCTGAGGTATCCCACACTGCCCCGGTATGAGTGACAGCCAGAAATAACTGGACATATTTTCCCCTTCTGGAGGGAGTCACTGTGAATTCAGGATGTAAATGTGGAATGCCTCTGCTCCCCTGCAGTTCACCTGAGGGAAGTACAGCCCCCAACTTTTCAGTGAAGAATGAAAATAGACATTCTCTTTGGAGATGTTCCTCAGTAAGCATTAATTCTGGATTTGGGTGATAATTTCATCAGTCCTGTAAGATTTGGAAATCTCTCTGAGGTGCTGAATGTAGATAGTTCAGCCATTGGACAATTACATACACATTCCCCAAACTCATCTCCAGCATGTGTCTTATGGAAATAAAACTCATTTTCACTACAAGTCCATAAAAGCAGATGAAGATTGTCACTATCACTGATTTTCAAATGATGATTTCATTTTCCTACATACTTTTCTTCTAACTGATCAATTATCAGTGTCAATTTGGTGAGTTTGTTTTTTTCCTAAGTACTTGAATTACATTTCTACCTAATAATACATCCTTCCAAATAGTGCTTCTACAAAGACAGGATAGTAAATTGCACAAATACTGCCCATCTATCAACTGGAAATATTAACTAAAAATGTTGTTTAAATTAATGTGTGTCCCATGTACTGTCTAAAGAAACTGAGTCTATGAACCAGTATTCATTTAAATCTCTATAAATTTTCCATTATAACATTTTGTGGGAGGGGAGTTAATAAAGGAAGATTTAGACAAATGGTGCCAAAGTCACACATTNAAAAAAAAAGAAAAAAAAGTTTTATTTTTAAGAATCATTGCACAATATGTGAATTAGCATTCACATAGAAAGGTTTTAAGCTGTTATAAGATGGGCATTGTCTTAACTGGTCAAAATTTTATGCATTTCATATATTCTAACACACATCAGGTTGCTAATTACTGAGGATTTTCTAACCCCAAATAAGCAAGAGAGCCAAATCACATGATCTTTGTTTTTACCAAAGAAGCAGATTTGGGTCAAACATCTATGACTTTCTAAAAATCCAGATTAAGTGCATAGGCAATTTAGGATAGATTGATGTAAAAAAATCCTGTGGACAGGATGGAGAAAGAAATCTCTGCTTCCATGAGACAATTCAGTTCACCTGCCAAAAAGAGGCAACACGAGCAACACCAACTGCAGCACTAATGGCCTGTACAATGGGGGATCACTGAGGGAATTCCATATCCATTAACTCTATATATTCCATATACATAAACTCTATATATTCCATATAAACAAACTCTCTGCAAAACTTGAATCACTGAAAAAACCTATGTAGATGGCCACTGGAAATGTGAAATACAGAGATTTCCTTCCTGAACGATGTGTGGACGATATAAAACTCGATTCCTGCATTACCATTAAGCCAACAAAATATTTCTCAAGGCTAGCAGAGAAACTGGAAAACTGTCACATTTCAGGTTTGCTGGGAACGATGTTGATTCAATATTTCTCCAGCACAGCCCTTTGTCTCTCACAAGGGATAGCAGAGCACCGTGTAACACTTTTATTCCTGACAGTTTTTCTTGCAGGTGCATATAGTCAATCCACTTCCATTTCCTCTGCTGCTCTCCCCAAAGAATCCACCTTTATTGGCTCTAAAAGCAAGTGACAGATTTCCCCCTAACTGAACAGTCTCAGGCACTTTCTTTATAAATAAGTTATTTTGGGAATGTTTCTGCATGTGATAAACTGGAAAAGGCTGTCTAATCCGTGGCAAGGCAGGAACTCCAGTCTCCAGGAGCTTTCCTCGAGGAAACATTTGGGATATTTTCCTATCAAGTGAGAAGCTGTGGGTGTGTTGGTACAAGCAGGAGCAAGATGCACGAAGGCTGATAAAAGTTACAGCAGAGGTGAGACATCCCCAGAAATAATCCAAAAGAGTAAACACCAAAGGAAACAAAAATTCCTTCCTGCCCACTGTGGAAAACATTGATTTTCTAATCAATTCCATATGTGGCCTAATTTTATGCAGTTTAATACAACAGATAATGTATTCCCTGAATCCAGTTTCTGGAATATACTGAATACAGCAGACACTGATTCCAAATCTCAAAATTATGCAAATTTTCTACAGAGAAAGACATATTTCAAAACTGGGTCAGATTTGACACAGGAAAAGCTATTCAGGTGCACACTGAGCTTTTTGAGTGTGGAGACAGAATTACAGCAGCAAAGCCTCAGCTGGCTAAATGAAGCACTAAAACTGCACAGTCACAACATGGTAACATACAGCCAGCAAACAAAACAAAGACATCCCCAGAACCAAAAGGAGTATTGTAACTGTTGTAACTGCTAGAACCAGGTAAAAAATAAAGAGATTATCAGTCCATACTGTTAAAAAATCAAGTTAGCATTCCTCACTAGTGCTCCCCCCTGGAATATGCTCCGAGTTTCCTTGTAAATGTATTAGCAAAACAAGACTTCCTATAAATGTTTTACTACTAATCCTTTATTCAACAGCAAATCAGACTCTGAAACAAAGCTAACTACCTCAAAATGTTTTCAGAGAATAAATATTGTGCTAAAAAATAACAATTAAACTTCTCACTTCATTTGCCAAATGTATATGCAAAATGTGCTCTAAAATACTGTTACTGTTGGTAAGAGTAAATCAAACAAGCAAAAAGATAACCTAGAAATCTTTGATCTGAAACATGCAGAACCATAAAAATGTTTGGACATGATGAAAATTTGACATTGTGGATAAGCTTCACATCTTTTATTCTTTTTCATAAAGTGTCAGACAACTATATAAAAATAATAGATCAAATAAACATAGACACTGTTGTACACAGAGCATAAAACCTTAAAAAACACTGAATAATTCAAGGGAACTCCAGCAACACTTGTAATTTACAACCCTTGCAATTTTTCATAAAGCAATACTTTTTCTAATTCTCATCTCTTTTCTCGCCAGTGCCTCGGGAAAGAGAAAGGCAAAAATGGAAACCATAACTACAAATATTAAAGTGTTTGCTTTTAGTATCAGTGTAGTAAATATGCCATTACTCTTAGATGGTAATGCAATATGCAAACACTATTTGTCCCAGATCGCTACAGTAAACAAAATTTTCAGAGACTATAATATTTTTCTCTCCTGCTATTTGCAAGATTACTTTGCAGAAAAAACCCAAAAAATCTAATTTTTGAATACCTTCCCAATACAAGGTACTGGAAAAAACAGCATCACACACAGAATAAGAATTTTTTTCTCTTCTTAGGAAAGTGCTCAGGTTTTCAGCAGTGCCTTTAGCCTGGGTGTAGCTGGGTTTATTAGTTCTGTATCAACTCAAGGATCTCATGACATGACATTTGTCCTACGGAAACCAAAGATCTGGTGTGAGTGTTACCCCTGATCTGATCCTGGCATCTGCTGTGTCACTTTAAAACACACGGTTTTTCTCTGTCTCTTCTCTGTCTCTGTCCCCCTCATTAATATCCCTGTGCCCAAGAGTTTGTGCACAGGGGAGAGAAGAGCTCACCAGGAAAATCACAGACACTCAAAGAGTGACTAAAGTGGGAGTTACAATATAGAACTTGGTTTGGAGAAGTAACCACCACATCCTCATCGCACTTTTACCTCCTGTTCATGTATTTTGGGTGATCATACTCACATTACTGTTTGTTTGATTTTAAGCTTTTTTTTCCCCTCCCAATTTCTCAATTTGAGTAACAGCATCCTAAAATGTTTTCCTGCCAGTCAACCTTGAAAACAATGTAACAACCACAAAAGATTTCTTCAAGCTGAAATTTAGCTTGAAACAGGAGTCTACATGTAGTAATCAATGTGTATTTATGTAACAAATCTCATAATTTAAGATGTTTTAGACCAATTTAGAAAAAAATCCCAACTAAAAGGAAAAAAAAAAAACAAACCAAAACAAAACTTGATTTTGGACTCAATGCCAAAAAATACCCTGCTTTTTGAAATGATAAAAATATGCCACGAGTTAACAAAGCAATTCTACCATTCCAAAGCTGCTCAGCCACTCAACCTGAAGTACAGAATACACACAAGACTCACATTTTTGGTTAACTACACAAAGACCAGACAAGTAGTGGAGCTGCAGATCTTCAAAAACCCCACACCATTAGGTCAAAAACCACCTAAAATAGAGGAAGATTCAACTGAAGTTGCTCTTTCTCTTTCTTTCCAATTTACCTCCCTTAAAAAAAGGAAAAACCAAATTATTTGACAGAATTTTAAGACCTTTGAAGCATATCCAGCTGTTTTCACTCCTTCCTACGATTTGTGCGGACAAAATTAAATGCCACTAAAAGATAGATTAATCTTTGCATGTCCAATAAATCATCTCCCTCAATAAATTGATTTCCCTCCATAAAGAAAAGTGTAATTAATGATTCCAGGTTCTCCAATGAAGTTTTTCTGAAAGGGATGTGTTTTATTTAACACGAAACCTTCATGCCGATGAGAAATTCCTTAGAGAAATTCAAGCTGGGGCAATATTTCAAAAGCTTCCACTGGAACTGTTGCTGTTCCTAGAACTGGGCAGGGCAGTCCAGCCTCTTCACCTGTCTCCCATGACACTTTTTTATGGACTTCTTCCCATCAAATGTTAAATTTTGGTATCAGTTGATACGAAGTCTGCAGAGCAGCAATGCTATCTCACAGCTCTGGTTTACATATTAAAAACCCTGATAAAGAACTCTCCACGTCCTCTCAGCCAAACCAGTCCTCCCATTACTAACCCAGCTCCCACATTCAGCTCCCTGCCTGCAGCCTGGCCCACCCCTCCCGGCACGCAATCACGGCGTTTGCTGGATTTGCAGGGATTTTTCCAAAGGCTGCCAGAGGACTGTGAATGTTCCCCATGACAGCGACGCCTGGCAGCCACGGAGACTCTGCACCGTTGGATGGCAGCGAGGGAATTGTGATTGTCTCCTGCTTCCGTGGGCCATGAACCGAGGAGCTCCTGAGCAAGGCTTGGCACAGCGCAGCCAAGCAGCTGTTGGGCCCTATTGTTGTGGAGAATGTGCATTTTGACAACTACTAATCATGTATTTATTCTGAACAGTGAATAATCTTATACGTTTATTATTCTCAGAATCTATTTAACCAACAAGTAATGGCAGCTCTAAATGAGTTTCTTGTGTCCTGGAAAGAAAACACAAACAGCAATTAATTAGTTTATTGTTATTTAGCAGGAATTTATTTATTTATTTCCCCGAGGCATTCATCAGATGAGTCAAATGCAGAATGGTAGGTAGCTTTTTGTGGCACTTATGGTTATCAAGTTTCTGGCAAAATTCCTTCTGAACTATTCTAGAGGACCTCAATTGTGTTCGAGAAGAGAGATCTAATTTTGTCCTGAATTGGGAACAATTAAAAGGACAAAAAAATGGATGGAGTAAGTAAAAGAAACTGGTTCAGGTTGGTGGTTACCTAAAATGTGTTCAAAACAAACCAAACCAAAAAGAAAACAGGCAGATGAAACTGAGTTGTGACTTATACAAAAGACAGAAAGGAAGGAGTCATTTAACTTTTTCAGATTCTTTGGGCTATAAGGACAATGATTCAGCGCAGTGTGGGTGAGCAGGGTACATCATCAGACAGACACCAATCCTCAACAGGCCACCTGATCAACAATTACTCCTCTTGCTACAGAAACCTTCTTTTCTAGAAAGTACAAGGCTGGGTGATGGATTCTGCGAGTGACCACACAGAACCATGAAAAAATACAACTGCCCCGGTGATGGTAATACAGCACGGATGATCATTAATTACGAAATGAATTCATTAGAAGCACTTGGGATACAGTCCTGGCGTTCATTTAAATCCCAGCTGGAGCATGAGGATGTGCAGGTCACATTGTCACCTGCACAAAGCCCACTGGCAGGTTCTGAGCAGGAACGAGCGTGGGGCTGCTGGTCCTACAGCAGAGCTGCTGGTAGAGCACTGGGAAGTCATTTTAAGGAGCTGTTAATGGGAATTATTCCTTATTATACCATAGCTACATGAGAGAAGCAATGAGGCACAAACCTTAACGGCCTTAGGATAAGCCTGGGGAGATGTGACTTGAAGGGAAGAGGGAATCGTTGAGAGCTAAGCACGGTTAAAACCAAAAGGTGCACACAAAATGCTACAGACCCACACTGGCCTTGAACAAAATGTTGAATTAAAACACAGGCTACAAACCCACTGATGTTTATGAATGACTTCAAAAACTACTATTTTAAAATGTTGTGATATAACATCCAAATAATTCATTTTGTTTGCTTATTTTTAGCCCCAAATCCTGTCACTCACTCTGACCTTCCCTTCTGTTTTTAGCTGGAATGCTGCCCTCCCCCATAATCTAAATAGAAATGCACTTAATCTTCTTCTGGGACTAACAGAACACTCAGGGTCTGGTTTTCTTGAAAAAAACTATAATGATTTGTGTTGAAATATTTGATTTACCTCATCACCTAAATGTTTGGATTTGCAACTCAACCTAAATTTTATTTTCCATTTTATTGCCCACAGTGTCAGCAGCAGACTAATATTGTGAGGGCAAGCTGTATGGATTCAGAATTGGGGTTTTTTTCTCTTAAAACTACCTATGATGCTTATTGTTATTTTTGCTCCTTCGCCTGCTTCTCCAGCCTCCAATTAAAGGCTGGAACAATTTATTGAATTGTAAGTTCACTAATTGAATAGATATATAGACAGTTGAAAGCACCAGGATTCTCTACAGGGTTTGTTTATCAGTGTCTAAATCTCGGGTAACAGCTTGCTACCCTTCTAAATATACAACTATTTATTTAAGTATTTATGTACAATATTTGTTTACCATGGCAACTGCTATATCAACTTGACATACACAGGAGTAATTTTATTCAGATACATTTACCTCTTTGTTAGAATTCATCCATATTTTATGGTACTTAAAGAGAAATAACAACAAATTCTCAATATATGTTTCAACTTCTGTGCAAGAGGCACTTGGCTGTTTTCCTGCATAATGAATATGACTAAAGGTGTCTGCCAACCACAGAAGTGGTCAAACAGCCAATTAAATCAGCTGGGGGGAAAATCATGGGAGCCTCTGAATGTTACTCAGCCCGTGGGGTTTCCATTAACAGTTATTTATTTTACTTTTTGAATTTATACCTCGATGTATTTTTTTTTTAAAGGAAATGCAAAGAAGAAAAACACATCTATCCCTGCAAAAATACAAGGCCAGGCTGGAGGGGCTTGGATCAGCCTGGGATAGTGGAAGGTGTCCCTGCCCGTGGCAGGGGGTTGGACCTCGATGGACTTTGAGGTCCCTTCCAACCCAAACCATCCTGTGATTCTACGATTCTATATTCTAACTTCCCTCAGAAATTACCCCTGCTGTGTTCCAGACCGCTGGAAGAACCCAGCCCACATCTGAACACAGCCTGACCCCGGAGTGGCAGAGAGCTGCACACTCAGAACTCCTTTCCTGATCTCCGCACTCTGATCCGAGGCCATGAAAGGAAGAGGTGACACAACTGGTGGGATAAACCACTGTATATTCAGAGAATGGAAATGACTGTGGCCTCGGATACTGAGGAGACAGGAGCCACATCCTTCCTCATTTGCATCCATGGAAATGGCCAGGATTGCTAATTCCCATGCTGTGTTTGCACAGATGGAGCACGGGCAAAGTAAAAAGCAGAACGGCGCCCGTGTCGTTCACAGAAATAGAAACCCCCTGCTCAGAAGCACAAAGGGTAATTGGTGATCTCCTCCTGCCTGACCTGTTTCACTGGATGTCACTGACATCTGACTTACCAGTGAAATCAGAATATACAGCCCTGGAAGTGCCAAAATGAAGGCAGAGCCCAAAGGGAGTTTACAGGGTTAAAGAGAATAGTAACCACAGCACGAGTGGAAAGGAAAGTGGATGTAATAGGGTCTGTAATTAAAGAAAGCAAGAAATAATTCAAGACTGCAACGTCATGAGAGTACAGTACCAGGAGAGATTAGAGGCAGCAAGAAATAGCCTGGTCACGAAGCGTTGTACACACTGTTGAGTTTTCAACAGGGAATAATTCACTTATGTGATTCAACTCTTTCTCCCTCATCACAGCCAGAAACCGCCCTGAGTTAAACAGAGGACAAAATTAAGAGATTCTGTGAATTCTTCAATATATTCTGTACCAGAAGCCGTTCTCCAGTCCCTCCCGCAGTACATGAGTAATAATAATGATAATAGTCATAATTAATATTAAACTCTTAGTGAAGGTTTATTATCTTCAAGTTCCATTAAGTAATTAATGAATTCATTAAGATCGCTAGTGCAAAAGCAAGCAAGTTACATAGAGACACACCCTGCAGGTCCAACGTTTAATAATCTATTTTAACACTACCAAAAAATTAACATTTATTTCTTAATATGGTAATGATCTAGTCCTACAGTTATGCAAAACACAGCTGAAGAACACTTATTTTTGGAGTTCTTATCTTTTCAGAACTTGCTGTTGGGTTGGGAAAGCCTGCACAGGAATATGCTTGTTCTTGCTTGAGATAAAAGTCTACCCTGCAAATCCACAAGGGTAAACCCACAAATTTTGCAAGGCAAAGCAGAGATGGACACGGCTCTATCTGTTACGCACAGTCCCACTCATCCCAATCCATTTTCTGGATTCAGCAGAGCAAATCCTGCAATGACACAGATATAAAACCAGAGCAATCACAGCCTAAGGGGTCACGAGCAACAAGGAAAGCCCCAAAAGCAACAGCGCCATGCCCACATGTCCCAACTACAACTGAAATAGGCTCCAAGGCGTAAGATTTCATGTCAATATTCTCTTTTGTGTAATTAAATTCACTTTCATTTTGAAAGGGGTCCAGATGGGTCATCTTTACCCAGTGAAACAGTTGGATATATTATTGATATTATTTGCATTCAGGCAGTTGGCCAGGGGAAAATAAAACCAAGTGGAATTTTATCTTTTCTGGGAAGACTGAAACGTGGGTCAAGTTCAGAGTTCACGGAGACTTTTTGTTTTTTGCACAGTACTAAACTGGTTATTCCAACAAGCCATGCTATTTTCTGCCTCAGTTTTTGATTGTTAAGAACGAATTCTTTAGATCAGATCTGAGAACTTTCACTTCCATTTTGTTACATTCAGGTTTCAAATGCAACTTTCACTTTCATTCTATGTCTTGATTTATGAAGACAGTAAGAAAATAAGAGCTGTGCTTTGTCTTATTCTACACTTAATATTTTTGCAAGGTCACAGCTTTCTCTTCTTCACGCTAGTGAAACACAAAACTCCCTTAACTGAGTAAAACTAGTACTGCTGAAAAAGAGGAAGTAAACACATCTTCTACAGCAAAAAAAAAAAAAAATTGGTATTTTCTGAACGTTACACCTTATTCCCTCCTTTCATTTACTCAGTTTCCAGAAGAAGATACAAAGAAAGTTTTGCCTCCCTTGCATGTTGGTTCTCTGCCTGAGAAGCTCACCTCTGGAGAGACACGGAGCTTGTAGCAGGCAGTGTTTTAAGGCCGTGTTTCTAATTAAGTGAACAGGTGGCTCCAGCCAGCAGGAACTACTGAGCAAACAAACCCAGGGAGAGCTGGGACTTGTTGGAGCAGATGGTGTGGTCTTTGTACCTCTTTAATGAAGGCTGTGCCTGAGCTCTCTGTTGCCTTTAATCGAACACTTTCCTCGTCGTTTGTGCAACTGCATTTACACCAAAATAAAACAAAATGATTTCTGGATTAGAAAGGCAATACATTCTCCGCACCCCTCAAACGTGTTCAAGCATAGCCTGATGTGCTAAGTTATATCCTGCATGCCAAAATTCAGATAGAAGGCCAGAGCACACCTAGCACTATTACCTGCACCCATTCCCACACTGTAAACTGGTTTAACACCTGTACCATGCCAGCAATCACCTTGTAAAAGTTCACACAGATATTGAGTCTTTAAAGAGCAGGTAGACATTTATAGATGTTTAACATTCCCTTGCCAACCCCCGTTTCTAAATTAATCTATCAATGATTTAGAATACATTTATTAAATTATAACCTTTCCTTTATAGATTTATGTGAGCATACTCCAAATCAGAGTTCATATTAGGAATGGGAAAATTTGTTCAAATGTTTTCAGTGAGGATCGTGATTCTACTCTGCATCCTCACATTTACCTAGGAGAGGGTGATCAGAGAGAAAAGCAGTTTTAGAAAAAGAATTCCAATGGGAAAATGACCATTCCAGCTTGAGTAGGCATTAAAGAGAAAAACAGGGAACAGAATGGGGGAAATCTCCAGTACAAATTCAGTAATCGAATCAGAAATGCCAATAAATTACACTTTTGTACAGTCCTGTATTATCATAGGGAGCTCTTTAACTTATAAAGCATTCATACACACAATCTGATCCATAAATCTCCACATTGTCAGAAAAGAGAGAAAATGATGCAGTGATTTCCAAGTTATGTAGCGCTCTGGTCTTTTTTTATTTTCACAAATGTCATTCTATCATTAGGGCAATTAACATCCACAGTGGCCAGCAGATATGGCAGCTGAAGGCCAGGCCAGGTGCCATTCATCTCTAAATGCACAGAAAAAAGATTTTGGTTTTATTAAATGGAGTAGATATTTAGAAGGATGAGAGATTAAGACAGCAGCTGAGGGTTCCAGGTATTTTTATTACATCTTTGTTCCTATTATTTTAATTGTTATGTTTGCTAACACGCTATGGTGTAGTTTGGCCAGATGTCCCAGGTTTAAATAAAGCCATGGACACTCATGGAAACGGAAAAGATGGATGGACCAGAAAATAAAAGTGGAAAAGCACTATTTTAACTCCAGCACTTTTACCATGACTGCTACACGGTTGCTATGATATCACTTGGTAATTAATTGAAAACCATATTCTACCCTATCTTTGTGCACAAATTCAATTGATAAGGAAAAATAAAGATACAGCACGGCCCCTTCCGTAGAGAAATCCTGCAATGTGTAATAGTTTGGCTGGAACACTGCCACAATCGTGGTACACACAGCTCATTATTCTCACTATTCCTATCACTGAACTTGTCTTGCTAGCTCTATTTATTTTTCACTGGAGTAATTCTATGGGGAACTTCAAAGCAATTAGCTCAGGAGCACATGTTAAAGGGTGAAGGGTTTCAATGTTGCAGCAATGTAAGATAACTATAGATCACAAAATCTGTCATGGAATAATGCAATGAAGAACAAAGCAAACTGAAGCTTTGTTTTCAGAAGATAAGAATGCAATGGAATGCATCAGTAGCTCCCCTTGCTTCTTGTGCTGTCTACCTAAATGAGCCTCCTTGCTCGCATATTTCAAAGTCATTGGTTAATTATCCTGGAGCAAAACTGCATTTTGGGTGCTCTGATTTGAACATAATGATGTGACTATAATTCGAACAAATTGGAAATATGCAAAGTTGAGTACTTGATTTCAGATATAATCCAGTAATTAAAAACATAACAAATCATTTAGCAGGAATGCTGCCATTGTCGCTGAGGAAAACTGCTAATTGCAATGCCCATATCTCCCCCATATCTGCGGTGCTTAACTCCAACCACAAATCAAGATCCAATGGCAGAAATAATGAACTAAAAGTTCTATTTTCCAGGCTTTTAAACCGTGCAGACAATACTGAGTCAGAAAGGAAGAAGATGGACTAAACAGGCATCACTTGCAGAGTCAGTTTAATTTTTACTATGCACTCCCTGTACAACACAAAATAATATGCCAATGTGTAAAGTTACACAGATAGTAAGTATAGGAAATATAAGGAGATCATCAAACACAAAATGAATGTTGAGGAATATTTCTTTTAAAGATATGCTGTTGGTATTATCCCGATAATTTTACAGAGTCTTTTTGCTGTCCGTTCACCCAATTAGGACATAATTCTGGTATTTTTGAGAGTGTGAATGAGTGATATTTTCCCTTAACAGAGGGCCATGATTCTGGATGCCACTCAGGCAGCAGCATTTGCAAACACTTGCAGGAGCTCTCCCTGGGGCAGCTGCTCCCAGGCACGCAGGGTTAATATCACCGAATGTTCTTTCACTGGCAGACCAAGCATCCCTGTGAGAAAGACCTGCTCCAAGCATGCTGCAAGTGCACTGACAATAAATACATATTCAGCAGCTCTGCTCAGCCACGAACACCGTTCAACAGCGACCAAAAAGAGAGGATGAAGGATAGGAACGTTTTACGGGTCAAATCTGTGATGTGAGAACTCCAGTGAAAGCCGCCTTTCCCAACTCCTTGTTCCCTCAGCAGTCTGTTTGATCACAGAGGGAAACCTGTGCTTTCACACGTGGCAGTTTGCCTCCAGAAGCTGTTCCAGTGTTGTCTATTTTTCGACCCCTCCTGCTACAGGAAGAGTATAAAATCCATATTTCTTTGAAATGCAACATGGTGCTTATGTAGGAAAAATATTATTTCCTATTGACAGGGATGCTCACATCTGTGAGTGTTTTTGCCTCCTAGCAGTTCAAAATCTGCAGCTCTGGTGAGACCAGACTTAACATTCTAATAACAAGCACTGACATCTGCTGAGGTTTTAAGCACAGACTGAAGCTACTTTAGAGGGATGAGTTGTTTGTACAGATAATGATCCACAGACTTTGAGTGAATCCACTGGTGCCGACTGACCCATCCCCATTTATTCTTCTTAAAAATCTCAGTGTTTATTTCCTCGATGTACAGACCAAACCTCTCCTTAAAGTCCCCAGCAAGTTGCTGTAATTGAGTGACATAAAAGCACTAAATAAAATCGCATTCTGCTTGTCATATTTGATGAGACAAATTCATCAGCCTCTGCCTTACTCTATTTTTGTCATTGTGACACAATTTTGCAAATTGGTGGAATGCCCATGATAATACCTTTTCTCAGGATAGTTAAACATGCCAATTGGTAATTAGCTATTAACATCTGTGTTTTGTTCAAACATTTGTCTCCTGTAAATATTCTTTCAAAGCTGAACCTTTGTTAGAGAAGAGAGCAGGGGAAGGGATTATGGATGTTCCATTTGGCTGGGAATTGGACTCTGTACTGCCCATCAGTTCTCCTTTCTTCAAATAAAAAAGGCAGTGTTGTAACACAATAGTTCAAGGCTACAGCATTTCAGAAACAGCAGTACTTGAAAGTGACATAAATAATGCAGACTATTTAGGGAAAAAAAAAAAAAGAAATCAGAAGAAACCCAGGTATATTATCAACAGAAGACTTGGAGATGGAAGTATAAACAGAGGACTGACACAGCTGATTGCCAGGACAGCACTGGATTTACCTCTGTTACTCCAGATAATTCACATTATGTGGGTCTTCAGAATGATAGACTGAGGTGCTTGGAGAAAGTCTAAATGCATCAGGAAATGAAGAAAAAAAGTAGTTCTAGCACACGTATCTCTCAATTATTTAGCACTCTCAGGCATTAATCATTTCATTAATTCCAGATTAAATACTGCTCATTTGACTCCACTACTGTCCATACAAGAAAGTGAATTTCAGTTTACTGGTAAAGAATTCTTAAAAGGTAAATATCATGCTAAGATAAAGGAGAACAAGTAGGGAACACAAAGAAATGGAAAAACTACCCAAGTAAGAGATCTGAAAATAATTATAGCAATAAAAGCCAGTCACAAGAACACCAACAAAAAGCAAATCTGACATTAAAATATTGTATGCAGTGCACATAAAATAAAGATATTTGTGGCCAGGAACCGGCTCAAAAATAAGAAAGCTGACTGTTCAAAAAAAATTTGGAATGTCTCAGCCTCTAACTTTCTTTCTCCACCTAAGCATTGCTATTTGTTACTTATTTTTCTTATTCCAGTAGTGTTACTGAACTACTAAACTCATATGCAGAGGACTCCTGAAAGTTCAGACTCCTGCTATTCTTATTACACCGTGACAAAGTGGTAATTTTTTTTTCTTTTCCTTTCTTTGAATTGCACTTCAACACGATGCCACTCTGGAGGTTATTGGAATTATTGTTCATGCTCTGAATATCTGGTTAAACAAAAACGTGTGATTCAAATTATTAACTAAAATGAAAGGAGAAAAGATGACAACATAAAGGGTCTTATTTTTAATTCTCTTTGCAAATCTCAGCAGTTAAAAGCCAGATGAATAGAAATCAGTTAGGGTTCATTACTGCTGCAATCCGTCCAGAGAAAGGGAAAGAGAGAAGCTCTGGTACATTAACTTTTACGCCTGTGACCCGGTAAATAATGTTCTAGTCAGAGCTATGGCTTCTTTCAACCTACAGCTCATATAATTTCTATAATAATATATTAATTTTTTACACTGCTAAGTGCTGCTAAAGGCATATCTGAAGGATATCAAATCGAGGGCATTCCTTTAAAAATCACAGATGTACATTCGGAATGTTTAGCCACGATGCGACTCTTTAAATAAATGAGAAAACGACGCCGTCTGTCAAATCTGCGGCGCTCCAAATGAAACCCCAGATTTATAACGAGCCTGACACAGCTGACACGATTCCATTTGCTCGTCACACATGGCAGGGAGTGGATTTCCAGCTCGCCTGGATCATTTAACCAATGGCTCTGTGGTCCGGACGCGAGCACCGAGCCTGTCACCTGAACGGACAACAGAGCCGAGGGCTGGGATGAGGGAGGGACTTTGACTTTGGGTTTGTCCCCCCAAAAGCATTTCCATCGTGTCCTAATTCTGTTTCACTCACAAGAAAGAATGAAGAAATTAATTCGAATGCAGTAAATGATATCACAAAAATAGAGCCGCTTTATTTTATTCATCGAATTATATTCCAATGATTAAAAATTCCCTCCCCGTGGTAGTTGCCTTAGAAAGGATTCTCTTTTGATGAATGTGCAGGTTGGTTTGGGAGAAGCCTAAACCGATGAATACAGAGAACTTGTCAAAAATACAGGGGACCTTTTACTCTTGTTCAACCAGCAGCATCTAAGCTGCACATTGGGCAAGCCAGTAACTGGAATGATGATTTCAAAAGGCAATTAGATGTTAAAAAAAACACTGCCCATCTCATCTGCCAAAGGTGGTTCCTTGATGTGGGCAAAAATTAATTTCCATTGGTAACAATGCCTCGCAAACATCTCAGCTGCAGGACTTAAAATATTTTTAGTAGATAAGAGTCCAAACCAGAATGATGGGGTTTTCTCCACTTCAAGATACAGAACTTCCAATTCTCTTATGCAAAAAGAAAACAATCAAGATGATGCAATGAATACTAATGTCTTCTAGTTTCTTCTTCTTCCTCTCATTTTAACATTTTACCAATACAAGTTACAACGCTCCCCTCCTCACCTCCTGAGGAATTTGTCTCCAAGGGCACTGTGAATCTCTCTAGCCTGATCTCGTAGTTCCTGCTCCTTGTTTTACTCTCTTCCTCTATGTAAAAAAAGTTGCCCTCACTGATTTTTTGCAGTTTTTCTGACACAATTTTGAACAGCCTGATCCCCTCCGAGTCTCATCCTTGCCAGTCCACACAAGCCCCCACGCCCTGAGCCTCTCCAGCGCTCTGGGCTCCACATTTAAGGCCTCTCCACTTTTCAGTACCTTTCATGATCTCAAGGTCCCAAATTCAAATGTAATATTCCAGATATCACCAGCAATACGTTCTCCAGTTGGGAATAACTGGGGCCCATCTGCTTTGATGCAGGGTATCAGATAATTGATAGCTTTATCTGAGTGTAAAGTCCTCTTGCCTACACACCTTGTTCAGACCCAAAGTAAGCAACCTGCACACGGATTTAGCGTTTTCATAGCAAAACCAAGAGATTTTCTGAGCTCCTGAAGGGCTTTCTGTGTCTCTCTCTGAATCACTGAGACCAAAGCCTAAGAAACCTCTTCCCCATTACAAAGGTCCGAAACAGAAACATGTCAGAACAAAGACAGACTGCACCTAATCCTATCAATGCTGTGCAAAGTCAATCTCCTGCAGCTATCTAGGGCTTGTGAACATGCAGTCAAGATGCCTCTGGTGATGGACAGAAATTGCAGGGTTTCCTCCTAATTTTGGAGCCATTTCTTATTTTCATTCTCTTTGCTTTTGCTGAAAACCGATTGACTGTAAAAGAGCTGCCTCAATGTCAGTCTCCTGTTAACAGCTGGGAAGTCACTTTGTCTTACTTGCAGCCACAAGGAAACACGAGATAATCACCCTGAGACAGCCAGACCCGGCAGACAGGAAGAGGTGGTAATCTCCTTTTGTTATTCTGCTCCCCCCAGTTTCAGGCCTTACCGAATTTCCAAACAGCGAAAGGAAGAACATTCCCTTTCAATTCCGTTAATGGCTGCATAGCCAGTAGGAAAGCTCATTTGCAGCTCATAAAGCATATTTTCACGATAAAGGTAGAGTTTTTCCCTTCTCTGCTACTAAAAGCACAATTTACAGTCTTCATTGATCTCTCCCATTTTAGGGGAAATAATCTCTTCACTTTCTTAGCTGCGTATCTCAAAGTAAGGTTGAGCTAGAGAAGAGCACCCAGACTGAGGAATTCAACAGGAAAAAAACTGTACAAAGAGGCAGTGCTGTGACACAAAAATCTGGAAGTGAACAGCGTTAATGCAGTGTAATTTAGTTGCTAGTTTCTATAAACACTTGAATGTAAATCAGAATTTCTACTGGAAATAGATTTTGTAACTAGAAGCACGGGGAAGGAAGCATAAAGAAGACAATCTCTTTCCCTTCATTGCCTCCGAACTGTTCCTTGTTTCCATAGGTGCTGCTTCTCATTTAACAGAGACATTAGCATAGAAATAATCTGCATCAAGTCTGTCTCAAAGCTCTGCTCAGTCCCAGGAGTTCTGGCTGCCTAACTATATTAGGATCACAAGTAATTTGAGTCATTATATTTTAGATTCAGATTAGCTATAGAAAATACAACTTAATTTCTATTAACAGATAAACATTATAAAAATATTGTTCCCCTCATATTCCCCTAATATTAGAGGCTTTCCACTGCAGTTCATTCCAAGAGTGAGAAAAAAACTTATGAAAAAGGTCACTAATACCAGCAGATTTTTAGTAAAACTATCGTGTCCAAGTCAGACCAACTAGCTACAGTTTCACATTCCACATGGCGTGTTACCTGTAAAGAAACAGCTAAATAGAGTTTTTGTCAAATATGCCGAAAAATCTCAGGTAATTACTCAGAACTCTATTAACAAAACCAAACCAAACAAAACCTAAATGTTCTGCACTGGAAGCATTGTTATGCAACTCCCACCATTTCAGAATCTATTATGAGGTCATAGTTTTCTCTACCAAAAAAAAAAAATCAAGCTTGGCCAAGATCATCATAAAATCGGCAATAAATCTGAGATTTTATATAGAGAAAGGGCAGGTTAAGGATACTTTGCCACCCAGTGTAGTTATTTGTTGAAGCCTTCAATGCTTAGGAATTTCTGCAAACCTAAAAGTAATAAGTCAGTCAGCCAGACATGGTATTCCAGAGCCATGAGCCAGTCAGTAGGAAAAAAAATAACCAGTAATAAGTATGATGTATTGGTTAGAGCAGACACTCCTAGATCCTTTATTTAGCTCTGCCAGCAATTAGAATGTGACCTTGAGCAAATCAGTCAGCTAAAAGACAGTTTAAGGCACCGTTTTCATACTGCGCATAGGTACAAATGTGGTCTAAATCTCACAGATTTTCAAATGCAAATAGGTGATTCAGGTTCTCTTGCACTTGTATGTTATTTTTTAAAGAATTTCTTGCAAGAAAATAAGAAATACAAGTCCACATAGAACTTCCACACCTACTTCCACGGAATTTTGTTTCTAGCTCCTATGAAAGTGTGTCAAACAACCTTTTAATGCTACAATGTTTATTTCTGTTGTGCATATTATGGTGGTGCTCTTACAGTGCTGTAGCACAGAGGATTTGTTATGTACTCCTACTGCAGAGCTGTGTAACAACGAGGAGCAGGACACAGATATGGAGTCTGAGAACCTCAAACTTCTCTACAGCTGCCTACTGTCCTCTGTCTGCACAACTAAAGAGCAGAAGTGAAGGCCAGATCCATCCCCTAATTTCAGCAAGCCAGGGAGCAGCGAGGAGCAGCAGCTGCAGGAGGGGAGCTGAGCCTGGGGCAGGACGCAGCAATAACGGCGTGATTTTACCACAGCAATAATGGTGATTTTACCACAGCAATAACGGTGATTTTACCACAGCAATAATGGTGATTTTACCACAGCAATAACGGTGATTTTACCGCAGCAAGGAGGTAAAACAGAGCTGCAAGTCCAGGTCAGGATCAGGGCCAGGGCCAGCGGTCAGGACTGTTCACAACCCGGGGGTCACCCAGCAGGTCGCAGCACCAGGGCAGGGTGAGGGCAAGCAGGAAGGCATCAGGATGAGCCCAGGCATGGACGTACCTTTTGTGCCTCTTTCACACAGCTCCTGCCCTTGGACACGGCAAAGGGGCTGCCCTTGGACACAGCAAAGGGGCTGCCCTGGGACTCCGTCCTAAACTCCGGCTGAACCCCGAGCAGGGGGATGCCTCCAGGCGCTGCTCAGTGCCCTGAGGAGCAGAAACAAGAGAGCTCAAAGCTCCTCCACCGAAGGAAAGAGGGTCGCACCCAAGGCATGTCAGTGCCACTCAGACCCGACACCTCCCGGAGCAGCTCCTCAGGAGTTAATCCCACTCTGGGCTGCCTCACCTGAGTGCTGAAGCAGAATGAACCTGGGTCAAGCACCCCTTCCTAAGGCTGCGCCCTTGAAGGTCAGGAGACCGAACCCAAAATCCCACGGCTATCAGCAAAGCCACTGGAACCTGCTGCTCTTCCGTTCCTGCTCGGATCTGAGCTCCTCGGCTGTGGATTTCAGTGATATTCTATTCAGCTTTGGAAGGTTTCTAAATCCCAGTCGTGCTGGGTGGGTTCCTTAACAAGTGTTCACAGAGACATTCCAAACTCTGGATGAACAGCACCATATAGACACACAAAGAAAGATGTTCAGAATAATATTGTTATGAAGTCTTTTTTTATTTATATTGTTATCAGCGTTTCAGAAATTCTGTTTGTGGCATCCAAAGAGAAGCCAGTAAGGTCACCATGTGCAGATAAAATTAGTTAGCTAAATCACTATAATTAGTCCAGAGACAGCCCTCTCAGAGGGATAAAACCATCTCTCTTCCAGCTCCGACTCATTATTTTCCCTTAAGCCCTTTCTGACAACAGGCAAACCTATGCAGCTTTCTATGGCTACATTTCCTCATCCACTAAAGAGAAAAAAAAAAAAAAAATCAGACAGAACCATAGCAGCTTTGTCCCAGTGCTATTGTGTCCATGCTTGCATAACATAATATGCTTTTTTTTTGGCATAACACAATTTGCTTTTTTTCAGCAAAGCTCTATGAGGATGTGTTAAGCTGACATTGATTAAAAGTTACAGAATTCGGCTATATTTAGAACTTAATTTAAAATCTTAAAAACACCCCAAGGCTGGCTGTAGGAAGACAAAGCATCATTTTCTAAGTCATTTTAATGGAAACATTTTCAAATTTTATTTGAGTGAAGAGAAATGGAATTTGGAATTTTTTTGCAGACTTTTGGAATGAAAAATCACTTTTGCAAGTACGGTTAATCTGAACAAGTTTTCTACAACATCATCATTTTTTGTACTATCTTCTCAGGGAACTCCCTGTCAATGCTTAAGGAAAACATATTTCCCCAAGATTTTAGTTTTAAAAAGATTTCAAATGCCAAAGGGAAAAAAAGACGTGAAATCAAACATAAATAAGTATCAGATTTTTTTGCTTTGAAACTGTTACAGGAATTCCCAAATGCCTGTTACAGAAACAGAGAAAATAGAATTTTCTCAACTCAGCCAATCTGCCCAAAAATAAGAGACAAAAATGCTAAAAAGAAAAAAAAAAATCTTACTTACTTGATGATGGTCATTGAAGAGATAACACATTTAGGATGAAATGATTACTAGTCTGGTTCAGATATTCCTTTCTTTTCAAACCATTTAAATCTGTTTATTCTGATATTGTTACCATTTCAGCCTTGTACAAAGCAAACCATATTTACTTTTTTTATTTTTTCTTAAACTTGGACATCCAAATATTTCGATACAATGAGAGATGAAAGAAACCTGCACAAGGATTATTAGTCCCTCTGCCTCTCCCAGACTGGAGGCCTTGGTGTATTTTGATGTTTTATTTCCTGCTATCTGGGGTCAATACCTGCTGTTACTTATCAAAGGTGGGAGAAAGAAAAAAGTGCCGCGTTCATGTTCCTCCAGCCTTGCCAGTGCTGAAAGAGCCACAGACACTGCCTGAAGCTTCAACACCACCAGAAAAATCCCAATTACACCTCGCACTTCACGGCCAAACGAGCAGTGCCAGCCCCTGAGTTACCCGAAGGGCAGCTCTCAGTGGCCGTGAGTCTCCCAGAGTGTATCAGCTGCAGGACAAAACAGGAGGAAATTTTTAAATGGGGTTTGGGCTCTGCAAGAGAACCTTCACATTTAGGGCAACAATATTTGCCTTCATTGCAGTGAGTCCGCTCGTTCATGAAATCCCTGAAGTGATGAGGATTGAAACAAAATGAGAAAATTAAGTAGGCTATTAAAGAATCATAGTGAGTTTTTCTACAAGCAGTTGATTTACCCTTTAAAGTTTGTTTTTATCGTAAGTGGTCATGCAATCATATGAATGATTTGTACGTTTGAAAACTGCTCTGTTTCCATGTACAACAATTTTTCAGCTTTGCCCACACTCATCCATC
This sequence comes from Cnemophilus loriae, assembly GCA_013397755.1. Taxonomy (NCBI): domain Eukaryota; kingdom Metazoa; phylum Chordata; class Aves; order Passeriformes; family Corvidae; genus Cnemophilus; species Cnemophilus loriae. The sequence goes on along the minus strand of VZTF01004921.1, from coordinate 1,231,429 downwards.
CGTGGATAGATACAATACTGTGTGGCTTGTTTGCTCAAGCATACAAAATCGAAAGTATTAAATAAAATCAGCTTTGATAGATTCACTCATGCCTCTCCTCTGACAGCCATTTTGAAATAAGATAAATGGTGAGAAAAATGTGATTTTTTTTTTTACCTGTAAGTTAAGCTGCAAACTTCACTTAGGGCCCCCCAAAACCCTTCAGAAACCTTGACACCACTGCAGTGTGTGCTGAACAAGCACTCAGGCTTTCAGGGTTAAAATAAAATATTCAAGTTTGATAACACAATATGTGTGTAAAATGAGGGCCATAAGTAAAACTAAGAGGGTGATCAGATACTGGTTTTATTTTGTTTTTACAGAAGCGTTATAGAAATACTAATTTCAAATAATTTACCCAAAGCAGTAGAGGACTGCAGGTTGAACTTCCAAGCACTTAGGAAGTTTTTAAAGGGTCACGTGATGAGCTCTAGTGATGCTAAAGCACATCCCTATAATTAATTGTGTCACTTCCATGCTAATCATAACCATGTGCATCACCATTAACAAAGCTTTGGGATGAGATCTTAAAAAACATCCACATCTCTCAGGCAAGCTCCTGAGTTTGATACCCTCACTGTTATCAATAACCCACAACCCATTTTCCTCATTAAAATGTTATTTTTCAGGATTTCTGCACCACATACTTCATTACAGCTAATTAAAATATTTAAGCTATCTAAACCCCCCCCCAATAACTTCTTGTTTTCTCATCCTCGTGTACAATGGATGTTTTTGAGAGCCCAGCTTTGAGAAGAAGGTGTTTACAGCAATCTGACTTAAGCCCCACTTCAAATAATAAACTTAGCATGGAATATCACTGGTGCTTCCTTATTTTGAAATTATATTTTCTCATCCTGAAGTTAATAAAACTTTACGCAGCCTATTTCAGTAGGGTCTTTTCAAGGCTCCAGTTTGACACTGCCTCTCAGATCAAAAAGGAACAATTCAATCCAGTTCAAATACGTTCCAGAAATGGGATGTCAGAAATGCAGGGCAGGAGCCTGACTGTAATGAGCTGAGGGATAATCACACCTGACTCCCATTCACTTGTTCACACTGGAAACATTTATCATGAAACTTTCTCTTAAATGAAACTTTGCAATCCAACAGCAATATCTGTCAGCTGAAGGGAGGAATGACAGAATTGTTCGATATAAGTCTTGTTCATTAGAACCTGGATTTTTTTCTCCTTCTTAAAGAAAGGATGTCTTATGATTAAAATATCATTATAAATGAGATGGTAGCCTGTCATGTGGAAAATTGAGATTCTCTGGTTCTGGTGAGCTGCCTCCCAGCCTAAGGGGTTTTAGCTTACTTAAGTGACAGGCCCTCCTGTCTCACTAGTTTGCACATTTAATTTTGCATTAACTGTTTTCATGTCGACTTTTTATTGTTTAATGTGCTCCGAGACACAAAATGTGCTTGTTGTCTTCTTGCTTTTATTACCGTGCAGTCATATGTATCTATGATCTTACACAGAGTTCTACATACAGTCACATTTTCTGAATGAAGACATTAAAGTCCATAGAACTGTCCCCCCTGCAAAAAGAGTTTGTTTTTCTTGAATTACTAAAATGTAAAGGAGCTGCACAAGCATTAGATTTTTATTTTGGGAGGCTGTCTTGTTCTTGAATGCAAAGTTCCACCAGCCACACTGAACAGTTTCATTAGTGCACCATTCTTTTTTCAGTTCCTTCACGATTTTAACATAGATTAGATTGACAGTAACCACATTTTTCCTTCAGGGCAAAAATATATGTTTTCCTATTAGATTCTGAAGGGATAACATCAATGGTTGACCTCAATTTTGGCAGACTATGCTACTAACTGCACTCCTATTATATTTGCCAATCAGTTAAAGCACTTCTGTCAGACCCAAGTATTTTACCTCTATCAGCTGTGATCAAAGGGGGTCAGGTCCTCTAATTTTAGAGGGTTTTTTTTTTATTTCTTCCTCTCCCAGGAAGATATCAAAAGACCACATTTTAGTGACTGATAGTCACGGGACAAATTCATACTCCAGTGTACAACCCAAAGGAATATCTTAGTAAAAAAGGGAAGAGAGAGAGAGAGAGAGGGGCAACAGTCACTTCTGGGATATCCACTCAGCATCAGAGATAAAGAAGTTTCCTGAGTGTTTGTACTTTTTTCTAATTTCCCACATCAGAATTGTCTAATGGCACAATGAGTCACGGAGCCCCAGCTCCAAGGCAGCAGGCAGATGCAAATCTCCCTGAAGCCAGAGAAAGTTACCTATTAATGTCAGGGTAAATCAGGTCCTTGATGTCTTTTCCTTAGCCAGGCTTTACTAAGATTGCTAATTAGGCGCATGTATGAGGGTACCTAACTTTGTTTCAGAGAAACAGAGTTGTGAGAAGATGGTATTTCTCCATTTAGAGAGAAGAGAAAACTGGGAAATAAAAGGAGAGAGCGGGAATCAGACCCCTGATGGTTTCGAATACGGCAAATATTAAATTCTCTCTTAATGCAAGGACATTGCTCTGAGTCACTGGAAAGCTTCATTTCAGCCAGGTACTGAGGCAAATGTCAAACCTGCCTGTGTTTAGCAAAATGTTTAACTGCTAAATAGGTAGGCATTAAAGGCAATCAGGTAAACAGTGCTATCTCAGAATTCATCTGAAGAAATGGAAACACCCATCACAGCTCGAAAGACTAAGGAATCCACATTTCCCAGAGATGCTTGAAAACTATCCGTAAGTTAAAATGGGGAAGAAAAAGTGTTGAACCTTGTTTGTATATGACTTAAGAGGATAAGTTAATGGGATAAATTATTCATTCAGAAATATTCACTGTGCTTTACTAATTAGGACAGCAAACATAATGCAAGAATTTGGTACATTTCAGTGTCACAGAGATGTGAGAACATGCTTGGAGACACTCTGCTGGCCAAAGTGAATGGTAAGAGAGATAATTAAAGATGATTTAATAGCTTTTCAAAGTTGCTAAGATACTGTCAGGTAGCGTAGCACATCTTGGACAGCCACAACATCCAAGACTACGTTCTAAATATTCATTTCCTGTAGCTTTGCTTTCATTTTGCCTTCCCTTTCTTTTGCCTTTTCTTTCCTTTCCTTTTCCTTTTTTTTTTTTAACTTCTCTGGTAATTGCAAACCTCTTCAGATAAAACATCACCATGTGACAGGAAGAAATATTTATGTTTGGGATTCACTACGTTCGCTTGGCAATGAATGAGTTTTTACAGCTTTTCTCACTAATAAAAACCAACACAGATATAAAGACGAAATTATCTGCAAGAACTTGACTTGTAGAGAAGCAGGCAGCTGAGATGATGTATGGTTACCACTTCCCATGCAGTTGGGAAAGTACCAGGAGATGGAGCCTTCTGTGACTCTCATACCTGGATTTTTATAGCAGCAGAACCCCTCCGTTCTGCAGCTGTGTAATTGAAAAAGAACATTGAGGGCGTTTGCATTAGACACAAAGGAGAAGGTGGAATAACGTGAAATAAAATGGCTTTGCAGATGTGACATAAAAATAATAAGCCCAAATAAACAGTTCTGAGCTCTCTACCTGCCTGCAGCTTATACAACAGAGCAGTTTGAGTAAGTGGGAATCAGCTAATATAATAACACAACATGATAATATATATAATAACAGTGGATATGGAATAATTTAGGTGTTACTTTAATCCTCTTAATAGTATTCAGACACCCAAACACAAAGGCTTCACCATTTTTAACTAATAACACCTCATCAGTGAGTAAAGATCTCACAGCAGGCATTCCTCAAATTAAAATTAAAAGCTGAAATACCCATAAATATTGAAAAATCACTTTGCCTTGAGAAAAAGCTGGATGGAAAAATTCTCTTCAGCCTTGCTTTGGATGTCCATTTTCTGCCATATAGATGAGAGCACAGATGCACCCCAATCCCACACTTAGCAATGGCTGGTTCTTTGAAAAGAGAATGACAAATGCCTGCTGAACTTTTCTCTTAAAACTTAACACCCAAGATCAAAGACTAATTCAATTAATTCTAATCTCTAAAGTTATTAGATCTTGGGGCTTTATTATTAACATTTTTTAGGCTTTTAATCCTTTATACAATGACTTACGCAGGCACGTAATATCCCAAATGATAATCGCCATGTTGCGAATTCTAATAAATTTTTATCTGGCACGAATCATATATAAAGCTGTCAGTTTAGCTCCTTCTCTGTGGAAAAGAAATAGAAAATCCTGCACACGATGGAAACGAGGGGTGATAAAGTCTGCAGATATCAGTGCACTATTTGCAACTAATCATTTATTCAGAGATCAGAAATTGTTTCCAAGCAGACACGGGGGCAGTTCTCGGCACTGAACATGACCCTCTTTCAAGCAGCTCGGCGTAGAAAAGGGATAGAAAGCATCCCAAGGACTGTGAAATGCAAAAATAGCTCTCAGCTGCCTTTTCTCTCTACATTGTCTGGAGTCACGAGAGGCAAGCCCTGACCCCACGGAAGTCAGCAGAATTCCTGTCACTGCTGGTAGCAGGACCAAGCCTTATCACTGTTTTTATTAATAATTCATTCTCTAGAATGACTTTATGTGCATTTCGACAGTGGCTTTGATTTTTCCACTGAAGCAAAAAGATGATAAAGATTTGGAGACTGTTACCAGCTCTGATATTACAATAAAACTGATCGAGAAAAAAAATCAGACCATGCTCATGTTGACCTCCTACTCTGGCTGGCTACTAGTTCAGTTCCACTTGAACTTTTAAGTAAAACAGGGTTAGAAAAAGAGAAAAACATAATGAAAACTTTTGTTTCACGCAGAAAAAGGAAGCGTTTACAAAAGTGTCAGAGACTGACCCAGAAAGATCGTGATTAAGGTTTATAATTAAAGCTCATGATATCATAACCCTTCTTACCTGAGATACTCTTAGACAGCACTCTGAGATTAGCCAATTAAATGAAATGGAATCTCATGACATTCCCATGGAACACACTTGAATATTATATAAAAATATGATACCAATGTGATACTGATCATCTACTCATTGCTCGTGTTCTGCACAGCCATTTTGCACCTTTTCAGCAAAAATCCTCTGAACTGGTTGTCAGCTGAGTGTTTGTGCCTTTCCTCAGCCAAGTCAAGGCAGATCATAACAATGCTGGGCACATCTGAGCTAATTTTAACGCAGCCTGCAAAGATTAATGTTTTCAGCCGTGATTTCTAGAGTTCTAGACACTGTCAAAAACTCTGGACTTGATGTGATGGCACACTAATATTTTCATTCTCCTGGAGAGAATATTCACTTAAGAATTTTAAAAGTCACTTGTTTCAACAACCTGATGATGTTGAAAAAAAAAAAAAAGCAACCACACCAACCCAGATGGAAACAGTTCATGACCTTAGAAACTGTGGGGAAGGATGTCGGGAGCAGTTTGCTGTAGTCTCGTCCGTACTAAATGACATCTGATGTTAGTTAAGTGTCAGTAAAGTTTAACAACCCTTTTCCTATTATAAAGGAATTTCTTATGGAGAATTTCAGCAGCTCCTTTAAGATGGAAAGTGTAAATTATTTTGGAGGCACCAGAGATTTCTAAGTCTGCACAAGCACTCAATCACCCCCACACCCAGTGAGACTGAGCTGTAGCTCACCAGTTCCTCAGAGGTGTCTTTGCATGAAATGTGGAGCAGAGCACTGAATTCCCTCCTCACATTCACCTCCAAACTGGGGATGATATTGAGATATTATTGCAACTTCCAAGCTCTCTGAAAGCTGAGTCTTAACGTCCACAGCTTGAGCTGCTTAAACATCCCAGTCTATAAAGTAATTTTGGACAGATTGCTAATTCTTTTTTAATTATGGAAGTAATATAGCACAGACAAAATTAGACACGTCTTATTTGGAATGTTAAATATCGATAATGCTGGTGGATAGAGCAAAGCATTATTGATTAAGTGCCAAGGGTAGTTGGTAAATGGTCTGTGTGCTTAATCAATGAGTTAGTACCCTGAAGAGAGTGATCCTTCAAGCACTTAGCCAAGCCTAGAGATTGATAGCCTTCTGTTTTATTTGAACTTGCTAAGTACGTGCCGTGTGTAGCGCAAAGTATCTTTGTCATTGGCCTGAAAATAAAACTTGTTTCCGTGGATAGATTATGTACTTATAGCTGGCAACAACCATTTCACACTTGCAAATTAAACTGATCCCTGTCAAGTGACTGGGAGTCGTGTTGATTTCAGTGAACCCAGAGAGATCTGGTAAACTGTCAGGATGAGTTTGGTTAAATGTTAGCAGAGTTCAAAGGGAGAATAGAAAACAGCAGTTCTAGTGAATTCCGGAAAGTAATTTGTGTCAGGTTTACTTGAAGGGAAAAAAAAGAAAGAAACAGTATTAAAACCCTAGAGAACCCTGCCCAAACCTTGTGCACAGGTTTTGGCCTTTGTGGCACTGAAATAGGTGTATGGAAACTCCCCTAGAGACCAATCACTGCCTAATGGTTTAGAATATTTAATAAAATAGGAAAATCCTTCTACTCCATTGGACTAAGTATGGATCGACAAACGAGGCCCACAAAGCACTGACCTCACTCTCTTTTCCCATGCATTTAACCAGAATCTCTTCATTAAGCCCAGCACTGTCCAGCATGACTTTGCCTATTTTCAGAGTATCTTACATAAATCTCAAGTCTTCTTCAGTTTTCAACATCAACTTCGTGTGAGCCCCACTCCACTGTGAGCTGCACCTTCCACCTGGTCAGGAAATTTCTGACCACTGCGAGCATTTTCACATCTGTTTGAGACGTACAGTGCTAAGCAGAAACAATCACCAAAAGCCCAGGAAAAGGTCTCCATGCCTGTTGCACTCTCAGCTTCCACATTAGTTCATGCAAATCATTTTGAGGGCTTTTTTAGCCGATTTACATAATGTGCACCCTGCCTTCCTTTTCCTTTTGACATGCATTATTTTTATATTCTGTTTGCACAGAGCTTCAGTGATACACAGATAACAGGGAGCCTGCAATGCCTCCAGCACGCATTTGTGCAGCTTACAAGTACAGAAAATTCCTTGTTCCCCTGGTTACTCTCACTAGATCTGCATTATAACATAAGAAGAAAGAATGACAACTTCCTGGCTGTCACCAGTGAACCCAGCTATTAAGCAAAGATTTTGCAAATAGATATTGTTTAACATCTTAATTTTTCCTTTGAAAACAAGTAGGTAAGAAGAGAACAGCTGTCAGTAAACAAGCAGTCTGAAAGAATTAGAGTCTCTGGAAGAGACATTAAGAATCTGGGCTGTTACATGGCTGACAAAAGCAACTAGGGAAAGATAATGTTTGTAAAATCATTTGGTTAAGTACACTTTGAGAAATGAGTGGAACACAGCAAACTGAGATGTTAAACTCAGGCCTTGACTGTTTTCAAGATGCTGCCAGAGCCAAGCACAGTGTAAGACATCTGCTGATGTGTATTGACCTGATACTCCCTGGCAGTCAGAGTTCGGGATGAGAAATCCCAGTTTTCACCGAGCAAGAAACATTTACATATAAATGTGAAGTGTGCTAGAGCTTGTTCTGAATTTCAAGAAAGGGCTGAGCTATCCGTGGGAGACAGCACAACCCCAAAGTTTGGGGTTATCCTTGCAACAAACACATTCCCCTCACCTGGCAAAGCAGCTGCCGTGCAATAAAAACGTGAATATTACAGGTCTGATCCAAATGAAACCCTCACTGCACTGATTCCCACCCAGCACTTCCCCCGTGATATTTTTGCTACATTTGCCATACCTGCCCTTCTGCTCACAGCTTCCTTACCCCTCAGGATCAGTAATGCGGACATAAAGCTGCAGAACATTCAGGAACATAACCCACGTTTCTGGCACACTGCGGGAAGCATTATTCTACATCACTTGCTGCACCTCAGATCATATTCCATCATGTCAAACATCCTGAAATTGAAATAATAGTACATGACACAAGACATTTGTTACATAATGTGATGTGACTGTTAAAATTTCACCAAAAATATTCTCCTGGTCCATAGACTACTATCAAACCAGACTGGAGTTAATAAATCCAAATTGAATTTGGCACAGAGAGCATGAAAGTAAAACGAGAACAATTTTGTGCATGCATTATATACATAATCCTGTACTTAATATAATCATGTTGAGTTGGAGATGAGGATTTTCTTGTTTGAAACTGGCAGGCTTGTGCAGCTAAAAAAATGTGGTTGTTTTATTTATTTGCATATAGATGTAGTAATAGAAATCTACAGTGGACAAAAAACGCTTTCGTGCACAGTACTGAAAATAAACTTTGCCACCTTTCTAATCATCAGGTGTCCCTAAAGAAAAACACTTGTAGGTAAGGTGAGTTGTTCAGTAAGAACACTCTAGAAACAATTTTTAGAAAGTTTATATAGTGCAACCTGTCACTTGTGATGCTTCCCAACTCTTTCCTAGAGGACTTCTTTATACCCTGTCCTGTTACATCCCAATCGATTACATCCAGTACGTATCTTAATGAGTGATGCAAATTTCTAAACAGCAAGCCCAGACAACTGATACCCCTGGCATGGCATAGAGCTCAGTTCAGATAAATATTAAGGTGAGAGCTTTTTTTGTGAAAATGCCCAAACGTCCACAAAAAAACCCACAAACAGCAGAGAGCATTTTGTCAAATAATTGTATCAATTTCTGTCATCAGTAAAACGCAGAAATCCTAGGTGAGCCCAAACACTATTGCCAGTGAACATTTTCAAGTGCTGAATTTAGGGTTCTGTCCTCAAAAAAATACCCTCAGTTCTATTAACTCTACTGCCTGAAAGCATTTTACTTTCGGCCCTAAGTGTTTTCTGGGTTGAAATACCAAATATGTGGCGACTGAGTAATCAGGGTAAAAATCAAGTTGAGCTCAGACAAACTGATCCTGACAGCAACACCTCTGAGACAGTGACAGTGTCACAAGAGTGAAAGACACCAAGAACTGTGAATTCATTGAGTGAAAGACCCAGTGCATCACCCAAGCACACAAATGGAAAAAAACATGTTCTGAAGTAAAAATTACTCAATCTGTCATGATTTCTCCTTAAGAGTAATTCATCCTTAATTAATAAAAACTACATGCAACTTCTACCTTAAAATATTGTCAGAATGAAGTATCTGTTCTAATAAAATTGTCAAAAGATTACCATAAGTAAGAGATGGCGGAAAGAAGCAGTGATAATTTGGAGGCTCAGGATGGGCTGCTCTTTTTAAAGGGGCATTCTTTTTACATGCTACACTGGCACATATCAAAGAAAGCCCAATTGCTACCTTCAGCTGGCCTCAGAATTAAAAAACAATCATCCACCTCATGACATTATACTTTGTAAATTAAATGAATCTGGTAGTGATCATAAAGTTTCATTTTTAATGAATTCGCCATTTATTCTCAACACATTAAGTGTGAGAGGCTGTTCTCCTTGCCTTAGCAGGAGATTTAGTTATAGTTCAACATCTTCACCAAATAAATTTCACTTGTGATTAAACCAAAGGGAAAATCATACAAATAAAGTGCTGTTAGCTGCAGCCCCAGCCAGCAATGACGTAGCAAAAGAAAAATCTCTTTCTGGAAGGAAAAGAGGTTCCACGATGGAGAACAATTGCTGGAAATCAAACAAGATTAACCTGTCTCTCTTCTGTCTTCATCCTTGTAGTGGACAGGACAGATACCACTCGTCTGTTGTCCTAAAGCAACTGATCCAAAAGCAAAATCACATCTATTTCATGACTGGAATCAGCTTTCATCACACAACAGAAAGGTGGACCTGGAGAACTGAATTAACTTATCTTTGGAAGTCCAGGCAGGACTTATTCTGTGTAAATTATCCCTGGAAACACTTTTTTAGTCTGCTCCTAAGTAGTTCAGTGACACAGACTCCACTATTTCCCCCAGCAATCTATTCTATGGTGCAACGGTTTTTACAACTGGAATTTTTTCCTGATGTCTGGTCTAAATCTGCCTTGCTGCCGTTTTAACTCCATTATTCTCTATCATGTCCCCAGGAGCGATGGAAAACAAATCATTCCCTTTCTCTCTGGAGCAATTCGGAGACACTTGGAGCTCCATCACGCTCCCCTCCTCCTCGTTTAGATGGAGCAATTAAAACTCTGCCAGGCAGGATGGCTGAGCCTCCCACCACCCTTGCCTTGCCTCTCCAGCAGGGTAAAGCACAACTGGCATTGGTGGAATTTAGGATTACAGGCGAAACGTAAGTTGTTTAAATGTTTATATATTTTTTTCCCCCTAATATCCAGATTACTGCCCAGAAGCTGGTATTAACTGCCAATAAATTAAATTCACTAAAAATTCCCCAGGTCAAAGGCTGTTTTACCCACAGCACTACCCACACAGAGTCCTTTTAACTCTCCCCTCTGAGCTGTTCCTTATTCTTTTCCAAATGACTTCTGCAAATTCTGAAGCTCATTTTGCACTTTTACCCTGTCAGGGGCCTAACAGAACAATAGTAGGCTTGGGAACAAACCCCAAAATGATCTGCTCATTTTCCAAACGAGTTGAAAGAAATAATTGCAATGGAAAACAAGAACAAAAGGGAGAACCTTCAAATTTACACTGGTACTTCGTGGTGTCCAAAATGCTACACGTGCCTGCACACACGGGAGGGCTGTACATGTGGGTAAGGATCACATTGATGCTGCACGTTCTCTGTAAGTTAAGTGTTTTTCTGAAATATTTTAAGTGAGCCATTGTTGCAGGTTATTTTGCCACTTGGTTTGTCTCACCATAGTTGCTTCCATGCTTAGAAACAAGACCAGCACAGTCACAGTGGCACAAAAATCATTATAATTAGACATTTTCCTGGTTTGCGATGTTTGTTATAAACAGTTCTGAGTATCACCTAATTTTTTTTTTTTCCTCATGTAGGAGAACTGGGAAGAATAATCAAGAGAGAAAGAGAATTGCTTGTCACATCATTCCCCAGCACTCTGCAGCTCCATGCTGGAAATGCACTTCAGTGATTCAGGAGCTGTGAAAATCCAGGCTGTGATCATCCAGGCTGGAAGGGGAGTGGGGGCTGTTCCAAGGAGGGAGGTGTTGCTTTTGCTACGTTTTATTTTAACATAATACACAGTTGCCAATATGAAAAAGAAATCTTCCTCTGCCTCTCATTCTGCATCAGAATATGCCATGAAATATCAGCGAGCCTCGCTACATTAAGTAATAATGAGCCCACATCTCTTTTTTTTCTGTTTTTGTTGTTAACTTTTGTTTATGATTTAAACCAATAGTCACACTAAACACTTGGAAATAAATTAAGCCTTTTCAGTGTGATTAAATTGGCTGAATGTTTTAAACATGTGACTTCGGCAGATCTAATCATCCCAGGATAGTCAGGGAGTTAATCATGCAAATGGCTTTAGATATTCCAGTTTGCAAAGCTGCGTTTTGGAGCCTGCACTCTTCCGAAGCATCCGCCCTCTGCGGTGTGAACTGCAACTGCTCCGCGTCCGAGCCACGCAGAAACTTCTTAGCTAGCAAAACAGCAAGGCTAATCAAGGAGCACAATTAAAAAGTTTTAATAAAGGGAATCTAAATGCAGCACTGTAGGAGGAAGCACTGGCTCCAGGTAGGAGGGAGTGAGGAACACGGAGTAGCTGCAACACCTCAGCGTCGCTGCTCCTGCAAACCTTCAGGTTTATTACATCTGCTTTGTGGAGTTATTCCTTTTTGTGCCCACTGCACGTGAGGAGATTGATGGTGCTCAGAAATGATCCTTGCTCACTCGCTCTGTTTTGGAGACTGCTCTTCCACTAATGGTGAAACTCATTTACTACTCATAGTAATCTTTTTTATTTTTTCCTACCTTCCTTTCTGTGTGAAGGAACATTTTAGGATGAGTGAGGAACGTCATGGATTCTATCACTCAGTGAAAACTCTATTTTATTTTGACCAGAATCTGAACCTTTCCTACCAAATCTTCTTTCCTATCTCTGGGATGATTGAAAAAGATTGCATCTAGATCCCAAATTTTGATATTACAGCTGACCTTCTTTAAAGCTCCCATTTAATAGAGCAGCTGGAAAAAGACAGAATATGGTCAAAGAAACACCACAGTTTCATAAAATTAATTAACCAATTAGATTTTTTATAAATTATCTGTTCTCTACAGAAGCAGATACTTTAATTTCCAATAAAATATGTTACTCCTATGAATAAGATTTAATATATATGTCTAAATTTATGTACCACCTACTGGCTGGGTTTACTCCTTGATTAACCCACCCAGACACTGCTAAAACAATTAAGGGTAACGAAAGCACAGTAACTCAGTGCAGAAAACAAACTTTCGCAAAAAACCTTCAGAAAATATTCCCCGAATTTTAAATTCTGCCCTGTAATCAACTGGCAATCCCAGTTTTAGTTCAGCTTTATAAAATGCAGCCAACCAAGCAGACCTAAAGCCAGTAAATTAGAGAAGGAGATTAAAATCCCTCTCAGGGGTAAGGCAAGGAAGGATCAAAAATAGAAGTTTGTCAGCTCCTGTGTGCCACCAGAAGATGCCAGCGATATCCTGTCATTTTAGAAACGGATGACCCTGATTTTGCTCGCCTAAGAAGAGTGGGAGTTACGATTCTGCAACACAACAAAGCATAACTGGCTTATAAGGCTTTTAAGGGTTGGAAACAAATTCCCCAAACAATAAGCGATGGGATTGATTGGATTTATAACTGACACTACGCAGTATTTATTTGTAAAATTGAAATGAGTTAGCTTGCCATGCCTGGGAAGAAACACAAGACAAATCTAGGTCTTATAAATGAGGCCCAGAACCAGTTTGTTTCTTCCTTCTGCTTTCTTCCCACACTCAGGAAGAGCCTTCTTCAATGACATTAAGGTTATGATGGAAAAATGATTCCTCTAGAAGTCTACAGAGATTTTGTTAATATGCCTTTATGATGTGATATTATGACGGCAATTCAATTTCATTGCAGGCCTAATGAGACCGTGTTACAATGTCAAAATGAAAGGAAACCATATTAATCAAGTTATAGTACCCCGAGAGAAGGAAAAACCTAAAGAAATTAACCCCATTAAAAACTATTTTAAAACAACATTAAGATTTAGTGAATTCAGAATTGCTTTGCTTTTGTTGGTTTAGTGCTTCAGGTAGGAGCTAAATTTGGCACTGATTTACAACTCATTAAATATATTGACATCAGGGGAATCAGTGCAAGTTTTAAGGAAATACAAACAGAACAAAATTCAGACCAACTGCTGTGGTTATGCGAAGCCTTGGGCGCAGCCTGCTTAGTCCTACAGCTAAAACATCTTTTCCCTTCAGTGAAACCAGAATTTCTACTTTTCTCACATAAAAAAGGTGGCAATTTGGCCACCATCTCAGAATTTAAGTTTTTGCATCTCAGCTCTTTGATACAATATTGGAATTTGTACTGAACACTGTAGAATTAAATTCCCAAAATCACAGAAGAGAAACAAATTGGAGTGGAAAGTTCTTACTGATCTTATTAGAAACAAATATGGAATTGGCAACAATAAAGAGCTAATACATAGACCGAAGGCAAGAGGAGTCTCAGTTAGGTCCCAAGTTGGCAAAACTGAGGCTAAAGGGAGAAGTCACAACTGATAAACAGCTTTTGTAGCACCACCTTTGAGATCACCTGTGAGGGAGGTTAAGTCAGAGTTATAAAAACAGTTTAAGTCTAAAAATGCCTATATTAAAAAAGCTAAAGAAACAAACAAAACCCTGGATATATTGATTTTTTTTTTTAAAAATCAATTTTTTTCAACACAGCCCTTTTCATCTGCATTCTTTGAATTTTATATCAAGGATTTTCGTCCTTTCCAAGCTACTGTTTCTTATTAGGTGCAAAAGTTAGAGTTGCAATATTAATGAGACTTTGATAAAGGCTAGCACAAGCATTCCATCTAAAACGTGCCACTGTCATTTTCCAAACCATTTGTTAGTGGCGACATAAAGTTCTGCTCTCTTTAAAATCTGCCACCCTGAACAGGTCCCAGAATTCCCAGTGCAGCAGGGTGAGACCAGAATATAGAATATTTTATAGCATAGGTACATTCCAATTTTCAGCAAGGTACTTACAAGAATAAACTCAGCAAGAGCTGGGCACCAGACATTTTGGACATGCACCAAAATATTGTAACAAGTCAAATCCTGTTCCAGCAAACGCTGATATTTACATGGCACCACGAAGAAAGATTTGTGAACCAACAAGATTTCCATTGATTTTTGCTCCTATTGCTGTCAGACATGCAGAGATGGCACTTTGTCATCACAGTATTAGGGAAAATTGAGGGAAGGGAAGTATAAACCCCTCCTGAACTCCAAATCCAGGCTCTATTTTTGCTTCTCCTTTATGGACATGCACAAACACACATAAAGCACATACTCAGAAAACCTTTCTGAAGATAGTTGGCACATAATAAATCTTTTTTATTTTCAGCTGTCTATGGTAAAACTTGAATAAAAATCTGTTTTGAATATCATTATTTAGTACCTATAATTCAGTGTTGTATCCCCATGGCAGGAGCCCTTGCAGAACGAAGAACAGAAATAATCCCTGATTTCCCTGTCCTAAACCATGCTGATAATCTCAGTACCAACAACCAGGTTTACTTTTCATGATTGCACGCAATTAAAACCAGCAGATTTATGTGTAATTCCACAATTCCTTTCAAAAGATTGCCACACATTTGCTGCTTTCTGAGCTACTCAAACTGAAGGAGGTCTGAAAGAAAAGATTTCAGGCTACAGACTTTTCACAGATGAAATGCTTCAAGAGCTCAGGTTAAAGCCAATTAACTTTTTTGGTCCTTAACTTTTGGTCCTGCCAATTAACTTTTTCTATCAATACCTGAACTTTACATATAACCCACAACTTTTCCCCTGCAAAGAAGTGTTCCAGCACTGAGCCAGCCCTGAGCTCCTCATGAGTAGATACAGGTGCAAAAACATTAGTTTTTGGCAATACCTTACATTTGTTTTGTCCTTTGATCAATCATCTCCAGACCAATCATCTCCAGGGACTCTGCAGCTCTCTGATAACTCTTCCCTCGTTGATATTTTGGAGAAGCATTGATTATAATTACATAACTCTTGGAAGTTATCTTGTTTTGCTGTGTTGCTCTGTAAACTTCTATCCTGTTGTATTTGACTTATTAAAAAAAAAGTTGTTGCTGTATGGAGATTAATTATGACTATTCCATGATCAGTGTACAACATGGCTTGCACAGTTTCTTGCACAATGATCCAAGATTTGTGTCTCCTCTGGGTCACCAAACTATGGCATGTGAAGCAGTTATTTATGCAATTTGAAAATTTAATTTGTGCTCTACACCTCCCATCAAATTGCTTCATTATTACCCTTATTTTTATTATTGTCATTATTATTGCTATTATTGTTGTTATTATTATTATTATTTATTATTATTATTATTATTATTATTGAGATTCCTCCCTCACAGGCTGAGTTTCCTTAAGCCACTGAACTCACTCTTGCTGTACTCTTCCATAGCTCTATTGCAGACAAACACTCTTTTTTCCTGACACATCAAAAAGTCCACGGTACTCCTACATATCTGATTTTAATTCATTTCCATCAGCAGTCTATTGGTGTTTCCCTCATGTTTTGTGTCTTGGTATTGCAATGTTTCATTATCTTCCTTTTGGCACGTACATTTCCAGCATGGTGGTGCCTAACAGGTACATTATGTTCAGAAACTCATTTAAATAGAAGGTTTCCAATAGCTTTTCTCTCTAAGAAAAACAATTTTTTTGCTTATAGACATATCTATATATTGACTTCATTCAATATGTGTAGCAACCTTAGTAATTTGCTCTTACCAAAGCTTTTCCTTGCTTTCTGTTGGCATTTAATTTTAATACCAGCAATTTAATTTAATTTTCATTATTCCTCCTGTTCCTAACTCCTTTATTTCAGGAAGTTTTCCATTTCCTAATGGAGCTGATTCATTTTCCACAGACCATAATAATGTCCTCAGCTCCGTCTTCAAATGCTGCCGCCTGGCCCCGGGAACATTTCAAAGCAAGAACTCCATAACTGGGTGTTTACATTTCAAATCCAGAACCTCTTCTACATTTTCGTGTGTCATTGGCACAACAAACATAAATTCAGGTTGCTCACTTGCATGTCTGATCCAACAGAATCCAAGCCTGGAAACGTCTGCACAAGATCCAGCAAGACATTTCTTTGATAACCAACCTGTGAAATAATTTCGCTGCTTACCAGCATGAATGCTGAGGTGTTTCTCGTTAGAGTAATTTTAATGATTGGCATGCACTGTGTGTTTATATTTTTGTCAAATATTGGGAAACCAATTAGAACAATATAATGCCACTGGGAAAAAAACATCATTTGCAAAATAATTATAAGCAATTGGCACCAGATGTTCTATTTCTTCAAAATTTGCCTTTGCAGTTCTATAATATTTATATTTTTCTTTTGGCAAAGTGCTTAAGTAATCACACCTCAAAAGGCTGGATTTTTCCTTTTTCTAGGTTTGGGTTTATAACAAGGGAATTCAAAGGCAAAGCTCAGGTCATATTCCCAAAGTCAGACCTGGTGGTTTCATTCCCTGCCACAGAAATACAATATCTTTTCTATTAATCATACCTATCTCCTGATCTAGAAGCAGAGATAAACAGAACATTTCATCAATACTGTTCTGCTAAACCTGCAGCCAAAGGGAATCAAGGCACTGATAAGAAGCTTCTCCTACATACAAGAAACCTGAATATTCCTGTCATGGCCGTTGGCCGTTCCTTATCCATCTACTTTCACCTAAAGAAATAAAGTTGTTTCATCTAAAGAACTAAAGATTTTAATCTAAAATGGAAAGTTTTTGATAACCCTAGACCAAAAATCATCTAAGCAAAGATTTATTTTTCACTTGTTTTCCAAAATGGATGAGAGTGCTTGTTCTAAGTTTCAATGATTTTCTTTCGAAAAGAAGAGCAAATTCTTCCTGAGGCCACAAAATATTCAGGGCTCACTGGAATCCTGCAGTATGAGCGCTCACATAAGAGAATTTAATATTTTTTAAATCTTTGTGTGAGAAAGAGAAATCATTTGCAGAAATAGGAAAAGCATTTTGTTTATATTCAAGTGTTTAGACTCACGTTCATCCAGAAAACCTTAGTACACCGCAAATTCCAATTTTTCTTTTTTTTTTTTTTAATTCTAAAAGTACATTCACTGTATTTTATTACATATTTCATGCTTTGTCTGAGCAATAAACAGCTGTAGGCAAAGAAACACAACACAGCATGAGTTGGCAAGGCCTTGACAAACACCATCTCGACAGCTCTGCCACCACAGTTAATAACAACCAGTCAATAAAAACCCTGTGCCATGAACTCTCAGAGCTCAGACATAATCTCTGCTTATCTCCAGCCTTTGAACTCCTAGAAAATAAAACTTTCTTCAGCATTTTACTTATTCTTTCGCAAGATTCCCTAAACGTTCTTGTTTTACTGTCTCAGGTAATATCATATTATTTAGACTGAGGCTCTGCAATTATTTCTGAGATTTGAGCTCGTGCCTTGTACAAATTTTATTGACACCATCAAGTCACCGGGCTGATGGCACCCTCAGACATCAGCTGTTAACAGCTATGAATTCCTCGACAACAAGTGAATAGGAAAATAAAGCTACACTTGGATAATCAGAGGAGATTGTAGAATGCTTGGAACACGCAGAGTTTATTACTGTGTCTACTGGCTTTGTAATGTTGGGTCGTAAAACAGCAAAAACATTTAAAACAGATTTAGAGCTTTTATTCGCTGCTAAATCTACCCCTCTGTTTAAACAGCAAAAGGAGTTTCATAAAAAAAAACAGATTATTTTTTCCTCGAGATTATCACTGATGCAACGGATGTTTAATTTTGAGGGTGGAAGAAAAGGCAGCATTGTTTATTATATTCAAAATATTAATTAATTCTTTGCTCGATGTGAAGCAATACAGAAATGGTGGTACTTGGAAAACCTTTCACCTTTTGCTAACAACATGAGGACAAGTCCACAAGAAGGGGTTTCTAAACTTCCTTAGTTTTATTGTACACGTAGTTGTCACATCAGAACGGGTGTGAGAACAACGACCCTCGTCAATTAAAGCATGTGAGAGACAAAATACAAAAATAAGATGGGTTAACTGCTTAGATACCTTCTCAGGATGGGTCTCCTCCTTTGGGGTTAGATGGATTTGCAATGGCTTTCTGGCTGAAATATGTATTTTTACAGTTCACTTGGAAGAACTGGAAGTCTTGCTCTCATCATTTCTGGGGTTTGCCTTTCCTCCTCCTCCACCCTGTGATCCTGGCTCTGCTAAAATCTCTCTTCTTGCTCTATTTTCTCACAGACTCTATTCCCGTTCTCCCTTTTTCTCCCACCAGCATTCCTTATAGAAAATGACATTTCTCTGCCACACCTGGGTCCCTCTGATCCACAATACTGCACCCAGAATAATGCAAACAGGAAAACTTTCTCTTTGCTGCAGAGATATATTGATTTTTTTTTTCAAGTCCAGCTGTCTCTTAACACATAGGCACCTATCAACCACTAATAAGCAAAAATGTGACATTCAAAAGCTTCTTTTCCTCATAATATGATTTAATCCCTTTCCTACCAAGGCAAAAAAGTCTCCAAGTGGGAATCCTGGAAGAAGTCAGAAATCGGAGTGTTCTCTTGATGGTAGGACTCAGCAGAGACTCCATTAGAGAGTCTCTTGTGATGGTTTATTTCATTTCCCAAAAAGGAAGAAAGAGAAATCCACGAAGCTGTTCTACAGTGAAGGGAAATAAACTCTCATATGTGCACCACATTTGAGATTCTTTTTTTTTTTTCACTAGTGGCAGCATGCCAAGAACCAGAGTTAAATACTTTCCCAGCTCACTCTTTCGTCACCTACCACCATATAAATCAATTTATTACCAAGTCTACATGAGGTTAAGCAAGTACATGCAACTCGGGCTCAGGTGCGAGTGCAGATGGATTTTAATCCATTTCACAAATCCAGCCACAGCTACGCTGGTTTCATAGCTTAAAATACGACTCGGGAGAGGAATTGATGAAAGACTACATTTACTGATTATCTCCAGTTCCTTTAGTTCACTCCATATCATCTCCCTCACATCTTCAGCTTCCATCAAACTAATCAAGATTCAATAGAAAGAAAAATAAGCTTTTGAGACCTGCTTCTGAAACCTGCAGGCCCAGTGGAGACACGGAAATGTCGACACTCACTAAGCAAACTATTATTCATAACATCTGCCTATCGAGTGCAATGTGAGCTCCTGTCACTCAGCACTGACATGTCTAGGACTGAGACCCGAGCAGAACATTATTATCTTCCACAAGAATATGCTAATTCCTTTTGTATCACTGATACACAGTATCCTCTGACATCCACAGCATGTTCTGCTGTGATATATTAATTCAAGATTTAAAAAAAAGAAAGGACTATGCAAAGGCACTGGTAAAGGCAACATATATCTGGTAAAAATTGATTAAAAGAATGAAACCGTTCTCCCAGTAAAATTATTTTCCCCATGTAACAACAGAATTTTTCCCATCGGCCTCAGCGGTGCCAAGACTCCACCTGATATCCAGATTTTGGGTTTTTAATTAATAGCAGGGCACGTTATTAGCTGTGTCACTCTGTGGCAAGTAAAATTTTTAAAGGGTTTCACTTTCCTATTGATTTCTATAGAACACATTGACTAATGAGCAAAATAACTTCTCTCCAATTCAATTAGGATTAAGTGTGTATTATCAAATCACACTACACAGGCATTCCTGCCAGCTTTTTCAAGCAGTGAGTGACCATAATCACATGTACTTGATACACATAATGACAACACATTATTTTACAGCTCAGAACGAGCAGGTGGGACTCTCACAGTGCCTTCTTATTATATTTTCTACAATAGATTCCTTCCTTTTCATATTTGACTTCTCTGCCCTTCACCGATGTCCTCGATGATTTCCTCCACCAAGTGCTTCGCTACTTCACCTCCCCTAATTAATTCTCAGCTTCCAATTCTCCACTGACCCCCACAGAACCCTCTGCAGGCACAAAAGCTTTGAAACCAAAACCCTCAGTGAGCAAATGTTGGCCAGAGAGCTTTTCCTCAAGCTTCTGCAGCTTTCAATGTGATCACACAAAATGCAGCCCCAAATCGTGCGTTGAGCAGCATTACAGTGTTGTGCCTCAATGGCATTTTCCTGTTGTTGGACTCCAGAAAAATCACAAAATTAGGCTCTGAGTGTGGAGACGAACCTGCAGGTTCACGCTCAGCAACGAGACTTTGCAAAGAGAGAGTCTCCTGCAAATTCAGTTCTTTTTTTCCTTCACTTGCCAAAAGAATCCTCCTCCTCCTGCATATGTGTAAGCAGAGAATACAGGACGAAAAGTGCTGGATTCCAAAACTTCAGTGAACAGATTTCTAGTTTTACTTAGCTATCTCTAAGTAAAAGAAAAAAAAAAAAAAATTAAAAACCCCTCAGGTTAAGAGGAAGTTGAGAACAGCTGAGATAGACCCAGTATGGTAAAAATTACAGCTTGAACAAGAAAAATGCATAATTCTCTCTCACACATCAGCTGAAAAAAAAAGCTTTACCTTCAATTTTATAAAGCATTCTTTACTCTGCATTTAACATTTTTTTTAACCATTGTGTTCAGTGCAAACAGATGAGCTGTAAAAAGCTGGACCAGGGAGAATCAGTGCATTTATTTGCATTAATCTCTCAGCAGAGACAGCTCCAAACCTGCTGGACTTCCAGCAGCTCTGGTCTTCCACGTGCCGAATTTCCAGCACAAAATGCACACTTGAACACCAAATGCAGGGGTGGAAGTGAACAACAGCAAACTGGCAGATGTGAAGAAATATCAGCAATTCTAGAATTCCTTTGCAGTTAAATCAAAGCCCCAGTGAAACTCAAGGACAGCAATTTTTGTCTTCAGTTCCATGGACCTTCAATGGTCCTTATTCAGTGTACACTGAGCTGGGATCCAATACAATAACAGGAATCAATAAGATATTTGCACTATATAAAGAATTCAATCTAGATGACTTTCACCACATTTTGCTTTCACTGAGTGCACAGCACTTGGTATCTTTATTACAATTGCACTATTATTACGATATCTTTTTATTATGACTTAACCACCCTTTATACATTTTAACACCAACAAGTACCTGGTTTAAAAAGAAAAGTTAATTTACCTCATGCCCACAAGAAGCCACTTTTCAGAACATCTTTCCTGCCCTTCCTCCCACATTATAAACTACACACATTTACCCTAATCCTGCTTGATTTACAATCTCCGCCATTCCTGAATTTAACCTGTTGTACAAAAACAGGCAGCTGAAATTGGAGACAGCTTTTGAATGGTATTTTAAGGACTTTGGAATCAATCAAAAAAAGCAAACCAAACGCAAGCCAACCAAGATCAACCAGCTATTAAGTCTACATAACCTACATCCAAAGTTAGAGTTCAACCGACGCCTCAGGGAAAGACAGAAATATTTTGCTCCCAATTTGGTCTCTGGGCACTGTCATATCTCGTACAATATCTGACTCTTTCAGAAATGACATTTTCATGTCATAAAGTCTAATTGATAGGCACTTTCAAGTGCTATTTTTAGAGATAACATCCAAGACTAACGAATGCGATGCACTACGAAGTTTATATGGAGTTAAATCAAGCTGTCTTGTCTCTGTTCAAGTCATGCTTTTCTTGACAATAATACACAGTAACAGCAACACTCCTCACATGGAGGTTTATAACCTTCATCTCTGCCTGAACTGTGCTTTCACTTGAAACAATATTTACCATTGACTCGAAAGCCAAGAGTTCTGCTGCGTGTTTGTTTGGTTAGCCCGGACCCCCGCTCTCTGGATTATGTATCATTGTGCAGTTGATACAAGATCAGATCAGTCACATTTTCTGTGACTTCAGAGTCAATCTTTTCATTTTTTTCTTTTCGGAGGAGAACACCAGGCTGAATAAAGAAAAATGCTATTCTGGGCTCGTTTCAGTCTTTCACCTTCCATAGGTTTATCCTCGTATTTTCTGGCAGATTTCACCTTTTCTCACATTCCACCAGGAAACTTTGATACACAATTTTTACTTTTTATCCTCAAATGACTTCAAAAACCTGACTACAAGTAGCCTTTTACTACAAGCCTCTTCTCTGCAATACAAACCAAAAAGTGAAGTAGCTCTGCTTCATTTACCCCCACGTGGCTCAAGTAGGTTTGTGGGATTCTTTCCTCATGAAATCTAAGGTCAAGGTTCTCTCACGGTTTTTTTATGATTTCTCTTTCTGGTTGCATTGTTGGTGGGTTTGTACATCTATGTAAAGATTCCTTACACAGACTGCAAAACATTTAGTAAACAATGCTAAGCTCTAGATGTGTCAGATTTTAAGGAAGAGTATTTCTGATACTTCGAAAAATTAAATGAATAGCAAACAATACATTTCCCGTGAAGTGTTTTCTACTCTAGCATGGCTTCACAAGCCATCCCTGTGAAATTGCCTTGAACTTGAATAAAAGAATTACAAGTAGAAGCAGATAAACTTTTCAACAAACTTAATTTGATCAAATTTAAGCACACTGACTTTTGTTTAGTAAAGAGCCAGTCACTATAATTATACCACAGAGTTAGGAAAGAATGAATAAACTGATCCTTGTCGAATTTTTCTTGCCCTAAATATTTTTAAGACATTTCAAGTGCATTAATATTCATAAGAGCGTTGAAAACCTTGCAATCTGATCATTTCGGGGAGGTAAAAAAAATTAACACTTTTTTTGTTGTTGTTGTTCCAATATTGGGAATCTCCCCATCCACTCTGATTATACAAAAAAGACATCCTGATGACTTCTGTTAACTGATTCAGCAGGAAAAACTCCAGATATTCATTTGCCCAATAGGCATGGCACTTTTCAGGGTGCCGTTGTCCTTCTGGAGGTGGATCCATGCAAGATCCAAAGGGCCCTGTCCCACAAACCCACAAGGCCAAGAGCATCAGCAATGAGCCACCAAGAATATTCTTCCAGTTCCCTCATTATCAAGTGTCTTCCAGCATATTGTATCTGCATCATCTCTTCTCCATCCCAGCTACCCAAAACGAATTGTTAAAACAAAAACCAGGCTTTTACCTCACTTCAAAATGCACGCAGAGCTAGAAGGGGCACCCCAATGGCTCAGCTGGAGTTGTGGAAAGAAATTTCCATATGGAAATACAAGAGACTGATGTTAGTGAAGCTCAAAATCCATGTATTCCTCAGCTACTTCATCATTTCTCCCAGACTTCATTAGAAATAGGATTCAGAAAAGAAGGTCTATTGAAATGTGAGACACAGAACTGTTTTCAGAAGCCCTAATCACACATCCATAGCAGGACACGTGACAAACGATTGGGCAGGATGTCAGGAAAAAGGACATCCCAGTTAACTTCCTATTGACCTGGAATACAGTATTTTCCAACAGAAAACAGTATGAACACTAATTTTAAGTCAAGTTGACAGATCTAACTCCAAATCATCACAAACTTCAAACACAAGTATTTAAGGGTTATATTAAATAGCCTCAAGAGAGCTCTCAAACACCTTCATCCCTTTTCCACTCAGCAAACACGCTGAGGGGAAATGCTCATAAAAAAAATAAAATTTAAAAAAAAAAAAAAAAAAAAAAGGCTTAAATCTGCACATTATACTGGTAAAAAAAAGAAAAGGAAAAAAAAATTCATGAGGATAAAAGTGTCAAAAGTAACCCGAGGTCTGGCAGCTGACAACAGTAACCTGTAGGGAAGTTGGTTGGGAAGCTCTCCAGAATCATTCTGGCACAGAGCACTCCCTTTAAAATGGCAATTCACCCTAACTTCAGCCTTCCAGCCAGTAGTTGGAAATATTTATCACACAACAAGAAATAAACAAAATTTTACTTAAATCAACATAACTCGTTGAGAACAGTGAAGAACTTAAGAACAGTGAAGCTGCAGTTCACGCACGCGACCTTGCTGCCGGATATATGATTTTTCTGGTGAAATGGGGTTTATCTTCCTAATGCCTTGTCAGGTGCTCTGCAGCTCTGGCTTATCTGAGATTCCACCCTTGGGACTGGCTGTGAAAACAAGGGATAGACTGTAATAAAGTCAACCTTCGTTGTGCTCCAGCTCTTCCCTTGGAAAGGTCAGTGCCCTTGCAGCATGTTTGGTATGTTTTTAATTTGTTAGCATTGCTATTCCAAAATAAGCCAATTTCTTTCACACGGCTGCATTGACCACCAGAAATAAAACAATTAGCAGATGGCAGAGCACAGCCCAAAGGGTTTGGTTCAGCTATTGCACACGTAGCTATCTCCACTTTACATATCCGGCTTCAGACGTCCCATAAAATTAAAAGGGGTGAGTTTGAATTTAAAAATACTCTGTCTGCAGATGTAAAACCCAAGATCTAGTCAAGATCCAAACTCTTCAGAGCCTTGCTATGCTGCACTTTCTTGTTCCTGTTATTTTTAGTGCTGTTTTGTGAAAGAAGTAAGGATGTAAGTCGGGGTGAGAGGAATCATAAGAGCACATGAGCTTCAGATTTCAAAGCTTGCCCTTGATGGAATTAGAGAAAATTCCATTTCAGCTGGATTTCTTTATGCTAACACAAAGCCCCCAAGACAAACAGAATTAAATACACACAATTCAAGAAAGAATATGATGCTATTATCCTAATTTGAAAATGAAGCTGTCAATAAAAGAGAAAAACCGATTGGGATGAAATCAGAGTAAGAAACAACAAATGAACTCTGCATTTTTATTTTCATCTGCTCTGCTCTATGGTAAAAAGGGTGAGGATTTCTTTTATTGCAGCTAGAACACTTTGATAAAAGTGTTTTCGTTTTCTCTCATTCTTCTTCTAAAAAGAAAATATCCATTCCACTGTTGTAAATGACTCAGGTTTCTCAGGCCTCCCCCTGCTACGAATTCTTCTGCCCTGTAAGTTCCTACAGCTACAGATGGAAATGGACACAAAGCACTTGGATATCACTGAGCAAATCTTCACTGAGTTCTTTACCCACTCCTGGCAGCCTTTGGGTGTGCATCATTTCACATAAAGTGAATCTACAAAAAGGAGAACAGAGATAAGAGACATAAACCAAAAATGCAGCATTGGAAAACGCAAATTACAGATCTTTATTCTCCTAAGAGCCACCTTACTGGCCACTCTTTTGTGTTCAACAGCTTGCCCATTAACCCCCTGAAAATAAGGAATTAGCTTTGTGTTTGCCACCAATTACTGCAAGCTAGGAGCAGAATCCTGTCAGTAAAATCTGTGGGTTTTCTGAATGGACAAAGCAAAATTGCAATGGTCTTCTGCCTTCCTGAGATCAGCTGAATCAGTTCAGCTGTTCAAGGCCTTTTACCAAGGTCACCTTAAGAAAAAATGAATAAAACAACCAAAAAAACCCAACGAGATCAGCTCATACTGGATGTACAGAAGTTGTCTGTGCAACTAAAGTCAAGTTTAGCCCACATTTTTTAAGGAGGTGTTTAGAATTCCTTCTGATAACCTGAACCGTGTGCATGCATCTACTGGGCAAGCTTGCCACTAGCAGACAATTAAAAACACAGCAAACGTGCAGGATCAGCCTTCTGTCATCTCCACATTTGAGAGAGATCTGGGTTTGTGCCTCGTCAGCGCTCTGCTAATTAACTGTATTCTGACTATTCTGCAGAAATGATATTTTAGCTTGTAACGTATCAGATGAATATTATGGACAAATAAACTTACACTGCAGAATTGTAAAGTCACTGTCAGTCTGCTGCATCTTACCCTGAGAAAGCTCAGAAGGAGCCCAAATGTTGATTATACCAATATTATTCAATATGAGGCATTTGTACATGGACCAGAGTTTAGTATTTCAGTATTTGAACACACAATGAAGTCTCAAGCCAAGAGTATTAAAATACAGGTGTCTAATGAGATAAATGTCATGAATATCTCAGGACTAAGATGTGTTTAATCCAACTTTCTCCAGGTTGCTCTAAAAATACTTCTAGTCTGCTTACTGAAAAAGGAAGATGCGTTGAGCTTGTAATTCCATGTAATTCACAATCAGAAAAGTAATATTCATTGGACCAGTGCTCGAAGCAGGTCCTTCAGGACAGTTCTGACTAAAACCTAATGGTTTTTGCTTCTTCTTCTTCTATTTTATTGGCTCAGAACGGAGGTCAGTACATGAGGTGTGGATATTTTTCTCCTGTATGTGATACAGTCTCTTAACATACTGTAGTCTGATCGTAAAATAATTCTTTACCCAGTGCTACTGGGTTTGTCCATTAGGATTCTGTGCTAAAAGTTCAGAATATAAAAGGTGAAAAGAGAATTTCCCACATTTTAAAGACAGCCCAAACAATCTTTGTGGCAAGATTGTGCATTCACTGAAAGCAGAAACAAAACCCTGACACAACACAGGGGCTGGAAGCTGTAGGATAAATTATGCTTGCTGTGTTTTTCTGAATTGAATCCTGCCTGCATGATCAGCAGCATTCAGACTCCCAGCAGGGAAGTCTCCAAAAGAGAGGGAAAACTAGGCAGGAGGCTTTAAAGAAAGCACAGAGAAATGTACTGAAGGAAAATTCTGGTTGAGAAGTGAAATTGGTTAAATTGCCTACAGCAAGTCTGTGCAGAAGAAGGGTCCACACTGATTTCCCTGCTTTGAGGGGTGGAGAGAAAAGCTTTGCAGAGCATGAAAAGCAAAAGCCTGTATGGAAAACTTGTTCATTATGGACAATTTCTTTACAGATAATCTGTTTTGGAAGGAGATAGAATAAGGGAGACATCAAAGAAACAACCATCAAAAACAGAGTGAAGGCATGTATTTGGAGGCATCAGTCAGCAAAAGTCACCAAAAGCTGTGAATGCAAGAACAAGCTCATGGGAACAGAAGATACACCCTTGTCTGGGCCTGAAAGCAAGGACTGGGAAGGACAGAGCTGGAAGATTCTTCCATCAGAGAGTTTACCCAAGAGGCAGGAGTCATTTCTGCTTCGTCATTGCTAACCAGCAGGAGCATGCAAATATTCAAGATTGGATTAATTGTGAGTTTTTAAAAGTCAGATCATGACTGGGAGGTGGGAGGAGTAAGCTAAGCTCCAAAGCAGCTCCAGAAGGAAAATGAACAGCGGCCCTTTGCAATTACTCAGAAAAACAGGAGCTGCATTCTGAAGGTGCTGCTTGTGTGTGAATTAAACTCAGCATTCACCCAGAGACGTTCACCCTCAGAGAGACCCATTCACCCTCAAACTGCTGGTCCAGGCTTTCATGCACATCCCCATCTGAGAGCATTCGTTTCTATCAGAATAGATGGAACCAGGGAGCCCAAATCTCTTCAGCAGCTGAGACGACCTCAGTCCTTCTGTACAGGTGATCTGCTCCTTCCTCAGCAGCACACCACGGCCTTCCTCTGGCACAGAACCAGGGATTGTTCCTCCCAGATATCAGGACCATTTTTCAAACAGTAGAATTTTAGAGCTGTGTCTTCTGGGCACCATAAAAATGTCAATCTCGGTGTAAGGCATGAACTGACCAATTTGTCTCCAGGCAATTCAAGTGTACAGAAAGGGCAGAACAAACGCCTGGAACAGAGCACACGAGACAAAATACAGTCAGGAACAGACCACTGAACTCCTCAGATTTGCTCTGTCTCCTGCACAATTTCACTCCAGATCACATACTAAGGATAATGCTCGAACGTGTTGGAAATCATCCATGAATGCAGTGTACGACACTCCCCAAGGGCGGCTCTCTCCAGAATGGAGACGAGCAAAGCTTTAGGTTAGAGCTGCAATTCAGGTGCAACCAGGAGTGTTCAGTTTAATTTTTAAGAGACCCAGAACCCTTCCTTGTGTAGTGCACAGACATAACTTCCTTATTAGCCTGAACTTGCTCTGCACACTGATGAAATAACTCCGATTCCACCATGTTTGTGAACCTAAAATGAAGGAAAAAACTATTTTTCCAGGACTGGACACTAATGCCATCAAACAAGAAACCTGGCCTTTAAAGGACTACTTTTTTCAGTATTACCTCAGTACTGAGTTCTTCTAACCTGCTTTTCCACCTCTCTGCTTTGATGAAGAAAAAGCAAGAACAAAACCTGAAGAATGAATCACAACTGGGTTTGAATGTAAAGATGTCACCTTCCACAGCAACCATGCTTACTTTTCAAATCAGTTCCTTTGAGACACGATAATAGGTTTCTAATGACCTAATTAATTTCACACTAAGTGTGTTTTGCAAATGTACAAAGTTAGACAGCAAACTGCTGTCTGTGCTTTGGTAAGGAGTGGCTGTCTCCAAACAAATCTCTAAACCCAATGTACAGTAATTCATGCCGACACTTTATTCTAATTACAGCTGAATATAATGGCTCAGCTGAGCTGCCAAATTTCACTGCAAGTAACACTTTGTTAGACACTAAATAAAACAACATGAAAACAAATTATCAATCCACGTTATTTTAGCTGAAACCTTGGTTTTTTTTCTGAACACATAAAGCGACTGAAAGGTATAATGTAACTGATGGGATTATCTGATTCAGAAAATTAGAAGATTTTTTTTTTTCAGTAAAACTAACAGACATATGTTTATTCACATTAAAGCAGACCTCATAATACTGACACTCATTTTCCTGGATTCCCTGAAATTGTGATGGGGAAAATTACCACGAACTGAGAAAAAACTGAGGTATTTGTTCTTCCCTCTCTCTGAACACGCAGATTCTGTCAGGATGGATTTCAGGAGCTGGTTAACTCCTGCTTCAGAACCAAGGTAAATTGTATTTATTCATCGCTGTGTATCAAAAATTCCTCTTTCCTGTGTTTTAGGAACATGCCAGGACACCCCAGCAACACACAGACATCACAGCAGAACAACCAAGAAATGCAGCACCTCAGACAAGGGGGTTTTTCACAAGCAGATTATATGAAAATTATGGCTTTAGGGCAAACAGCAGAGCTGAGTGTTAAAAAGGTTTTATATATTTAGTTTTTTTAATTATCATTATTTTTTTTAAAATGTCTTAGCAAACTTCTGCTCAACTAGAAAAAAGTTTTGGAAAATGCGTAACAGTAAGTATAAATTGTGTATATACAATAAAAATGTGATGCACACTAAGGCAAAAAGGAGATTTTACATGTTAATAGCTTTCATGGAAATAAATATTCTACAGGAACATGCTCATGTAAAAGGAGAAGCAAAGAGCTGAGCTGGTTTTTCTTTGTTACTTTTAGGGAGACTGAACATTCAACATCTGTATATGAGATTTTTGAAGGTTTATAGGATTCAAAATATAGAGGCTTTGAAATCAACATTTAAAATAATAAAGCCATGAGAATAAAGGGAAAATAAAAGCCAATAAAATAGAAATACAGGTAAAAATGTACTCAAACAAAACCAAAACCATGCTGAAAATGCAGGTGTAGGAACTGGCATCCAAACCAACACGGGCTGGAAGTACAGGAACAGCACCACCATCTGTATTTTAAGCATTTTTTAAGAAGGCCTCACATTCATTCAACAGAGGACAAAAGCCCAAATTCTCTACACTAGAAGAGTCCCTCCTTTGTCATACTGGTACCCCGCAAAAAGAATATTCATTATAAAAAGGCAGAAAAATTTTCTGTAGGATAATATGAATGAGGCATGTAGTTAATCCAGTAAGATTCCATTAAGAAGTGAGCTGATGTTCAGCCAACTAATTACCCATTCATTAAAACAGAACCATAAATGACATTTCCAACATATTACAAAACCCCTCTGCAGTAATATTTTCCCATCTACATCTATTCTGACATTTATATTCTATGTCTCTTTCATAATTATTTCAAATAATTCCTCTGACATATTGAGGGGAAAATAGCTTAAAAAGAGATTACTTAGCACCTACCAATGGCTCCCCAAGAAAGGAGCAGGACAAAGTAATTATGTTGGGGTATTAATATAGAATTGATGTGCTCGGAGTCCCTAACAATCACTACTGTGCTTTAATTTTTCCACAGTGAAAACTCTAAGGTGCTTGAAATTATTTGCACGCACCTACAACTCGAGATTCACCCTCCCAAAAAACGAGCACACGTGAAACTCACTCATTTGATTCACACAAAGTGACACGGGACTGAGAAGTTGGCATTAATAAATAAATAACTAAATCCAGAGCTGGTGTTTTCATGGCTCAGTTCTGCTTCTGCTGTGCTCACCAGGAAAGGAAAGAGGAGAGAGGGGCGAACACACATCTCCAGACAAAAACAAACGTGGTTGCAACCAAAGGAGATCTTGATGCTCAGCACAAATTGATATTTGTGGTGTGTTCACTCAGGCCCTCCCTGCACCTCCTCGGCTGGTAATTAGCAAAGCCACAAAAGCTGACAGCTTGCTGGAAATGGTACAGCCTCGGGGAGATTTAGGCCAACAAAAACCTGCAGTCCTCTGAAAGACTTACAAGCACATTTTCATATCAAGATTTCAGCACATTTTCATATCAAGATTTTTTGTATAAAGATTATTTCTTTGCTATAACACTATTATAATAAATATATAAATAAATAGAATTTGTCCTTCACCCGTTGCTCCACGTTCTGCCTCCCAAACTGCACTTTGTTTGAGCAGTTTTTCCATCTTTGCATCCTTTATCTTACAGTTCCTGTCCTTATCCCTCTCCCACTACACATTTTTCTGACCTAACTTCTAATGATATTCATATTTAAAATCCATCTGACTTTGTGCCGATCCCAGATTTAGTTCCAATCAAGAAAACTTAGTCAAAAAAAACCAACTTCAAGAAAACCTAGTCAAAGCCAGTGATGCATTACAGCACACATCTGATGAGATAACGACATCTGAAAGATAAAATAAAGAAAAAAGGCCCCAACGCAGGTTTGCAGCCCTGCAAATGTTCTCAGTGCCATAAAAAGAAAAAAAGGTGGGGAGCCACGGTTTTATCGTGTGCTGTTTAGGGATAAAAGCAGCTCCACCTGATACTGAAGCTACAGCTCACACTGCATCTACAGAAGAACTGACCCACACAATCAGGAGAACGCCTCATCTCTCCAAAGATTTAGAGATTTTTGGATTTTTTCTCTTTCCTTTCATTTTACGGCATTACCAAACTCCCGGAAGGCAGAAAACAGATGGGTCAAGAGACTGCAGCAGCCGACACGTCCCCGGACGGAAAAGGGACCCGCGTGACCCCACTGCAGCTGCACTGCTCGGCACCCACAGCAGTTCAGAGGCTTCAGCAGGGCTGGGTGTGGAACAAAGCGTGAGGTCGCTGCCAAACGCCAGATCAAACCTGCAACCTGGGTAAAGTCAGCTCCCCGTCTGAAGCACAAACAACGAGGCAGGATCACAAGGCAGATGCTAGAACACAAAAAGCTCTGGCAAGCATATGGAAAAGAAAGAAAGGGGGAAAAAAAAAAGCTAACAAGGTCTTTAGATGCAAAGGCTGCTAAAGGTTTCACTTCCCAAAAAAGGAGGTGGGATTTCTGCAGCAGCACCTGACCCTGCACATCCTCACAGTCCATAATGCACCCACTGGGAGAGGAACACAGCCCTGGGTGGCATCACACAGCCCTGGGTGGCATCACGCAGCCCTGGGTGGCATCACACAGCCCTGGGTGGCGTCACACAGCCCTGGGTGGCATCACACAGCCCTGGGTGGCATCACACAGCCCTGGGTGGCATCACACAGCCACTGCACCCTCACCAGCACCTGACAGGCAAATACTGAACCTTCCAGAACAGACACGAACCTCCAAGGTTCATAAATGGACCTGCTGCCCACGTCCAACATTTATTTTTAAGGAAACTTTCTAAGGTATACGAGTGTTGAGAAATTCACACTCAGAAGTGCAGCATGGACGCAAACACGAAAAACACAAAGAACCTTGTCCTGAATTAAAGGAATTAGGCTTGTCAAAAAAAAAAAAAAGTCTTAAATTTTGTAGTTTCCACCAAAAAAAAAAAAACAAGGAGAGGCACAAAGACTTTAATGTAAAAGAGGTTTGTTTGCCCTGTTTCTATACTACATTAAATTAGATGTTAAATTAGTTGTGGCCAAGCACAAGATATTGGTGGCAAGAGAGAGCTTGTAAAGCTCCTTGGTCTCCTAGTTCTCTGTAAAACAAGGAAGCAGCCAAAGCCTGTTCCATTTCCCTCCTCCAGCCCAGTGGATGGAGATCCAGCACTGAAAAGAACATTCTGGATGAACCTGAACAAAGAAAGAGGATACAGATCAGCACAATCCCTGAAAATTCTGCTCCCCATTCAGAAACATCCAAAAGATTCACGACTCTAGACAGATACAGATAATTTAACACATCTAAAGAGAAAAATACGGACAAGTCCCTCAAAAAAACTTTATGAAGAAATCTCAGAGATTTAAGCAATGTCTCACTATCATTTGTAATAGGATTATTCTCACATAGATTTTCCTTTTTCCCCTGAAAAGTATTTTTACATTGGCTTTAACATATTTATAGGTCACCACAATGACATAATTTACTGCAACCTGTTAGGGAAGCTTCTCCTGTGAAAATGGGGTGATCAAATGTTTATAACATGGGTCGTGATCATCCAGGGGTGTACTTTCATTTCCTTGTTGGGAAGCTCTCACCAAGTAAGGATTTCAAAAAGAAACCATCCTGTGACAAAGTCACTAATATGAAAAATAGTCACAGTGTCCTCTTTAAAGCACATGGCATTTAGTTTACATTTTAATTACAGAAAAGTCTACCACAGTAATTTAAAGGAGAAATATTTTTTCACATTGTGCACTTGTTTTTTTTCCCAAATCCCACATTTTGACACAGTCTCACAGTACCGAGAACTTAAGAGCGGCTCTCTCCAAAATAAACTGGTACTGAACAAAATGTGTTTACTCCCTGTATGAATGTGTATTGTTAAAAACAGAACGTGAGCAACTTGGAACAAATTTTAGAGCAGATGCACGGGGTAGTGCTGTTAAATAGAGACTCTTTCAAGGCTCTTCAAAGCACCAGTCCGCAGGCAGTGGGAATGCAGCACCAAGATAAAATACCTATCAGTGGCACTACAGTTTGCAGCAAAAATAATTGATGAGGAGTTGGGCAGAGCGGATTATAAATTGCAGGGTGCAGGCAGTCATTTCTGCTCTGGTCAATGTAGGTATTGGATATGTGGCATGAAGACAGTTGCAGGTACAACAGAGGGCACAATAACCCACTAACGAGGAGGATTATATTTTATTGATTGGTAAGAGATAAAACACCTATATTATCCCAAATTAGTTTTTACTGCCTTAAGAAAGGAAAAAAAAAAAAAATCTCTTTCTGCAAACCCTGCATCAAATATTAATCAAGCAATAATTAAATGGGATAAAGAAAACTGTCCTGATATCTCACTTGCAATCATTTTCTTGGTGTGTAAAATAAGCCAAGCACGACTGAATAAAACTGCAGTGCTCTAACGCTGGATTTTTAAATTTTAATGTTCTGTTTTATTCCTAAACCCTTATTAGAAATGCCACTTTGGTAACTCCTGGTAGTCTACGGAATGGGAGTGTTGCCCACCCACAACGCAGTGAGATTGGAGAGTAGGACCAGCCCAGTGAGACAAGGCTTTAGATTCCTTTTTTGTGTCACCTGAACCGTTTCGCTCTCACTGCAGGCTTCTTTAATTATGTTTCTATGACAGAACGGCGAGGTCAGAGAGAGCCAGGTGCAGGAGACCATTCACCTCCCCACTCAGCCAGCAGTTACACACGTGCTGAAGCACTTTTTAAAGGAAAGAACTTCCTAAGCAGATGCTTGAAGGATTCCTGGCCTACTGAGGGGTGCACAATTAAGCAGTCAAGATGCAATTATGAACTCAGGTTCTGCAGCGTCTGTGCTGGACTCTGCCAGTGACTATTTCATTACCTGTTAATAAATCATTGCAGGTACAGTGGGCTGGTAGACTAATTGTGGTTAATGGGAAGCTCATGTCTGACATCACAACTAAGAGGGATCTTCAACATACGATAGATAAGATAATAAATATCAGAAAAAATCTTCAAGAGATGCTATTTCAACTATCCTAATTCCTGTGATTTGCACTCTGGAACCCAACTCACCCTGTTAATGTTCATGAATATCTTGCCAATGGTACCCACCCATGGACTGACTTTTGCAGATTGTGTCAGCAGAACAAAAGCAAAGCATTCATGATTTCAGCTACGAATTTGTTTGAAAGACTCCAAGACAGAGAAGCTATAGCCTGCTACAAGTAGGTTGGGTGAGAGTAGAGCTCTCAGCCTGGTAAAGAAGTCATGATCAGCTTTACACGTGTTCCAAAAGCATCTGATTGGAGAACTAATTATATGAACTATTTATGCACTTAATCCTCTGCAGAATCAGGATCTTAATATGACAAATACTTTTAAAATAATTTTCAAAATTACTGGTGCTGAAGGAAAAAAAATGTGCCATAAATGTGCCTGTTCAAGAATTAGTTCAGAATTTGTGTTGTTTTCAGAGATCACAATTGATGGCCAGCACAACGTGTCCTGGCTGATCTGCACTTCAAACACAAGGCAGGTTTCGTTTAGTTAGAACCTCTACCCTTCACTGTACTAAATTTAAATAATACATAAAACTTCCAGCTCTGAGAGAAAGCAGGATGAGACAGCAGCCGGTGCCAGAGGGATCCCTGCTCGTGGACTGCAGGACTGGGCTGCCTCAGAAGCCAAAGGGACCAACGTGGATCCCTGCAAGGCTCCGGCCCTGGCTCATTAACAGCCAGACTGGCAGCCTGACAAGATCCTGCATTTCCCAGCTCTGCACTCCTCCAGCAGCCAGTGTGGAACGTTCTTGCCCAGGGAATTCCTACAATTTGCCTTCCATCAAATCACTTTTACCGTGAAACATCAAAGTCCTCTGAAACGCAGAAATTGTTTTCCTGCAGACTTGTACAGCTCTAAATTTTTCCATGCATTACACCTCGTTGCCACCTCTGAGATCAAACAATATTGTGTTTGGGAGAGAATCTTCCCAAAATTCTGTTATGGCTGCAAACAGATGATGTACATGGAGCTGAACAAAGCCGCACCTGCTGCAGAGACACACCTGCACTGCGGGGGGATTTGCCTGGGGATCCACTCAGTCCAGGACAATTCTATTATTTCCCCCTCTGGTCAGCTGAAGGCAGGCTGCCCAAAAAACAGAGAAGTTCTCCCTAAAAGGGTAGGAAAAGGAGCAGATGGCCCTGGATGAGGATATCATACTTCAAGAAAATGAAAGTTATTAAAAATGAAAACCGTAGAGTTAAATCTGAGGGAATAAAACACTTTAACTTTGCATGGATGTAATTTAAAGGCTCCATAAAAGACCTGAAACAAACGTGGAGCAGATAGAAATAAAAGGCTCTAACCTAGTGACCAGAAACCTTCTCTACTTTCAGAGCACTCAGTTTGTAGCACGTAAAATATTGAGCTAAAAGAGAACTATTGATGTAGATGTAATGGATGTGTAAGCAAACTTGCTTTTTGTGTTCATCTTAAAAGTAATTTAGAGCCTCATATGTTGGGAATTGCTGAGTCTAATTTTTAGCCTGGAGCAAATTTTTATAGCTAAATATCAAACTCTAATAATAAGGGTTTCTAATGGTCAGACTTAACTACTTTTCTGCTGCCAGGTATTCTAAATATCCCAGCCTACCTTTCCCAGAGCTGATTCCACAGAACAGGCCGTTCACCTTCCTCACATAAACTCTAAATTTGTCCAACTTGAAATTGGGCATTACCGGGAGACATTTAAATCTCATCTGTTTTAATGGAGAGCATGTGTTCATTTTCTTTCAAACTACCTTTGAAAGGATCACGAGCAAGTAATTAAAACTATTAGTTGACATTTCAGTTCTCAACAGCTCTATCTAGCCTAAAATTGTTCTCTCTAGAAATGGTAAAGATATTCAAAACAAATAATTGCAAGTTACTGAGAAAATCAAAACTCTGAGTGCTCTTCATTTCATTCCCATAAAACAAACTTCTCTTGACCTCTCAGTTTAAAAACAACACCTTTTATTTTTTTTTGCAGGTGATGTAAAATGAAGCACAGAAGTGCCTGTGCTTTTAACCAAATGGAGGCAGAAGTGCCAACGTAATTTCCTGTGCCTAACAGAATCCAGCATTCACATTTCTGGTGACCAACTTAGAAGAAAAACGCTGCTGTTCCATAATGTCACTCACTCGAGGAAAGGAGGCCACTATGAAAATGTTCAATAAAAACGTGTTGCCTATTCCACAAGGATTCTTTTAATCCTGGACAGGTCGAAGGAATTGGTGATAAATCAGAGACAACCCAGGAGCAGAGTTCTGCTTTCTGCAGGGACAAAAAGACAAAAAAAAAAACCCAAACAGGACACACGCACACGTTGCAGGATACAAGATTTCCGTGGATAGCAAATCTTGGCCTTCCCTCATCTTTAACTCAGTGTCTCAGACCAGGGGCAGAACGGGAAATAAATCCAAGATTTCCTCACTGTCAGTTGTGTCACACACAGAGAACATTCAAAGTGCTGCCAGCTGATTGAGATATCCTCTGAAACCCTTCCCTGAACACCCATAAACTGACGAAAAGCATCAGCACAGCAGCCCAAAGAATCAGCTGGCATAAACTGGAATAGAATTCTTGGACTTGCATTCTTAATACCTTTGAATTTAATCCAATATATTGAGCACACAGAAAATATTAGTGTCTCAATTTTTCAATGAACTGCTGTTGACTAATTGCCCTGCTACGGTTTATAAACAGCGGAATGTACAGTTTTAACAACAGTAAGACAGAGTACAGCGTTACACCTCCCTAACTCTCAACAAGGAAAGAAAAATAACAAAACCTAATGTCCCTATAAATTGTAAAAGGACTGAATTACATATTTTTTATTTAAATGGTTAAGATGATAAAGAACTGAAATCCAGTATTAACTAAAAAAACTGATTTTTTTCAGTGATTTAAGTCTGTTGGTTGCAGAATTAATTGTATTTGCATAGTAATGTTTAAGTACTAGAAACTGCAAAAGGCAAAATCCTGAATATCAATTATGTTAATTACGATTGCAGACTTTTGGGAGAAAGGAAAAGATCAGTCTTTTCCCCCTTTATTTCCTTTAGTATGTGCTTTTCTGTGCACGGTGGTAAGATGAGAGCTCCAGTTGCTATAACAACTTAACTCTCTGTTACAATCAACAACCATCTGAGTTTAATTGCCATCCTGCCCTTCTAAGCCAACATGTTCAACAGCAGTTGTATGAATTCCAGAAATTTTGCTACTAAAACCTATCCAACATCTCAAAACAAGCAATACAACTCAATGTAGGAAACAAAATAAATTAAAATAGCAATTCCAAATTTAAAAAATATAATATATATTAAAAAATATTAACAGACTTTTAGCGAGAGTATAAATGCCCCTACTTTGTACAAAAGAAATTCTAATGAGGTTACAAGAGTTTAGTTAGACATAAAAAATAAAGTAATGAGGAGAGAGGAAGGAGCACCCAATGAAAGTCAAAATTTAGTGTTGCAGAGAGATTAACTTCAAAGATTATTTCAAACTTCATAGTGAAATATAAAAATTTCTATCGTTGGCCTCACTAATGTTTTCTTTCAGTAATCAACAAAATCATATTGAAAAATGGGAAATTCCTTACCATTCTTCAAATATTCTGTAATTCAGGCCCTGTGGGCTCAGAATAAGATTAAGTCTTATTATTTACCCATTATTTCTGATGTTATTAACAGGCCTTGTAAGTGACAGCAGAAACAGACAATCAGAGCAGAAGGAAAAAACGGAAGCAGCATCGAACATGCCATGGCTAAACAGAAGCTAAAAGAGGTTTTTAACATAAGGCACAAAAGATAAACAAGTGACGCAGTATTAACTGAGATAATTGATTCTTTCTGAATAAAAACAACGAAGGCTCAAATTGCACTGAAACTCATGGACTCCTGCAATCACTGCTTCCTGCCTCATGCCCTACACCTCTTTCATAGTCCAGAAACTTGCAAATAATGCAGCAGCAGCCCAGAGCAACACTAAAAACATCAGGTGCACGACCTCACTTTCATTTACAGCACAAGCAGAGATCCCAGAAAACCTAATTTCAATGCAATAGTGGGAGCTAAACCAAAGCATAAAACTGGACAGCACGAATGATTCAGCCCCAGCCAAAACTTCTGGCAAAGTATTGATTTGCTAACTACACCTCTGCGAGTGTCTTACACTGAAAATGCAGCAGATGCATGAGAAAAATCAGAAAGGTGGAATTTGCCTGCAAACATGGGTGTGGGTGCAGCTAAGAGAAAAAAATCTCCCACTGTGCAATCCTATCAGGCTGTAGAACAATCAAAAATGTACTGGTATTTAATGTCTATTCAAGCCTTTTTTATTTATTTATTTGTCTATTTCATTCAATTATAATGAAAATTTTCAATTAATTAATAATATTTATATATATAAATGCATAGGGGCTTTGTCAGGAAGTCACAGCACGGTAAAAACAAATCGTGCTGAATTTTTGGACAGCGACTGAAGAGTTCTTTTATCAGAAATCAACAATGCTAAAACATAATAACGAAATAAGAACAACTGATAGTCTTTGCTGAGGTCCACTTTGCAGGATTGCAGCACTGAAGAAATTGAATGAGCTTTGACTTCCGTTCCAAAAGCAGCATTTCAGAACACAGCAAAAACTGGCTTTCCTTTGATCTTAGTTTATTAGATCCAGATCAGAGAATAGAAAAAAAAAAACCAAAAAAAAAACCTATTTATCTTTCAAAAGTAATATCTTTTTGATTATATGTCACAGCAGAAACCTTCTCTTTGCCTGGGAAGTCCGAGACTAACGACGGCAACATCAGGAGCCTCGTGATCCTTGACAGAGGCTCAGGCAATTACGGGATGAACGATGAAGATGGAAAGTTCTCCACTCCTCGGCGACGTTTCTGGCAACCATAATTCTGCAAATCTAAATGGAGTCATTGCTTTTCGCCCCCGTGGGCACAGCCATAATTCCTCACATTTACATTCTAACCGGGTTTTCTGATAGCTCCATTCATTTCTCAATCTCCCTAATAAGATTGCCACAGAGGACAGCTTGTCTGCGGCACATTTCTCTTCCAAAAGGGCAAAAATCATCATTCAGCCTTTCAGCGTCGCGTTTGGGTCATCAGAACTTGTCAAATTAAACAAACTAATATTGCAGTTGGACATGAAAAATGGAAGAGACAGAAGGAGGCTCCGTGCTTCCTGGAGCTCCCACACTTGCTAAAGTCAAACATGTTTGAAAAGCAGCTCCTCACCTCTGAAATACAGAGGAACATTTCTTAGACTGAGGTCAACACCTGGAATTCACTCGGTGGTGTGAAAATTTTCACATTTAGAACTTAAAATGGTAACCAGCTAATGAAGTACCACTGCACGTAGTAATACTGGAATAAATACTGGAGCAAATAGTATTTTGCATTAGCAAAGGCAGTTTTGAGGCAACTTTTTCAGGCAAAAAAGAAGCCAAAAAAGTCTTAGTTGAAAAAAAAAAAAAACAAGAAAACCCACAAGCTTTTAATATTCCCAAACAGGCTACAGGAAAAAAAATAAAAAGAAAAAACAAAAGCCAGTGTGGAAATAAATACATTTTCCAGTGAAGTTAGAGAAAACTATTCTTGATTACCCCAATGATCTGCCATTACAATACGTGAAATTTTTAGCTCAGAGTAGCAACAAGAAATTTCTCCAAACTTATTAAAAAGCTTGCCTTAATTTGTACGTATGTGAAATACCTGTGTCATCTCATTTCACTTAATTATTCTGCATTAACAGACACGAACCATCCACACACATTGGTTTAAAAATTGCATCTCTTTGCAGAACTAAAAAAAAATCTATTAGAAACCTAAAGCTCTACATCAGCTTGAATTCAGAGGCTGAGAAACCGACATTAAGTGGGAAGGATCTGTGTGCAATTTTTCTGCTACCCAGTCAATATAGACATTTTCCTCTTTTAATTAAGATATTCCTAGCCATTTTATTTTCTCTTAATTCCACCAAATGTGAGCGTTATTAAAGCTAAATTACCACACTTTTTGCTGCAGTGGTTTCTTCTCAAATTCTCATTTCTCGTCGTGTCCAAGGTGCCCATTTCAACCAACTCTTGAGGAAACAGAACATTATTCACATAATCTGCTACCTGCTCCTACCATGGCGAATTCAATTGCCTCATAGTTCAAAGACTGAGCAGAAAAGGAATCTTCAGATTCATTGTTCATT
Source organism: Cnemophilus loriae (assembly GCA_013397755.1). Taxonomy (NCBI): domain Eukaryota; kingdom Metazoa; phylum Chordata; class Aves; order Passeriformes; family Corvidae; genus Cnemophilus; species Cnemophilus loriae. Next base: position 1,191,005 of record VZTF01004921.1, on the reverse strand, counting down.
TGTAAAGAGCAAATGGAAACAGAAAGTGAAGAGAGGGCTTGGATTTTGATAGAGTTGACTTTCTTTGAAGGGGAGGAAATATCAGAGAACGCAAATACTGCAGTGAGTGAAAATAGGGTCGGCATCACAAGGAATGATAGAAAACGTGCCTTTGAAAACTTAGCAAACAATATCGAAAGCTCAGGGTTTGTCTCCAGTGCAGTGTGGTACAATCCAAACCATCCAACCCCTTTAATGCAATAAACTCCAATTACTTGGAATCAGATGCAGCTGACTGCAGTTGTTTGCATGACATTTTCTGGCAAGTTTTAAAATGAGAACAAATCCTGTTTGCTGACATTCCACAGTACCCACAGTCTGAGTGAACAACAGCATCTGTAACTGAGAGCATGGCAATAAAATAGTGCAATTCCAAATGCAGTTCTTCTCCAGTCTTGGATTCTCAGACAGAGCCAAGGAACCAGGCAGTGCTGGGAGAACATTTCCTTAAATAACTTATTTCACACATTGGCTTGATTTCAATGGGATCTTCTCCTTTAACGTGGATTTCTTATTTAGGCAAATACTGATTGCACAAAATCCAAAACACTGACCCATTACTTCTCGGAGGAAGAAATATTTTTTCCTCAAAATGGTTAAAAAAAAAAAAAAAATTGAGTATAAAAAAACAGACTATTTCCTGGAACTTGCTGAATAAATCTACCTGAAGGTACCTTTTTCTTTCACGTGCTGTCTGCACGATTCTGTCCATGACCTGTGTGTTTTTTGGACAGATGGACAAGAGGCAGGAGGGTGCCCAGGCAGGACAGCTGCCCCAGGCAGGCCAGAGGGACAGTCCCTGCCACGGCATGTCATGCCCAGAGTCACCAGGGGTGGCCGAGGGGCTTTCCAAAGTCACCCTTGCTGGGCATTGGTGTCCTTGGGGGGAGTGGCAGTCACCCGTGTTTTCATTTCGGTTTTTAATTCCCCTTCCTTTATTAAACGTCGCCTTGCCACGTGAGTTTTCTCGCTGTCCCTCCTGTATTCTCCCCACCATCCTGGGAGCAGGGGCCGAGGGAGTGGCTGTGCCATCCTTGGCTGCTGGCAGGGGTCCAGCACAGCCCTTGGAGCTCCTGCTGAGCAGCACATGGCCCTGTTCGTGTTCTTTGGGAGGAAACCTCTGAAAACCGCCCCGCCCAGGCCAGCTGGCTCGGCCAGCTTCGTCCTGGCTGGACATTCAATGTTCACGTTACAAAATTCCTCCCAGTAAAGCAGAACCCAGGATAAAGTAGTGAAAATCAGTCTATGCAGAATCATAAGAGCCAGATCAACATTTTCTTTTATGTTCAAATGCATATTTTTAGAGGGAAATGTACTGATTGAATCTGCAGCTCTGAAATAACACCTTTATTTTTTTATTTTATTTTTTTGCTTCGCTATATGCATTTCAGTGCTCTTGTATAGCTACTTCACAACTTGACAGCTACCTTCATGATATTTTTAATTAAAAGACATTAAACACTTCAAAGAACAGCTAGCCACACTGCCACTTTGCAGCTTCCTTTGTTCTGCTCGAGGAATGCCAGAAACTGCACACCACTGACACCTTCCTGGGATGCAAATGAGTGGTTATCTGAAAGCCTCCACCAGCTACAGCGTTCTCCTCAAATTACTAAATTTAAGCTTTTGGTGATTTTTGGCTCTTCTGCTTGCTCCTGTTGGCACCAAAAGGGACGATCTTCAGAAAAAAATTAACTATTGGGTCAAGAAACACAACTGCACCAGCACAGGCATTTCTCATTGTAACCCTCACTTTAGTTTTAGTCTTCAAGAAAGGTTGATTCTCTTACACTAAATACACCTCTTCAGTTATAAACCATTTGATTCACTCCCAAAATGAAGAATCATTTGATACATTTATCTTAAAGCTATCTTAATTTTTAAATCTTTTTTTGCAGTGTAGCCAGCCACCAGGAATTTTAAGTTCTATACAGCAAATTCTGCAAATGGCAGATTGATTTTAGACTCAAAGCCCAAACTGCTCAGATCTTCGATCCCCTCCTGCCATTCAGCCAACAGGACTGAAAAAGGCATTTATAGAATATTCACAATAACCACGGGAATAACGAGAATAACTCCCCAATAATGCCCTTTGCCAAGGTGAAGGAGGCAGTTAACACAAACCCAGGTGAACGGCTTTGATTCTTTCATTTGGAGTTCTGTGCCTTTTTTGGCAAGAAAAGTGAAGTCTGTATTTCAAACTCCATTCTTTTTAGGTGCTGTGTATTTTTGCCAATTATAGTTTATTGAGGTATAGGAATCAATTTCTGCCTTCCCATTCTGGCTGCTAAAAAATCTCATAATTCTTAAACCACATTGTTCCTGCCCACTGCGTGCTAAAACCAGGTTAAGTGAGATTAGTACTGAAAAGAGGGTAAAAATAGATTCCTACACCAGAGAGAGATGGATTTAAATGTTATATATTCCGAAGGAGGAGCAGGGGGACAGGGGACTAAGAGGTCTCACAAGGGGGATTAGACTTTGCTACTTAATAAAATATTAAGTGGCAATCAATCAAAGCGGAATATGAGGGAAGCACAGTTTTGCAGAACTGCTCTTTTAGGATTTGTTTTCTTCAAAATTTGCATTTCCTTTCTGCATGCTTGGGAGACGTTTGTATGTTGGCTTTTTAATGATCAGAAATGGCTTTGATCTTGACTACTTGAAGGAACACGGAGATATAAATAGTGTGAGTGGATACGATTAATCCCAGTAATGACAAACAGAACAAAAATCCAAGATAAGCCTTTCTGAAATTTTCAAATACACCTTAGGAAGTTCGGTCTTAAGCTCGTGCCATTCCTGCAGGAATGATCTGTGGAAAAGGCCAGGAACACGCCACGGTCAGGGCCCCAGAGTGCCACCAGTGCCAGTTTATCAGAGACAAGAAGGCAGGAAATCAGAAATATCACTTTTGTGCTTGAGTAGCTGCCACTTTCCTTTGAGATGGACTAGGGAGCAGGAAAACCTTGCTTGTCCTTCCTGCTCAACATCACTGCCAAAATACCCAAACAATATGGGATGACCAGGTATGATAATGAAAATAACCCACTGATAAGAGGAAATGTCACCAGGAAGTGCCCAGCGGCCAGGGTTTGATGGGTATTGGTGAGGTGTGGTTGTGGAACTCTTATTAGAGGAGTTTTTATCCAGACAGCTTCAAAAAGTGGCCCTGAATTGTCACTAAGATGACGAAATTTTCTGTGTCCGTGTGAGGGCAGTAAAGTGAGATGAGAGGAGCAGCTGTTACAGTTAAAAGAGGAAATTTTTAAAGGCAAAATGCAAAAAAAACCCCAAGAAAATTCTACAAGACAACACCTTTATTGTATCTTGAGATCTCATCTCCTCAGTGCGAGATCCCAGAGCTCCAGATGATGCCTGGCTCTCAAAGTGGTAACTTTCAAAGTCCTTTATCTTGGGACAGCGTTGCTGAAACCTGAGCTCTCAGGTCCTCAGGGGCATAAAATATGTAAAATATAAAATAAGATAAAATATAAAATAGGTGTATATATATGTATTTATACACATATATATATATAAAATCTGATCTAAATCCTCAACCTGCTTCTTTTCAACAGCAGCTTTAATGCATGAAGTTGTTTACTTCCAATAACTATAGAAACTAACTAACTATAGAAAATTAAATGGAATATCAGAATGAAAGGAAAAAGAATGGAACAACTGTTTCAACAATTAAAGCAACATTTTAGAGAATTCTGCTGCATTTTTCAGTATTCAGTTGACTGAAGGACAAATTCTCCTTCCTTCCCTTACGAGCTACCCTATTCCTTTTCATGGATTCTTTGTATTCAGGAGCTGTTCAACTAAGAGAAAATTAACTTGCAGACTAAGAAGTTCAGCGTGGCAACAAAAATTAATTAATTAATCAGTGAAAAAAATTCAAAGCTCTTATTTCAATCAAAACTGCCAAGTCATGGCAGAAAGACAACATAATGCCACAGTGAATGTTTTATTCAAGACAATATAATGCCACGGTGAACATTTTTAGTACCTTCACAGCAAAGCACATGAAGACAAAGCAATTAATTAGTGATTTTAGTTTCCCCCCTTTCTACTTTTTTTAAAATGTGTTCCCACACCAATATCTTGAATTTTAAACAGAAATATAAAACCACAGAGCCTACACCCCACTCCTCATAAGCTGATGAATGTGTAGACCAAAACAATTTCATTTCTTAAAATAAAATAAATAATTATTTGGACCATCCCTATGTGAGCTATTTGTTAGAAAAGTACTTTCACTGATTGCAATTTGAAAGGAATATTACACAAAATAGCTGTACTGAGTCTTGTTACCCAGGGAATCCTGTATTTCAGTGATGCCTTTCAACACTAACCATGTTTGTACTCAATGCAGGGGCAAAATCACTTCATTAAGTTATTTGTGCAATTTTTAGATATTTCCAGCAAATTAGAAAGCTTTGATCTTCTGGAAAGCACAACGGATAGGCAAATAAGATGCTAATATTATGGGATTGTTATTTTCAAACCATTTGAGGAAACTTCCACCCACCCAAGTGCACACACATTAGAGAATGATGGATCTGTAAAATTACAGAGTTCAGCATCCCATTGAGGAGATGCTGCCATGTGAATCCCTCTGTTTCACTCCTGGATTCCTCTGAAGTAAGGCCAAGTAGCACTTTTAAATATTGCTGTACCAGCTGCTTTTATTTGGGACAATGGGAGGAAGATTTGCACTCGGTGTGATGCAGCATTAACTTTCTCCTTTTTACCGAAATTGTCTGCCCAAGTACCTCCCTGGCTATGTCTGGAGCAGAAGAGCCATTTGGTAAGAAAACTTTGAGAAACGCAAACAAAATCAAAGTTCCAAACCCAGCGATTGTGCAAAATAGAAAAGTGAAGGGCCAGCAGAAAGAACAGACAAATAAACAATTCCAGCAGCTTTATTTGAGCAGCTCTTTACTTGGATCAACCCTGGAAACCATCTGGAAGCTCCAAGACAAGGCAGTGCTTAACCAGCAGTCCTTAACCCTGTAAGGAACTTCTCTGTCTGATCCACTAAAATGATTTCATTTCTTAAAATAAAATAAATAATTATTTGGACCATCGCTGCGCAAGCTATTTGTTAGAAAAGTACTTTCACTGATTGCAATTTGAAAGGAATATTACACAAAATCACCAGGATTTCCCTCAGCCCAGCTCCCACACTGATCAGTTTTCATGGCTTTTAGATAATATTCCTCATCCGTCTGGAACTGTCCCTACAAAGCCCAAAGGAAGTTTTGCAACGTTATAAAGAGTAATTAAAAATGTTCTCCCAAACAGGGATCCCTTCGGGGAGCAGGACGAGGGAGAAACCTTGCTGTGGGATGTGCTCACAGGCAGAATTATCACCAGCACCAAGTTTCAACCAGCACAGGCACTGACTATGCCTAAAAGTAAGAATAAAAAAAACCTTCTCATAAAATATACACCATTTACCAGAGGAATGTACGAGTTTGCTGAGCCACAGATGGACCTGATGAATTCTGAAGACCTAAGATAGGGGTGCAGCTGAGTGGTGTTTGAACGTCCTGTGACAGAGGGATGAAACCAGACAGATAAAGAAAACCCAAACCCTGCATTTAAGTGTGAGGATGACAGATATGTGCAATTTGTCTACTGGAAATTTTGAGTAAATTTGAAAAGAATACTGAAATAAGTGTATTTATAAAGCAAGCCTAACAAAGAAAAAAAAAAAACCAACAATCCAGCACCCCCCACCAAGAAAACCTCAAAACAACAGATGATATAAACTCAATCTTTTTTTTTTTTTCTCTGAAGAAATCTAACCCTGTTCAGGGCATAGCAGAGCAATTTTAGCCTGAGAGCTGACAATGCATGAGATTTACCTGGCCTGCTGTCAGCCTGGCAAAAAGCCCTGTGTGGCTCCTTGCGTGGCTGGCCTGAGACTTAAAATTCCCCCCACCGCATTTTACAGCTTCAAAGACACAAAAATCTAATCTTTGGCAATTAGAGATTAACTCTGCTGCTTGTGGAAGGAGAGGTCATGGCACGAATGGTACAAACAAGGCACATATTATGCACATGGTGGCTCTCTAACATTAAAAGAAAGCTTCAAAACGATATATTTATATATCTCCTTGTTTGTACTCCTTGGGCTCAGGACTTCAACTATCTTTTGCAATTAAATCTATCAAACTTCAAGCTCCCAATTAAAAATTTTCAAATGCATTATGCTCCAGGGTGTCTGAAATTAAAAACCACTTTACATGTTTGTCAAGTCCTCTTGTAATTTTTCCAGTGTTGCTCTTTCTACTGTGATAAGTGCTGCCAACCCCTTTCCATGAATGCACCACGACAGAGGAAAAAATAAACAAAACTCCTTCAGACAGCTCATTCTGAGCGATGAGGTTTTGTTTCAGGCTGCTCTTACCCTTCCCAGACACCAATTCTCAGGAGAGGGACGAGGAGGAATCAGAGGATGTCTCCACGTGGCCATTCCAGCTCCAGCTTCAGCGGAGAGAAGCTGGAAGCAGGAATGAAATAATTTCAGTTTTCTTTTATTCCACATTCTTTGGTGGAGAACTGATTAAAAACAGTGCTGGCCTGCAATGATTGCTCATTCCAGGGTCTTGATCTCTGTGTTTTCCTTGAGCATGAGGATACAGCCAGTTCCTCATTTTTCCTAAGCACTTGTGGAAGAAAGAAACCACAACTAATTCTAAAAGTGAGAAGTCACTAAACCTTTACAGTTTGTTTCCCCAACAAACTCTTCTTCTGGACCTGAATGCCTCCTACAGGATGGTCCAAGTAAATCTATCTACAGATAAAAGAAGTTTATTCCTGATGTGTTACTACAGTATTCCTGAAACAAACTCTTTCGTGGGGATTTTGTGGCACGCGTCCTTCCATGGAAATGAAAACAATCTTCATCTTGTGCTCCCCATCCCTCACAACTGATCCAGCAGAGGAGAGAACCTAAAAATAATGTGGTTTCTTAAAGAAGGCTATGGAAGGAGAGATCCACTGAAAGACAGGATTCTCAATTCATAGGAGTATAAATTTAAAAAAAAAAAAAAAAAAAAAAAAAGCCCAATATTGTTTAGCCACCAATGGATACTGAACGAAAAAGTTCCAGTGGGAGGTGCTGAACAGCTGGATTGGACCTGCAGGAGCTGAAATTCCCTTTTTCCCTCCAATGGCTTCACTCACCTATAGAGGAGATGAAAAGACTTCAAATCCAAAACCACTGAGCTGAGAGGGACAGAAATTGATCCAGCTTAAGTCTTCCTTTGCCATGGAGTGACACTGTAGGTAATAATTTTAATTAACTGATTCCATTTCTGTTCCCTTCAGTTCCTATTTTATCTTTAACAGGAAAAGACAGAGACTACAGAGGACCCCAAACTGGCATTTCCTTGTAAATGCAAAATATTGTGTATTTAGAAGACAAATAGCAGTTAAAAGAGAAATACGAATGCAGTTCATATTAAAATAGTGCAATACAAGTAGAGGTCACATAATGGGCATAAAAGGAATATGCAGAGCCTTAATTATGAATTACACTCAAGTTGTATAATGCTAGAGGTAGATTAGAATTCTTTATTTTTCTCTTTCCATCAATTATATAAGGGACATTTTCCCCCCCCCAACACAAGTTCCATTTTGCCAGCAATATTTACAATGTGTGTGTAGTATTTTCTTCACTTAATTGTGCAAAACATCCTGGTTTGATATTACATTCCTACCACAGGCCCTTGGAAATTAAAACATGCTCAGACAGAATACTAAATACATCTTCAGATATCTGGGCACAACTTTTCCTAGTGAGGATGCAACTGTGAGGGATGGCAGGAGGAAATGACCTGTCGCTTGCCAGGAAAGAACTTTAAACCAAGTCATGCACTTGCTGTGTTTATTATGACAGGTCAGTTGTTCCTTCGGGTTTGAGGGATTTTTTTTTTTTTTCCCTGCCACCAAGATGCACATCTTGTATTTTGATATTATTACACTGCACACCACAGCGCCCTCTCCGTAGTAAGGGAATTCGTTTCCTGAATGCAAACTAGATTGCAGAAGAGGTTAATCAGCAGAATAGAGAATTCTTCATTTCATGTAGGCCATGGATTTAACAATGTGCACTTGTTTTGCTTTTTGGCTCTTATCCAGTTACTCTTCTTTGTACATAAAGCTTTGGTCCCCAGCACACCAGTAAATTGTTGGAAAAAACACAAAATGTTCTGAAATCTCATAAAAAGAGAGAACAGCAGCAACAATTAGAACACACTTATTGAACGATCTCCTGTAGGCTTGTTTCTCATAGAAACTGGTTTTATTTCACTTCCAGCATGACTTGGTTCAACACAAAATGACTGATCATTGCATTAAAGGTTGTCCAAAGCACATATTTTGGCCAGCTAATCAAAGACGACCCACTCTGCATTTCTACCAATATTCTATTGCATGATGAGCAAACCAACTGTCAGCCTCGCTCTGTTTTCTCACAGAAATTAGGTTTATCCAGCTAATTTTGATGAGAACAACTCTGAAGTTTAGGATTATATTCTGTGAAACCAAGTCACATCAAGCAGTGGGGGAAGTTTCCCTCTGAGCTGCCTGTTCCAGGAGGCAGCTCACCCTCACCCCAGACTGGAGAGGGATGATGAGGAGCACCAGTCTGCACTGGGGCACATCCTGAGAGAGCTGAACTGGACTCCAGGAGAAGCCAAACTCCTCCAGCACTCCTCTGCTTCCCCAGGAAAGCCAGAGAAACAACACAGCAGCACATTTCTGGGGGCCTCCACACGCTGTGCATCCAGAAGCACAAAGGAACAAACACTTCCCTCTCTCTTTACAAAGATCCAAACAATTTCTTTTTATTCCAGGCAGCTGAGGAGCGTTAGAAATAAACCAGCAGCTTTTTAAAACTCTAAATGTACTAGGGAACACTGGGGAACTGAAAAGCACCACATCCCTGAAGAAGGGAAAATACAATATAAATCCAAAGCTTAGGAGCAAGGGAACATCATCGAGATGATGCTATCCATTTTAACCTAGGTACAAGCAACTTCTCTTATTTACGACACAGAAACACTGAAATCCAGTTTTTGAAACGCTGATTTAATTCCAGCCTTATCCACAGTTTTTAAATCTCACCTCTTCAGCTGCCGATTTGGGATTTCAGCACTGCAGAGCAGCCAAGTTCGGACGAACAAGAGAACAAATGCTTTCAAGACTTCCTGTTCTGCTTGACTTGCTCACTTGGAGAAAATTCAAACCAATAAAAGAGAACAAAGGGGTACTTTTTTTCCCAGGCTATAGTTTCTCTGTTTGACTGATTCCTGACCATCCTATTAAGGAATCTTCCAAGCTTACCAGCAAATGCAATAAACACTACTACTTCAGCAATTTGTTAGACAAACTTCTGGCCTTAAAAGTTTATCAGTAGTCTCTAGGTTGGTGAAATACTTTCAGTTTTCTTTTATTCCACATTCTTTGGTGGAGAATTTCTTAAAAATGGTGCTGGCCTGCAACGATTGCTCATTACAGTTTCATCTGCCTGTATTTGTGGTTTCCTTGAATATCAAGCTCACCCCTCACCAGGCTTCTGTCAGTCCCCCCTCTCAAATCTTCTGCTGAGAGTTTTCACCTCAGTGCAAACCCCAGAACCAGCACCTATTTCAGGCAGGATTTCAGGGTGGTCCATGCTTTAAGGAACAAAAGGCACTGTTCCAGCCAGGCACGCTGATTTGATTACATAAATATTTCACAAAATCCTTCTCTAATGGTTGTAGCAAGATTTCTCCACAAGAGCACATTCTCCTTCAGGCTCCTGGAATTTAGGGACAGCTACCACTGGCTAACCTGTAAGCAGAGGCATTTCCCGTGTATTGCTTGATATTCCCAGAGATTTGTGGATTTATTGTCGGGAATGAGCTGTTAATGGTCCTCCTCGATGGGAGTTGCAAGCAAATACCTTAACTGATGTCCCCGAAATAAATTCCTACTACGCACTCAGGTGAAAGACCTCGGTATAGTTAAATCCCAGAAGAGGATGTCTGCTGCTACCCCCCGAAGTAAAGCAGCCAGGGAGAATCCTGGAGCTACCAAGTGTCATTCCTACACAATTCCAAAGGTGCAGGCAGCTCTGCACCTCCTACAGCAGCACAGCCCCCCAGCCCTGTGACCTTCCAGAAACGCTGCAGGAGGAATGCTGTTGCTTATTCTGCTCCTGCCACTCTTCAAGGAAAGAGAACACATTCCATTTCTTTAGAAAGAAATGAACTGCAGCAAGAAAATCCCCCAGCTCGCTGTCACCATTCCTCATCCCAACAACCAGCAGCTTACACGAGCAGACAGGAATGTCCCCGTCTGAGGACTGGTTCGAAGCCTCAGGGCCTTCCAGGACCCAGCAACTTGTGACTTTCAGCAGGTTCTCTCATTGAGGGGAACAAATCTCCTTGCTGCAACTACTCATCTTAAAGAGCTCGCAGGAGTTCTAGTTTTCAGGCTAGAAAGTGACATTTGACAAGTTATTCCTCGGCGAAGCAGAACTGGCAGGGTTAGTCGGTCACTGGTGAGCTTGTTCCCTAATTGCACGGGGGACAAGGTTTATGCTTCTTGAATGACAAACGTGCCAGCCTGTCCAACACGATCCTTTCCTGTAGGATATAGCTCTGCCCTAAGGAAAGCACCAGCAAAACACGGAGCCTGATGCACAGAAATCTCGAGACACTGGCTAGATTAAACTGACCTATTTGTTTTTCGAAGCCTGCGTGTCATTCTTTAGCAGTGAAACGTGTGGAAGGGAAATCCTTCCACGGAAAATTATTTCGTTCACTTTTTTTGACAGAAATAAGTTCTTTCAGCATAACAGAGTTTTGCTAAATAGAGGGTGTTCTCTTGTACAGAAAATACTACATTTTGTAATATTTTCTCTCATTTTTAGTGGAATCTCTCCACGGATACAGTCCTTCCCAGGGATGCAGTCTACACTGCCACCTCTGATGAATGACACAGCTGGCACAGTGAATCAGAATATTGCAACATCAAACGAAAATGAAGAGGAAGGGAGACATAACTGAGGCAGTGATACCCTGTTGCAGCAGATTAAACCAGCAGTTGAAATTAGCAGGCATGTAGAATTTATTTGTACTTTTTTATCTGTCCCTGATTATTATTAACCTGAAAACAATGACATTTTTCACCGAATAAAGAGCCATAATTAAATATCTGCTTCCTCCTTTTAGACTGGCAATGCCGTATTAAACAAACAGGTTTTCCAAGTTTTAAGAACGAATGTAACATTTAGACTTGCAAGGACATTAAATGCATTCAGTTCTTACTTCACATTCAAATGCCTCCATGCATAATATTCATTAGACTGAATTAAAATGCCCATTCTGGGTGCCAGGTCAGCTGTGTCTGCCTTTGAAGTTCTCCACAAAGAATAACAATTCCAGCTTTTGTCTGCCTACCAGCCAGACTTCCCCCAGCAGCTGTGCCAAGGAACAGCTCCCAGAGTGTCAGGGCTGCTGAGTGTGACCGGGCTGGGAGTGGGTCAGAGCCACTCGCAGCTGCTGGTCCGTGCTCTGCCCGCGGAGCTGCCGGAACACCGCAGGTTTAGCAGGAGCACTGTAAGGTGGCTCCAGCAGCTCCCCTGCCAGGCTGGCAGGGTGAGTCTGCTCTGGAATACGGAGCTGAGGCTCAGCAGCTCGTCAAGGGGGCTCTGCACTGCAGGAGATGGGGATAACGTGACAAGGTGAGCCGAGGGACATCACCGCGCCTCCCTCCAGCCCACGCAGGCAGCGCCGGCTGAGCCAGGAAGGTGGGACAGGGACGGGTGATCCGAGCACTGGGCCTCCTTCAGCTGATAACTCGCCTTCCTGCAGCTCCTGCCTGCTCTTCGTGAGCCTGATGAACATTCTTAACCAAGTGAAAGAGTGCCACGATCCAGAGGAGGAAAACAAAAATAATCTGTCTACAAAGCTGGAGCCACGGCCATCAGAAAGCATCAAACACGAGTGAGGCTACAGGCTGAGTCACAAGCTGTTCTGAGAAGAGAGGACATCTGAAATCCTTTGTGTTCTTCCTTTCTTAACCTACAAAAAAATGCCTAAATCCAAACAAATAAGAGAAAATAAAATCTTAGTTGACTTTTGAATTAAAATTAGGGCAAAAAGCATTCAGTGTGAGGCAACCTCTTGTTTGAACAACAAAGCCTCCTGTCAGCCAGTCCATTTGGATCATGAGGTGAGTGATGCCCTCAGCACTGAGTCAGCACACGCTGACAAAGGCTGCACTCCAACAAAAGGTCCTCTCCCCAAAATGTCTTTTGCCCAAGCCTCGCTTCCACGATCTGTCCCTTGGGAGAAATCTCTCACCAGTTTCAGAACGCTGCACTTTCCTGGCAAGCCTGCTGCCAAGAGAAGGAAGACATCTGTACACCTAATATCTGTGTTTGGTCTCCGGTCTGCTCTCGTGCTGGGTGACAGGACATGCAGCAGTGATCCTCTTCACTGGGGATATGAAGTTTGCTTGTGCTTGATGAAGAGTTGTTAAATGAAGTATTATGTGACACTGCACAGAGTTACAGCAAGGGAAAGAACAAGCCTACAAAAGCTTTTTTTAAAAGGAAGAAGAACTCATTTTTCTGACTTTATTAAGCTTATGTTGCAGTTGAACTGTGCATAGATCAGGAGGGTTCCTGGTGTTATCAAAAACCAGCAATTTAGAGGAAAGAGGGACTCTGTGAAGAAGGTGAGAAAGGAACAGCTCCTCTGCACTCCTTAGCTAAACAAATGCACAGTAAGAGAACAAATCATCTGCTCCCTCCCATCCATAAAATCATGCAAAAGCCATTTTGCATCCTTCTTTATCCACCTGTGCTACCACAGGGCTGTCTCAGGTTTGAGCTGCACAAAGTCTGTGATCCAGCAGCAGAAGATCATCTCCTTTCATGAATATATCATATTAAAATCCATTTCACTCTTAATCCACAGGCAGGAAGGATACAACAGAGAAAACACTGCTTGCTCTTTGTGTACCTTGTGGTGACCTCGCCTGGTCCCACATTTTCAAAAGGCGTAACAATTTCAAGTATATGCTCAGAAAATAAGCCACAGAACCGAAATAAAAGACTTACTTTCATAATAAGCCACATTTAATTTTCTTAATTACATTCTTGATAGGTCCAGCCTTTCTGTTCCATATAATGCTACAAAAGTCCTTGAATGATGTCAGAGCCAAAACTTTTAAAGAGAAAAAGTACCTGCATATTTCTGTCCAGGATCAGAAAGGAAGGGACACAAAGTAAAAAATTCCTTCGTGGTTTTCAGAAAAGTTTATTCTGAGTGTACCAAGGCCACCTAAATGTCACAGCTGTCACAAACTGCTCAGGGTTTATAATACTCCTAAACTTCACAGGTAAGCTGGATTACAAGAGCAGTCACCCCTTTTTTAACTTTGTACTTCATGTAATAAGAGTATTATCTTCAATCTAGTTTTGACTGGATTCCAAGGTTTCTGTTATATGAGCCGTATGTAGCTGAGTCGTGTATTATCAGCATCCTCCTGACCCTTATCACCCTTTTATCCTCCATAATATTCACCAGAAATTCACAAATAATTTGGTGACATTTAGGAAGCCATCTTGGCGTCAGACAAAGTTTTTTCAAGAGAGTGGTTGAAAGAAAATGATAGTGGAAGGTTATCAAAAGAGAAAGAAAAGTGTTTTCAATATCCAAGAGTACACAAAACAATTCAGTCCAAACATCCTAAAATATCGAGATGTAAGAGATCAGGTTTCATGTCGAAGGAAATTGGACAAAAATATTTGGATGAAATGGATGAAGAGATTTTAAGAAATAAGGAACTTCTGGGGAAACTGGTGAAAGGAGGAAGCCAGCAAACTACTTCTGATGAGAAATGAGCTACTGAATCTCTGCTTCATTAGCATCCCTTTAAATAATGCTGTCCCATGCTCTCTGCTTAACACAGGGCTAAAAATCTACTCAAAATGGCTGAGATAAAGAGAATGGTTCCTGCCTTTTCCCTCATGTTGGTCTTGTGTTAGTTCTTTATTCATTTATTCCCCTTTCTCTCATTCAATCTAAAATAAAAGCAGCTCTGAGAGAAAGAGTGTTTGCTCAGAGTAAACCTTGTATCAGAAACTTGGAATGTTCAAGGGCTGAAACAAGGGCTCACAGGAAGTGAAAACAGTAATAATTCATTTAATATGTGCTCCAGATCCTCTGCACAGCGCATTAATATGAGCCTTTTAAAATTCAAGCAATAATTTTGTATGTCTTTTCCTTTCTAGCCTGTGTGAATCATCACCCTCTTTTGGACTGTGAAAAGAAGGCAATCTTCTCCACACTTTATGGGTGAAGCACAGAAGATTAACTGTCGTGCCACAAATCAAACAAAAGTCTTCAGAAGAGCTCCTGAACCAAAGTCTGGTACTTTAACCGTATGACAATTTCCCTCTGCCAGGCATTTAATTTTTACCCCAGTAGTTCAGGAGCTCCCATTAGCACAGAATTCATTCCAGCACCTGTCATCGATGGAAGTGGAAGAGATCAGAGTTCATGAAGAGGATTCCTGTCTCCTCAGTATCATGTCTTCCCTTTCCTGAGGATGGGACAGGGCTCCAGAGCGCTGCCGAAGGAGCCGAGGGGGTGAGAGGAAGGGAAAGAGCAAACAGATCATTGCAGAGGCCACAGACATTTCCAGCACACAGCAGAGGAAGTTTTTGTCATTTTTGCTGGCTCTGCCTGACACAGAGCCCACTCCGGACCTTGGAGATCATGAGTGTCAAAGACTTGAGGGTGAAGACATCACAGGATGGGTTGCTGGAGAATTGCCACTTCGTCTTGGCATACATTCATGAGAGTTTAAACCAAGGTGACAGAGAGCATTAATCTGTATTTCTAATGTTTTTATAAATAATCTTCCATTGCTATTCTCAGGCCCTGAGTTCTGAACTGTGCAACAGCTGGCTTTGCTTTCCATGCTTGCAGTGAGACTGCAGATCTTTTAAAGTGAGACACGTGCCCTGTCCTTAACCCTTGCGTGGGCTGAGCTCACCCAGGTGACAATCACTCCCATCTCAGCAAGCAGCAGCATCAAATGCAGTATTTGCCAGGGATCCTGGTAAAGCCACACGGGGGAAGCCCAGAGTACATCGCTGCACGTTGCTCTGAGGCTTTTCTCTGTACAGGTGCAGTAATATCCCACCAGTGAGGATTTTAGAGCCTGTTTGCCCGTGTTCCTTGACACAAGGGTAAAGGTGTGAAATACGAATCCTAAACAACCCACTCTTCGGGTATTCCGAGGTATTCGTGCCTCAGAATCAAATGAAAACCAAGTGAAGAGATTTCCCTGCAATATTACTTTGTTATTAGCATGATGTTATCGACTACTGAAACAATCCTTCCAATGCTGCACGTGGATGCAGGAGGTGGTGCTTCTGCATTTTCCAGAATGCTGTTCCTGCATGGCTATGCACATATTATTTACACATCTTTCTTCCTTGCCTTCTTCCAAGTCCTCTTCCCAGTTTTAACCTGTGGACACTGACAATATCTGGCCAGGAAATCCTATTAAAAATCAAAATAGCTTCTTGGATCCATACAGGTAAAGTTGATACTATAAAAACAGAAGCTTCTGTTTCTGCCAGAAAAAAGTTTTCCTTCCATTAAGTCCAGTCTTCACAAACCAGTTTTAATTTTTAAAAATGCATTTAGTAATTCTCACCTGATTTAAAAGGATAGCAAAGTAATGTCCTGGTTAGGTACGTGGTCACCCCAATGATTACTTCCATGATGAAGAAATAACATCAGGGTACATGAAGAATCAGCCACAGGAGTAAATTTTGTATTCTAAGCAAAAGTTATTTAGAAGTGTTGATTTATAAACTTTATATAAAAAGGTGGCCAAAGTAAAACTCAGAACACCAAAACTGTAGTATAAGGCATGCATTTAAAGTCTAGAATTCAAAAATCTTGTCTTCATAACGTCCAAGTCTGTACTGCACTCCTTTGCATATGATTAGGAATTATCAAAGTAAATTTTTAAAACTTCACAGCAGCGTAGCAAGTGGCAGGCAAAGCAAATTTCAGTCTTTTGTAATATTCAGGCTTGAAACTTTGAGGTATTTTGCCTTACTGTTGTTATTTTTATTGCAAGATTTTAAGGTCAGAACAGACTATTATCTCATCTGATCCAGCTCCCTGCCTATCACCAGGCATCAGCTCTCAGCTCTCAGCCAGATCTCTCTGTGAGGAGCTCTGAGAGGCAGCATCACAGCTCTCACAGAAATGTCAGTGCCTGAGCTGGCAGATACGCCAGGAGCTCTGCAGAGGAAGGAGCCTGATCCAGTGATGTGCCTGCAGATGAACTCAAAAATGCCAAATATGCCTTGCCGTTCCAGGAGGAGACTACACTTCCAATTTGCCATTAATCTGGAAAAACGCTTCACTGGCCTTACCTTCCTTTATTTGATTTTTGTGTGTGTTCAGAAACATTCCAAATATAAAGATTTACATGCAGAGCTATGTCAGTTGTCTAAAGAGCACGTTCATGTCTGAACAGACAGACACACGTGCATACGCCCAATCCATTAAAATTCAACATAGTGACTCAGGAATCTAGCAGATTCCTTATTCTATTCTGAGAGAAAATTAAGTGAAGTTTCTTTGGCGACAGGGCAAAGTCAAATAGAAGCCTGAAGCGTGCCTGCAGTGCAGTGCTGAGGTTGCAGCGTGGTGGGGCACTGCCAGCTCCGGCTCCTGCTCGCCGAACAAACAGCTGCGGAGTGCAAAGCTGTGCTTCCCCAGCTGTCCAGTGCCACCAGCCACATGCTCCCATCCCTGCGGCAGCACGTGGCCCCTGTGACACCCCCTGCTCTCCTGCAGCACTGCCTGGTGCTTCAGCACGGAGTCCCTGGCTGTCACCTGGCACGAGGGGTGAGGTGACACGGCCCCCACGTCCTGGGTTGGCTCACAGCACCAGAAGCCGGAGCTGCACGGGCAGAGCCCTGATCCAGCTGCCTCCACAGGGGCACAGTCTGCTGTGAGCTCAGCCACGCACACGGAGCTGAGCAGAGATTTCCTGCCTGGATGAGAGGCAACTGTGCCAAAGCCAGAGCTCACAAGTGGAATTTGGGGAGATGTCTCTGAAAATCCCAGCCTCTCTGGCCGTGCTTAACCGGGGCCTGCTTTACGTGTGGAGAGAAAACGCTTGCTGCTGAGTGAATCTGTTTCAATGCAATTTTTAGGTGGGTTTGTGCTGGAGTTTAAGTGAGGTGAGCAGACAGCTGAAGCCTTTCTGTAGCATAAAACTGCTTGGCTACATGCCATGACCTCTGAGGGTCTTTGGGCTCGGAATTAAAGCAATACCGTTTCTCCCTGCTCCAGCTGATGGAAGGGCCTGTGTGAAGATAAGGCAAGAGTGAACTTTTACAGAAGTTAGTTGTTCTAATACCAGTCTCCGTGGACAGCACGCATTAGATATTTCAAGATCAAAAAGTTCTTTTTAATCTAGCAATTAACCATCTTCTCAGCATACCCGCAAATAACAAGCACAGTTAAAATCTTAATGCCAAGGTTTTACAAAATAGGCCTGCAGAGATCCCTCCCTGCTCCACAACACAAGCCCAGTCTTTGAGTTGCTTAATCCAGACTTAGAGACACTGATACAGGTATTACTGAAATACACCCTCCACCCTAATTAATGCAGATTACTAGTCCACAGTATTCTTGCTTTTTCTTGAGTTTTCAGCACCCTAGAGCAGCAGCAAAATCAGAAGCTTCTCCTGCCATTAGCCAAAGGCAGAAGAGCAGACAGATCTTACTTGTTCCACTGTTTATGGCAGTGAAGCTTTCCCTCTCTTGAGGGGTTTGTTACGACATCAGTAGAAGTTTAGATGGCCTCTGAAGGAATTCAACAGAGAACTACATGCCAAAGCCAAGCTTAGGGCAGAAAATGCCAAAACCCATCCACAGCTGCAAGGAGATTTGGTCATTTCATGCTTCCCATGCACAGTAAACCATTTAATGTTTGAAAATGCATTTAATAATTCCCACTTCATATAAAAGGATAGAAAACTTGTGTGTCACAGAGCAGGCTGCAGGACAGAGGACCTGACCACACTCAGGAATGGGAGAAGGGACCTGGCCAAAGTAACACCAAAAAGTGCAACAAGAGATGTAGGAAGAAAGAATTTGGTTGTCCACAAAAAGGACAACATTGCAATATTAACAGTATTTTAACAGTATTTTATCAGTATTAAAAGTGCAGGTCAGTAGATGGCACTGAGGCAGGGGAATTACTCTCCCTGTAGCAGGAGAATACATTTCAGATTTATTCATGCTTAAGAAGGGTTCAGTGCCCAAAGTGTTCAGGGCTTAGCTTTCATTTACCAAATATTAATGAAGATTCTCCTCCCTCTGAAGGCATGAAGCTTTTTATGGACAGGATGGTACAAGAGAAGAATGAACATTATATATTATCTAAACAACCACAGCTGGAGCTGTTACAAATTCAGAGTAAAAATAATTGCTTTTAGTTATAAATAACCAAGACACCTCCATCCACACTGCTCAGTGAATACACACAAATACAACATGCAGAGCACACTCATCAGTGGAAAAAAGAAAAGTGCTCTCTGTTCCAGGCATATTAGAAGATGAAATCAGAAAAGCACTGCAAGAAATATATTGCTATAAACACCCAAAGGCAATTGTTCCAGTATATCACTTTAACACAGAAGATGTCAGCAACGTCTGAAGTTTTCCAGATCACCGCAGAAAGTTGCTTAAAAGACGCCCTGATATATCATAACAAAGAATAACAACACCTCCATTGCTGGCAGAAGTGGTGCTGAATATTTGCTGTGTGGTTTTGAGTGGAAATATTGGGATCCCATTCTGCACCTGACCATATTTTTTTCTGTTCGGATTTTTTTTTAATATACAAATAAAGAAATAAAAAAATTCCAGTCACTTAGTATTTTTTTAAAAACATTTTGCTACGTAAAATCTTGTCCAATGCATTTTACTAGGAGGTCTGAAGATTCTGAGGCAAGGGCTTGTTAGGTAAGATAAAGGCACAATTTTCTGAGGGAAGAACAAGACAATCCTGTTGGTAAAGCTGAGATTCCTGCCCTGCCTAACAAGCTGCAGTGACTGAACACAAACGAATTCCTCAATAACTCTTTAAATATATCCGTAATTCCATTAATTTAAAATCACCAAAGTATCTTAAACTTTTTTAGAGTCCCAAAAACAACAGCACCAACAACATTCTCAGGACCTGTAAAAGTCATTTAAGTTTTCGTAGCCTTTCAGTCATTTTTATCCCATTTTATCCATACGAGCACTGTGGCCTTGGACACAAGTACAGCAAACACTGCACTCCTGGGAATGGCTGATGCAGGAAAGGTTCCACACACGCAGACCCAAAGGATACACACATAGGATTAAATTCAACAGCACAAAGGAATAAACAATTACTGGGACCAAAACTCAATTGCCTATACTATGAAATTGCTAAAGTAGTTCTGGTAGAATTATAAATAAATCCTGTATCAGAATTTAACTCAGTCCGTGGACTATTCCCAGTAGATATTCTGACTTTTTTCACTCCGTTCTGGAAGCTCGGTGAACTTGATACTGTGAACACAGGCTGCTCCATGCCTCTGATTTATTGGTATAGCTACAGCCTACCAGTCCATAAATGAGGGTAGCAGGGGCGGGGTAATCAATCCCCCTAAATGAACACTCAGAGTGCTGTAGGTGCATGTGTACATTTCGCTTTACCAGGCCCAGACCTGCCGAGTGGCACACGTCACGTTCAGAGGCAGCAGGCACCCGCTGCCAGCTGTCCCAGCACAGGTACAGAAACAAGCAGCAAAATCCATTTAACGGAGCAAGGAAATGTCAGGCTAGCCCAGAGGAACAGGATTTTCCAACAGCAGGAGAGCTGGGAAAACTGCCCCCAGCCTGGGATGCACTGAGATGGTGGGCATGGATGGGTCTGGTTAAAGCAAACTATCAGTAATAAAGTGTGGTCATTTGCCATCCTGCACTACTCTCTGCCTTTTAAGGGAATCTGGGATCATCCCAGAATGGCCTGGGTTTGAAGGGACCTAAGAGATCGTCCCATTCCACCCTGTGCCACGGCAGGGACATCTTCCACCATCCCTGGCTGCTCCAAGCCCCAGTGTCCAACCCGGCCTCAGACACTGCCAGGGATCCGGGGGCAGCCCCAGCTTCTCTGGGCACCCTGTGCCAGGGCCTCCCCACCCTCACAGGGGAGAGTTCCTTTCCAATATCCCATCTAACCCTGCCCTCTGGCAGCTTGGAGCCATTCCCCTTGTCCTGTCCCTCCAGGCCCTTGCAAACAGCCGTGTCCCACCTTTCTCGCAGGCTCCCTCCAGGTCCTGCCAGGCCACAATTAGATCTCCACAAAGCTTCTCTTCTCCAGACTGAACAATTCCAGCCCTCCCAGCATTTCCTCACGGGAAAGGTGCTCCATGCCTCTCCCCACCGTGGTGACCCTCCTCTGGACTCTTTCCAGTATAAAGCGTTAATTTCCTGACTAGGAGTTTTAGGAATACAAAGCTCACTCTTGCTGAGTCAAGAAGTCTCTTAACAAAGAGCACCTGACTTTAACATTCTGCACAATATCCTTCTAATCAGCCTTTCATTGCAGCACACTCATCTTCTCCCAGCCCTGAATACACAGAAGGAACTGCTGTGTACTTGCTTCTTTCCACCTTCACCATTGTTTGCCAGGGTCAGACACAATCGGGTGAGGAAGAAGCCCTCACAACCACAAACTGAATTAGAAGTCAATAAATAGCATTATTTCTATACATTTCTATATTCTCTTATACTCCAGGAGGAAAAAAAAATAAATCAGAAAACAAACTAAACATCATATTTTTAGTTCAAAATGTATGTGAGGTAGGGACATATGCTTGGAAGCCTTTTGAAAAACTTAATTAAAACTGTTATATAAAAATATACTTGACAACTAAATCAGCATTAAAATAGTTTCTAGGAGATAAATAATTTACAGATTTTCACAGTTAACAATCTGCTTTCTGGAAATAACTTCACAGTTTACTACAAAATGATCAAAGAGGGATTAGGTAGCTATTCAATTTACTGG
Source organism: Cnemophilus loriae (assembly GCA_013397755.1). Lineage (NCBI taxonomy): Eukaryota > Metazoa > Chordata > Aves > Passeriformes > Corvidae > Cnemophilus > Cnemophilus loriae. The sequence goes on along the minus strand of VZTF01004921.1, from coordinate 1,169,801 downwards.
AAAAATGTTACACCATATCAATGAGATTGGGAAAATGACTAAGGAGCTGAATATGTTAGAGAAAATGTAATGAATCTAAACAGTAATAGAAATTCACTGGGTATAGAGTCATTAATGTTAATTTTATGAATATTCAAATCACCGAGGGGAACAAATTTGCTGGCACTAAAGCCGATAATGTCTAAACAGTCCAAAAGTTTGAATTTCTTAAAAGTTTAACAGATCCATTTTGAACTCTGAATCTGCAGATTCTTAGCAGTGCCACTCAAGTGACACGGAATAATAACATTCAGATCCACGGTATTGTAGTTCGCTATGAGAAATCCCGGGTGCTCCCTAAATGCTGCCTCAGGACATGAAGCTACAGCTCCCCTTGTCTGATCCCTCGTGGCCATCCCAGGAAGAAGTTCAGCAGAGAAGAGCAGCGTGTGGGTGTGCTGCAGGAACACCAAGTGAGATTCGTGACAGCACAGCAGACTCCGTCCCGAAACACCTGAGTGCATTTACAGTGGAAAGAATTAAGAATATCTTTCCTTTTGATTCCAGAAAACTTGGTGCTGTTCTCCGAAGCAACAAATAATAACTGGGAAATAGGAATCCTCTTGGTCTTCTGTTTGTTCTTCTCCATTTTCTGCATCTCGAAACGCAGTAACAGCAGGAGATTTGATGTGCACACAATTCAAAATAGCTCTTTTACATCTCAGGTTTCAATACTGCTTTGAAAACTCCTTTTAATATGAGTTTTCTCTTCTTTTTGGATGTGGATCTCAACAATAATTTATCACTTATAATGTCACCTTTGGAAAATTATAGTTTTATCCCCAATTATCTCGAGTTTCTTTAGGAAGGATGTTATTTCTAGGTGATCATCAAAATCGTGCTTGCCATGGTAGAGGAAATTTGTTTCTTGATTATGGAAGTAGAAAGGAATTTATATCAAATTTATTAATATACATTCAAGGTGTACTTGGCAATCAGTCCTACCCTGAGAAAATGATTACTTTAGAATCTCAGAGGTCATAAAAAACCAAATTTCCAACTCGGAGCTGCAAGCTGAAAATTAAACAAGCACAACCTGAAAATACAGGACCAGGAAATATTACATCTTCACACCAACGCGTATTTAAGATTGTGTGAATTGTGAATATTTGAGATGATGGCTGGGAAACAGTATGATTAGCAGCAGCCTCAGCAACAGCAAATTTACACCTCCTAATGAAAAAGGACATTCCAAAAAATGCCACTCACCTCCCCTGCTATTTCATGCTGGACACTGCAATGACATTTCCAGGCAATTTACGCCGTCATTTTTTGTTACAACAGCTGCCACCATCCCTGACCCAAAAATACCACGGGACTGAAGGATCTGATGTCTGATCACAAGTCAAAACTTTGTCACACTTTGCAAATCAATGGCCGTGGACCAGCCCCCTAATATCTGCCTGGCATTCCAATTAATGCACCTGGTTCCTTGGAGGAACGGATTTACACTTTCCATATTCAGTTCTTCCCATCAGCTCTAATCACCCTTTTTCTCTCTTCCCAAAGAATTTTGTAGTATCTCCATTTATTATCATTAGTCAGCAAGCAAGAAAATTATTCCTATTATTACTTCCTGAATAGAGATATTTGGGAATTGCTTTTGAAGCCTTACTTCCTGCTTTTTAAAACTTATTATAACCTAGAAACAGCAAGAAACATGCTGAAATTGAAACAGCACCCACTGAAGTGTACTGCAATGCCATGAAAGTTTCTTGTTAAACCTTTAATAGTCTGAATTTATGCCACTAAAGTATCTGCCTGCTTTCACTTCCCCACATCTTCTACTTGAAGACGAATGTGGGAAAAGAATAATTAGTTTCTATTGTAATGAACTGTAAAATTTATAGTAGATTATTAAATTGAGAGGCATAGAACAATATTATCATTAAGGATTTATAGGTTATAAAATTCAAATTATATATATTTCATAAATTCTCTCTGGTTTTCATCGCTGTTATGACTTTACCAAATGTCCTTCCTGTTTCTTATTCCCATCTGGCATCCTCTCACAGGTTAGGGGAATCTTTCAGATGCTGCACAGATTTAAGGCAAGAAGGAAGAGTTTTTACCTAGCTCAGGAATTTCGCTGGTTTTGGTCAATCAGGATGTTCTGGGTGGGATTACATCTCAGAAACAAAGCCCTGCCTCGGCCACAGCCTGCGTGTGGAACGCCCTCCTCAGAACATGGGATTTACAGTAATCACAGCAGCACGAACCTTTCCGCAGAGCACACAGAATTATTTTATCCCGGAGAGAAAGAAGCGCATCTTTTACATCTTTTAGAGCACTCTGAGTCCCTGCTCTCCCTGCACCAGCCTCTGACAGGAACAGTTTAGGAGTGGAGTTTAGCTGAGCCCCCTTTTTAAGCCCAACCCTTCTCCTGGAACACAAACAGCTTAATGGTCCCTTCCCAGCAGCTCTGACACCTCCTGAGAGCAGGCAGCCACCGGCATTATCCAGTGATCTCCTAAATTGCCATTTTTCTTTTTCAGCTATCTCCACTATATATCTTCTTGAGAGAAAACTCCCATATGAAGTGCTTCTGAAGTAAAGAAATTCGCTTCAGAGAGTTTGGAGGTGTTTTTTCCCTCCTATTTTTTTCCTTAAACTCGTGGCTCTGAAAAAAAAAAAAAAACAACCAACAAACCACTGATAGTTTTGATGGAAGAGGTTGCTGCCAGCAAGAAAACAGATGCAAAATTGAGGAAAACGTGTGAAATATTGAGAAGAGTAAATCAGTGCTTCGGTGTCAGAGTCACTATTTCATTATTCAGATGCAGTAGGCTGAGCAAAAAAGATGAAACATGTCAAAAGTAAGAAGGAGGTTAGGATTGAAGTTCACTGAGAAACCTCCTCATCCAAGGCTTCTGCTTTGTAATATTTATAATTATTCTCCAAAATCCTTGTGCTCCTCTGACTCATATCAGTTTTGATCAGCATACCAAAGCACTTTACTGCCGTATTTGTTTCACTGCACTCTGATTTCACCCAGCTCTACTGAATTTCACCACTCTGAAGCTAAAGCTGCACTGCAGTGAATCAAGCCCCACACAACTGCTCCCTTACAAGCACAGAAAAGATGACACTGAGAGAATGCAACATGTTTGGGAAGGTTGGAGGGAGCTCAGTTCCTTTTAGAAAAACAGCTAAAATACGTTGGCTGCAGCAGGATTGGATTTACTGCCTGAAAACCAGGCCCCACAGGGCTGGATGTGGCTACAGATCAGTTTTGTAGGACAGGATGTGCATTCCCACATTTATTCCTGTTTACCTTTTTTTTTTTTTAATTAACCGCATTATCATTACTTTTCCCTCATGACGGAATTTTTTTTACTGTCATCTACCCAATTTGTCTTCTCACGTCCAGTTTCTTTTTTTAAAAAAAACCCTAATAATGAAAATATTTAAAAAGTAAAATTGGTTTGGTAGCAAACTTTAAGATTTCTGTATAACTTGCCAGAAAACAGAAAACAAATAAAAATTGTTGTTTACCTGTCCAGTAGCCATAACCTTTATTAGACATCACAGCAGAAACACCTCAAACAACTGAGTCACATCGTCAAGAAAAGCCTCATTCTGCAATTTGCTTTTCCAGACCTGCTTGGGATTCTCAGGAATATTCCTCCCTGTCCAGCTCAGGGACAAAAAGGGAATATTTTCCCTGTGCCTTCTCCTGCACTTTTTGAGAGCCAGGGGAACAATGGGATCATGAAGAGCCAGCCAGGAGATGATCTTGCTCCTTACCAGAAATAACAGCTGCTAGTGACTGATTCCTACCCACCCATCTTTCTTAAATAAGGCTCCTCATTAGTGCCAAGTACCATCATTTGTAATTATGGCAACGTTTTTCCATCTTTTGCCCGTTATCCAACCAACCCATTGAAAACCCTGTCGTTTTTGAATGATGCCTTCTCCAGCCTCAGCGGCAAAATCTGCACCAATCAATACATTTGATCTATGCAGCTAAATGCATTTCCAGGTATCTGCCGAGTGCAGAGGTGAGACAGCAGCTGGAATGCACATTCTGAAAGTTCTCCCGACTGCTTTCCCTCCCCAAAGAAGCCTTGGTTATCCTGAAAGATTTCCAGCCTGATAGCAATCTCTCCATTTCACCGGGTTATTGTGTTTATTGTTAATAAACACACTGTTTATTTCTTGTGAATTAACGGTTTAGAGCCTATACGGTGCATTACAATTTTCCAATCCTCGCTCTAGAGGATTGAACACTTCCAAGAACAATGGTTTTTATGCAGATTTTGCAGGGAAGGGCCAGTGCCATCCTGAAACGAGCAAAGTCTGGTGCACAGAGGAAAGGATGATGAAGGCAGGTTTACAAGAGACATAAAAAAGACATTTTTAAAAGCATTTTCTCTTTCTCCTTGATCAATTTCTTTTCTCAAGGTGCTTTTTAACAACGAGGCAGGGCAGCGTATTTGGCTCTGTCAAAACCAACATTCCCTCAATGTCACTTGAAGAAATAATGATTTTCTACAGGAGAAAATCCTGTAGAAAGGACTCGACAGATAGTCCAGCAGATGCATTTTTCAAGGAGGACAGACAGGCCTGCAGTTTCGTATCAATTTTTGGAAGGCAGTTTTATACCATGAAAACCTAGGCTCAGCTTAAAATTCGACCTCTTGTTCTGGGCAGGTGAAAGTAGCAAGATTTTGGAAAGAAAAACAAAAAAGGGGAAAAAAAGAACCAGTAATGAACAGAATGCAGGCTGGGAGGGTTTAACAGAATTGATGACAACTGGAAGGCTGTTAGAAAACCCTCACAGACAGAACATTCCCCTCCCTGTTCAAAGCCTCGGAGTCCCGGGCGATGCCCCTGGGTTCAGCTGGCGCGGTGGAAGGAGGAAAGTGCTCTAACAGCAGAACCTGCCTGCCCAGAGCTCCTCCAGCACGGAAAACTCCTCCCTGCCTGCTGACCCTCCGTGCTGCTCTCCTCCCAGAGCCTTTTTTCCAAGGAACCATCACAAGGAGAGGCAGCCTGGCTCCCTGCCCTCCCTCCCGGGCAGCTCTGGGGGCACAGTTGGGCGTGCTGAGCAGGAGGAGATTCAAGGAGAACTTTCCCTGTGTGAGCGGAGCGGTTCAACAGCTCTAAACGCCAACAGCCCCTTCCACCGCAATCAAAAGCACCAATGAATTAAACAGGCTTTCTCCCCGGAGCCAGGCAGGCTGTCAGAGCCGGCTTTCACAGCGCTCCTCTGGAGCCCAGGGAAGGTGTTTCAAAGGCGTGCGGCACCCCTGGCAGCCCGCGCAGCTGTGCGGCACAGCTGGACCCCAAAAGGAGGGGATGCTGCAGCAACAGGGACCAGTTCTGAAGCGCTGAAACTCGTGGCCGAGCCCAGCCCAGCCCTCGGGACACGGCAGGAGGGAAAGCAGGGAAAACCACTTTTCAGGAATGCTCCAGCTGCTCTCTTCTCTCTGCGCGTCCTCACCCAAACCGTGGCGTATTTCCCTCCAAACGGAGCGCTTTCAATTTGAAGTCAAACTGTAATTAGACATTGCCTTGGCTTGGGGGATAACTCTGTGCGAGGTGCCCTCCTAGCAGATTTCTTTGCAGCAGAGAGTGAAAACCAGAATTTCAGGGGGTTTATTTCTGTCAAATTTCAGCTATATTTAAATATGCAAAGCTTCAGAGGGTGAGTAGGGCTGGCACAAACTATACCCACACACCTGCAGAAAACACACAAGGGTTGAGGAATATTTTTTCCCCTGTGACTAAGGAGTTCCAAAAGCTGTTCTAGAAGTGGGGTGTCCCTATGTTTTCATGAAGACGTTGAGAAATCTATAATATATTTCAGCTTACTCTTGGAGTGGTTTTTCTTTAATATATGACCGGATTAAACATTGGGTGGAGGTGGGGTTGGATTGTCTATAGGTGCTGCAAATAATTTAACAAGCACCCTCATGATTCTTGCCGTAGGCAAAACATTCATTTTCTGCTGCTTAAAGGTGATGGGTTTTTTTCTATTATTTCCTTCTTACAACAATTTAGAAAAATACTAAAAAGAATGTTTCTAGTACAATATGTTATGGAAGAGAAAATGCCACGAAACTCACTCCGGACCTCATTCCATTAAAATCAAGCTATGCCAGGCACTTGGCCACCACGGATTGCAAGTTCTAATAAACGCTAAAAAAATCTATTGAGATTTTGATTATTAGAAAAGTGTTCAATGCACAAAATTCCCTACACAGGATTATGTAAAAGATTCCAATTTACGCTATGCCGTCTTAACACTTAATTAATACTTTTGCTCTAATTAACATTTACTGAGTACCCTATTTATGATTCTTTTTTTTCCTCCATCACATATCCCCTTTCCCTCTCTGTCTTTGAAGTATCAAACACTGACATGGAATATCAGCTTTCTGAACACTTGGATAAAAAAATATTATAAGTGTATAGGTATTTTGCCCAACATAACCCCCCAAAGTCACAGTTTCATAGTGAATTTACTCATTTATATTTTTAATTTAATAAAGAGCTTTTATGCTCTGATGATCTAAAGGATTATCAACCCAAAGAAGGTTAAAAGCTGGAATATACAGGACCCTGTTAAGGGACAACCCACAGGATCCCCAAGTGGTGTTTGTCTTCTTGGGCACAACAAAAATAAAAGTATGTTTTGGAAACATTGCTTTCCCCACACTCCTGCCCTTATTAAAACAAACAAATCTTCACAGTATTGAGAATACTGGAATTGAAAGTCATGGTCTGACTGCTCCAGAGGTGTAAATCAATAAAACTCATTGAACTGACAGGAACTATTCAGTATTAACTAAAAAATCCTGATTAGCAGAAGTACCAATGTAAATCCATGACAGCATCAGTGATTTATATTGCTTGTATCTGTTCTCACTACTTTCACTTTGAAAATATCTTTAGTTTTCACTGACATTTGCTTATATCTGTTTACATACTTTGAACAGGCAATCGATAAAGTTTCAGACTCCTCTTTAGGGTGGGGAATGTTGGCTGTGCAGGGAGGGAGCAGTGTGAGCTCTGCTCCAGACCCCATTTCCCCACAGCCCTGTGCCTCGATGCCCACACAGATTTCCTGAGTTCCTGCACTGCAGCCAGAGTTTTCCAGAGCAAAGGGATCACAGTTTGACCCAAGGAGATCCCAGTGGCCCTGCCCAGAACAGAACGAGCCCATTAAAGGAACAACTCTCCCAGCGAATGGATGAGGCTGGACCGGTGCCATCCCTGTGGAATGCACAGCCCAAGGAAACGAGCAATAATTCTGTTGTTAGCAGCAGAATAAAAGACAAACAAGGAGTTTTACTGTAGTTCCCAAGTTATTTGTGACTGAGATGCACCTGAGAAGTTGGTAATTAGTAAAAGAGTGTGTTCTTTATAGGGCTCTTGAAAATCCCATTAAGTCTGTATTTACTTAGCATTTTCTCTAACTGCCTTATTGGAAAATCAGGCAGCAGGAGTTTCAAAAGGAGTAACAAAAGAATAAAAGCCCATTTTCCATTCTAGTGCCGCAAGAAAAAGAGGTTGAATTCCAGGGTGCCCAAATTAAAACTGGACAAACCTAGTGACATGCATTCCAGGTTCCACCACAGAGCACAGCTCCAGAATAAATTCATTACCACATTCCTTCCAAAAACAGTTATTAGCTGCAGACAGCACCATCTAGGAACACCTATTGCTTCAGAATTTTGAGACTATGAAAGCACTGATGGGTTTCAATGCCCTCTGTGTGGTTCAGTGCAATAAGAAGCAATAGATTTAAGCCTGCACAATTTAAAGCAAGCATGCACAGATTCAGCCTCACAGCTCTCCTTGATGTACAACCATAAAGTCACCCAGAAGTATTCGAAAAATGCAGGACTGTAACTTCAGACCAAAGCAGAGTAATCCACTTTTCAAAGTTCCCTGATAAGAGCTGCAGTCTTTTGAATTTGCCTTGAGTTTCAGTTTGAAGATCTACAAAAAGATATCTATCTCTAAAGGACTCTGCTCGAGAAATGTCAAACGTAAACAGACTTTGAAGGAGTTAAACAACGGTTTACAGAGCAGCAATGATCAATTTTGAAGCTTATTTGTTGTTTTAGTTTGATTTAACAACAAAGGAAGGAGACCTCAGCACAGAGCAGTGACATGCAGTGATGTGGGAGGTGCAGAGTGATTGGAGATTGCTGGTAGCAGCATTAATTCAGGGGTAGTGAATGCACAAACAGCCTTTTGGCTTCATTTCCGTGTGTGGAAATCCACGTGTGCATGTCCTGGCAGCTGAGTGCCAGGTCCCGCCTCTGCCTGGCACCACAACCAAGTATCATACAGGTAGGGAAAGAGGCAGCTTCTGTGAGGAGGACCAAAGGGGAAAAATAAATAAATAAATAAATAAATAAATAAATAAATAAATAAATTGAAAAGAGTTGCTTTTATTTAAAAAGCAGCGGGACAGGGGAAAAATAGGCCTTTAAAGAAGAACCTTTCATCTCGCAGTGCAGCCTTAGAAGATAAAAATGCTTCTCAATTTTCATATATGAATATCTAAACTCAATCTGCAGACAAAAAATTGAAACAAGAGTGGCCTGGTTTCCCAATGCACCAAACACTTTCAATTCTTATTCTCTCCTTTATTTTTTATATCATGCTGTTTTCCAGGTATCTCTGTAGTGCATATTGCAAGTTTGTTGTGTGCAATGTTCAAACCCAGCAGAAGGGAGGCAGCTGGGGCTGGGTGCTGCCTAAAGGATGGCTGCTGCACCCAAAATTTTATCCAGGGCTTGCTGTTTTACTGACTGAACTGGAGCATCTCTGGCAGGTCAGATAAATCATAAAATTCAGAATGGTGTCCTATTTACACCTGTACATTGCTGATTAAAGGTGAGAGTAGAGCATTTTATTTAAATAATGCATTTTGATGAAAAAACCAGGAAATCCACAACGGAAAATTGTCGTCTTTAAATGCAGCCTAATGTGAACTGATGGCTGATAGAGAAGGGAATATTTTGATTTTTTTTTTAATGAGACAAAATAAATTTTACCTCCCCCCCCACCCCAGACCACGTGTGTGTGCTCGTTCTCAGATTCGGGTGTCTGAAACATAATTTAATGGGAGTTTTTGACCTGTTAACCTTTGAAAACAGGTCAACCAACTGGGAATTTTCTGAGATTTTGCATGTTCTTCTGATCACACTTGCCTCTGATACGGTGATAAGATTCCACGTGCACTACAGGAAAAGAAGACACAGGGAGGATTCTACTACTCCTTCCTCCATCTCTCCCATTAAATGGTTTATTTTACTGAAAGGAGGAGAGAGAGGCAAGGAATAGAGCTGGAGGGTGATCATACACATGTTGACCCGGGACAGGAGCCACAGGTCTGTGTGTTTAGCACAGAAGGACTTGGATGAACAAAGCACCACCAGTGAGGGATCCAGGCCGAGAGAGCAGGACAACCCCTGCCCACAGCACTGCACAAATCCAGCCTCTGCACCTGCTGACCCCTCGGGGCTCGTGGCTATCAGAGAACCAAAGGCCCTCCCTTGCAGGGGATGGCCAGCTCTGCTGCTGGCCGTCAGAAGGGATGTGTGGAGATCCTGCAGCCAACGGCGTCTCTGCTGTTCCCCATTCTCTGTCTGTTCCAGAGGAGGCACCCGGGTGAAAAGCCCCGCCTGGTGAGGAGCAGCTACCGCAGGGAAAGGAAATGTGAAACACCTTCATCTCTTGCCTAGAAGAAGGTGAAACTGCTGGAGAAACTTCCAGATTACAAAGGTGTTGCCTGTGAAGTGCAAGGGTGACAGGAAACACCAGGGGACACATTTTGAGTGCACTTAAATTTCATCCAGAAGAAATAAGGAGTGTTTACTTCATGAATCCCATTAACACTTAAGCGTGAGGTACAGTGAGCAACTCAGCACTGTCAGAGCAGAGATGCTGTTGAGACTGTCCTGGAGCCAAGCTTTGAACACTAGGATGTATTAACTTAGAAAAATGATTTCTTAGTACACAGATTCCACCACGCAGTGGGTTAGGCTGAATGCAGACTGACTCAGAATGAGCAGCTGCTGGGAAGAAGAGACTTTTTTCTTATTTTCCCATTAGAAGCCGTTGTATGGCATCCTAAATGTTACCCAAGTGTCCCAAAACCACTACATTCTGCTAACAGGTTGACACCCATGAGCACTGCCAGAATTGCTCTCTTCCATCCCTCATTATTCCCACTTATAACCAGCAGCTCTTGTTCTCCAGGAGAATTGTTTCACCATAATTCACTATGAACTGTGCCACACCACGGTGAACGGGTCTAATACGAACAGAAATTAGAAACTAAAAATCCCAGAGTGGGTGTTGAGGATCACTTCTGCTTCAAAATCAAGATAAGGAATCATGTCCGAGCTACTGTCACTCACATCACTGCAGAATAAAAAAAAAAATAAAACCCTCTGAACATTCGTTTTCCAACCTCTGTTTGGCATTGGCATCACTAGTGACCTAAGAAATGGAAATATCCATTTCCAACTGTTGGCAAATTTTTACTAATATCGATCTCATCAACGTCAGAAAACCCATCAAGTCCCCATATATTAACAGAGGCAGCTGTGGTAATTATGGCACTGCACTGTTCTATACACTGAAGGAAGAACATCAATATAATTCTCTAACATGAAACCTCCCAAGCTCATATCCAAGGCTACTGCCAAGGCAAAAAGCAGGTTTGCTTTTCAGCAGACAAATGACTGATGATCATTATTAGACATTTTCTACGAGATCTACAACATCAGGCCTCTCCTTTGAGAAATTTCAAAGATCGTTCCCAATGTTCCTGAGACACATTTATGGATAGCATATGACTCTCAAAGAAATTGCACCTCAGAATTTTGTTTCTATGACAAGAAATAAGGTTTCAGCTCTCTGTTTAGTTTCAGTAGACATATTAAGGGTCAATATGTTCTGCATATTTAGACCTCTAGAGAAGGCCAAAAGTGAATAGGCAAGTAAATCATGTTTAAAATACTCCAGCCCAGCCATAAAAATCTATTGTTTGTCTTTTGCAGTGATGGTATTTTACCATCCAAATAAAAATCCCAGCTCACCGATGAACAGAATGATTGCAGTGACACTGTACCACACAGTTTTAATTTCAGGTATTTGAAAAGATGATACCATAAAATGATCTGGAGTATTGTTGTAGCATAAATCTTCCAGCACTTTCCCTGTCCTTAATGTTCAAGCCTGAAATTGTTCCATTCTTTAGCTGACAGTGCACATTGTAAAAGTTGCAGTTTATCACTTTCCTTTCATTCTTCCCCAGCAGTTACATTACCACATTCTTTTTTATTACAATCGCAGGGTGTCACTACAGAAGTGACATCATGAGGGGAGAACAAGGATTTGCCAGGAATTATTGGAATTGCTCTGCAGTGCCAGAGAGCTCTGCAGTTCAGAGCAAAGGGACAGCCTTGCATTTCAGCATGCTGAACATGTGCACTCTCAAATCTATGGCCTGTCACCAGAGTCCCTCGGACTGGATAAGTTACATCCCACAGTTGGGTAGTACAAAGGTAATTCTGTTGCCATATGTTGTGCCAAAGAGCTCACGCCGTGACAGGGTGCATTACAGATCATGCTTTTCCCATGTGATGCCAATTTTCTCCTTCATCTGTGAGGGATAAACCTTGCCTCCATTCGGATTTTAAAGTAACCAAAATAAAACTGTACCTCCAACAAGCTGGGGGTACATTCTGCTTAAAAAAAAAAGAGAGGCAGAAGAAGCCCAACAATTTTTCAGATTTTAGGAATTGCTTTCATTTTGCACCCAGAATTCACTATGCATCAACCCCAGGGGAATTCCAGTCCCAATTCAGGAAAAAAAATGCAGTCAAGAACACGGTGATCAGCCTCACACATTTGCTTTATCAAACACTGCAGTACTTTTGAGTTTCACTGGTTGGTTGATTTTGAATGCTGGCATGGGCAGCAGCTCACACAGACAGAAAAGAAATACCAGGAGAGTAGAAAGAAAATAGGTAGAGTCCCCCAGAGCGTGTTTAAGAGATTTTGCTTGTCTGTCCAATTTATTACTGGATTTCATTACTTAGCAGCAGTGAATTGAAGTGGTTGATAACATGCCACAAATGATTTCGCCCATCAGCATCCAGCTCAGCTCGGGAATAATCAAAAGCCATTGCCACGAGCCTGGGTTTGGGCAGAGCAGGGAAAGCAGCTGGGCCTGAAGGTTTCATCCTGGTGAGGCCACGGCACAGCACGTGAGGCAGGACAGGGAACCAGGGTCTCACCTCACAGGGCAGAAATGGAGAGTTCAGGCATAACTCTAGGCATAGAATCACAGAATAATCTGAGTTGGAAGGGACCCAGAAGGATCACTGAATCCAGCTCTTAAGTGAATGGCCCATACAGGGGTTGAACCCACATCCTTGGCATCACTAGCACCGTGCTCCAACCAGCTGAGCTAATCTCAGGGTCATAACTACAAAAAATAACACCTTAAGAGGGAAGAATGGGCAGTAAATCCCTAACTTCTCGCAGCACAGAAACTGCTCCTCGAGGTAAAAGGCTGAGGCAGAAATGCACAAACACTTCTCATGTTCTTCAGGAGTCAAACAAGAAGCACCCCTGAATGCACAGTCAGGTGTGCTCACTGCTCAGTGCTTCGGTCATTTTGGTTTGGAAGCTCTTGCAACAGGTCCCTTCCAGCTGAGAATATTCTGTGCATTCTGAGCTGCATTCAACCCAAATCTGAATCCCAGGTGGGAATGTCCTCCCATTCTCTGGGGGTCTGGTTCAAATTAGCTAGGAACAGATAGATCAGGAAGAGGCACTCAGAGAGGGGTCTGCATAACAACAGCCTTTGGAATTCAGTGGCTTGGCAAGAAAATCTTCAGTGGAAATTTGCTCAGGTATATAAAGTCATTGTTGCATCAGTTCCTCCTCTATCCATACACCAAGAAGGAGACTGAGCTAGGATTTCTAGGGTTTCAAGGATCAGGCAGGAGCATAAACCTCAGGCCCCTCTGCAATCATCAGGAATGATGCAAACCCAGGACTCGAGGAATTCTCATCTTGCCCACCACAAACAAGCCTAGGCCTCATGGGGATCTCCTGCTTTTACTTTTTCAAACAATGAGTTTAGATATTTGTTGCGCCGGTAGGCAGCCCGTAATCCTCACCCCAATTTCAAGGTTACTGGAACGAACTCCTTTTGATTTAAGGCCTTTTGCCTTCAGCTAAAATGGAGCTTATTCTAATTATCTTCATTATAGCACACATAATTCGGGGCTCCCATGGGCACTCGGGGTGTAACGAGGATGGCATTTTACATCCACTGACCTCTAAATTAGTGCAAGCTTATTTCACCGGGAGAGGGTACAAAGTAAAATAAATCCTTTGCTTTCCACTCACTTTACAGATGAAATTTTGTGGTTTGTTGTGTGAGACTCTGTCATCTGCATTCCTGTTTCTCTGGCACTGCAGATGTCCGAGGCTGTTTTATGGGCCACTTTCGTGGCCAAATTGCTGTAAAGCCCAGGAAGGTTTATGGCCACATTAAAGAACATTCTCACATCAAGCCATCCAACTCTGTCACTATATAACAGCTCCTGGACACCAGCCCCCTCAGAAAATTTTATAGGAGACCCTCACGTACAACCAGAAGGCCCAAAACCATCAGGTGGTCTTTTGCCATCAGGAAACATTGTGAAACCTTCCTTCATTTGGTTTGTGGGTCCTCTCTTACCCTCCGGCTCCCAAGATAAAAAAATAATGAGAGAATGGAAAGACTATTAAAGGTGGGGAGAATAGACGAGAATTGTTGTTCCTCTTCAGCTGTGAGACATCCTGAAAAAGGAATAAACACTGTTCCTAGATGTGTGACCTGTTCTAATAAAGACACCCCAAGCTGTCTGGAGTCAGTTGCCACAGTAAATAGTGATGGTGATGGCACTATGGAGAATGGCTCGAGATAAAGAAGAACAAATCACGTTTTGTTCAGTAAACACTAAATTTATAATAGATCAACATACACAAATCAGCTAATCCCCTGTTCAGTTATTTAATAGGAATATTTACTACCTAGAACCTGGGCAGAGGTTAGTACAGTTATTTCAGAGATTCCACCAAGACCTGTCAGACCACCTGTTGTTAAGGAAATGCTGTAAGTGAAATCTGATTGGATTTGTTATTTCAGTATTTCTCTTTCTCGTTTTAGCATGCCCCACTAGTTGGCAATTACTGCCTACTGTACAATCTATTAAATATTCATGTCAGATATTATTTGCATAGGGCAGCTTTTCTCTGATAAGAAATATGTTATTCATTCACTGCTTAGAAGATCGACCTCAGGTCCCTACTTTAAACACACAGTTATATTGATTGTGAAAATACTCCAGGAAAATGATGTAGTTTATATGCATGCATTATTTCTACTGAGTCATCCTGAAGCTTATAATTTAAGCCTCAGTGTTTCAGGTAAAATGAAATTGCTTCACTAAGTAAGGCTGCTTTGATTTCAGCTTTGCTCTGAGCTTTGCCAGGCAAGCAGAAAACCTTCGTGGTATGCAAGGTCTTGTTCATACAGAATGTACAGTCATGCCTTGATGGAACTCTGTGCATTCAGAACACACCATGCCTTTGTCCAGAGATTGTTTTACAAAACCCCTTTTTTGTTCCCAATGCAAATAATGCCATGTCCCACATTAATGGAAGATCATCATAAATGAACAATGAATTTAGGCTTCCAAAGCACTGCTGTGACCATTGCATTATACATGGCACACAGAGAACAGAAAAACCCTAAGGATCTTCCTTCAAACAGGAATAAAATCCCCAAACTGAACCAAAGGAACCCCAAGCAACAATAAAAAGGTAAGATAACTGGATTCCAACTAAAAAGAAAAGTACCCCTTGTGAGTGTGTCCCCTTGAGGAAGAAACTCTGAAATACCCCACTTTTGCAAACATTATCTGTATTTTACTATTCTGCCCCCCTCATCAGACAGGAACGGTTTAAGAGAATGAACACAGTAGGAAAAAAAGGAAAAGAGAAAGAGAGAGGGAGAAAGGATGGGCACGTTCTTTGCCTTCCTTTCTCTTTTGGCCTTCTGCTGTTTTATTACCTCCACCTCCTGCATTTCCCAGGTCCTCTCCACATTATCTCCCTCACCTCCTTGCCTCTCACTTTGGTGTCTTCTTTTTGCTCCCAATTTCAGGCTTTCCTTTCAAGAGAACATCACCTCTAGTATGCTTATTCATCACCAAAAAAAAACAGAGCAATGAGGAAAATGTCAGTTGAACACTTAAGAGGAAAGGCATCACCCTGGCACTGTGGCTTTTTGTGGCAGCAGATCCATGGCCCGTGGTTCCTGTTCACCTTCCAAGCCCCACATCTCGGGGCAGATCTCAGGTTGGGCATGAGCCTTTTCTTGGCCCCGTGCAGATAAACTGCAACCACTCTGCAAGGCCACTTCACCCCAGAGCTCACAGGGCAGAGATGCAGATGCCATTAAAATGCTGAGCTAAACAATGTGTTTGAAGGATGGGCTCCCTCCTGAAACTCTGGAATAGGCCCGATAGGATTTATGCTTGTCCAGCATATGGTATTCAACTAAATCATAAAACTAAGAAAAAAGTTCTCTGAAGACAACTGGAATTGCTACCCTGGGGTACACAATATTCTGCAAGTTAGCCCCATGTGTGCCCTTCTGGATTTCACCTGAAGTCTTCATTTAGTCCTGTTCAGAAAGTGAAAACCTCAGCCTCGGTGGCAGCTCTGGCAAATTCCTGCTGAGCTCTATTACCTGGGAAACACCCCCAGCACTGCAGGCTTAGGGAGGCTGCCGGGCTCTGCTCTCATTTATCAACAGCAAGGGGGTCTTTTTAGCCAAAAATAGATGCAGGTATTAGTGAGCTTTTTTCCTCTCCAAATCCAGTTCTTCTAACGCCGAATTCCCACACATGCATATACCCTTGTTTTCCTCAACCCCCAGTGATTGCTCCATTTCATTAAAAAGCTGGATAATCTAGGGAATGCAGAGGCAAACTTCAATCTGCCTTTATAAATGCAAGTGATACAGTAAAGATTTGCCATAGTTTGTACTTGCCGTGACATGATAGAAAGCCAATCATAATGAACCAGGCTGGAGAACAGATGCAGAGGCTGTTAAAGGTCTGCGTGGAAGAATAACAGGTAATAAAACCCTTTACCTATTGCCATATTGCAGTGTGAGTGTTAAAATTTATAATAATGGCTTTTAAATTTTGTTTCAAGACTTTTTTTTTTTCCTCTCCTTAAAATGAAAGGAGAGAGAATTAAACCAGTTCCTTGTGTGGTACCCTACTCATGTGAGCGTGGAAAAAGTGACCCTGACCTGAGCCATAACTTGGGCTTTGGCTTTTCAAGGCATGAAGTGCTCTGGACAAACAAACCAATTCTTGTAATACCTTTGGATTGCTTTCTACAATGCCCAGAAACAGTCAAAAGTGAAACAAATCATTTGTTAATTTGTTCACAGGGTTTTACTTTCGGCCAGTAAAGGCTCTTTTTCTTTATGAAATTGTTTATTAAAATGATTCAGTAAAACAGTTTCCTGAAGGTGGTCATTCCACAGGACACACTATTGCACTAAAACTCTTCCTAAAATGCTTTTCCTAAATGGATCTGAGGCTTTTCCCTCACATTTCTATTCAAGCCCATTTTACAGTAAGAATGGATGGTTTTGAAATATAGAAATGCATCCCAAGAATGTATCTCTAGAAATAAATCCATAGGGACAATTCACATCTCATCCCGGTGAAAACCTGGAATATCTCCAATAGGTTTCTGAAATTATTTTAATGTACAGAAGAAATAAGTAAGAGAAAATACAGAGCCTTTTGTCTCCAAGGTCTATTGCTATACAAATAATTAACTAGTGGAGCTGCTGTGCTGTGGGCCTGCCTGTCTGACCACGGAGCAATTAAATAAAGTGATTCTAGGAGCTACAAGCAGTTGATTCTGGAAAACAGAGCATCCTTCAAAACAAGAGAAAAAGCCTTCTTTACTAATTCCATTTTTGTGTAATTATAACCTAATCAATCTTGCACAGACTTTTTGGCATCACTATTTTCTTATTGTTGTAACATTTCATAATTTACTCTAGCAGTAGCCATCTTAACAACAAAGTTTGGACACGTTCCAGGCACAAGGGCAAGGGACAATTTCTACCAGATACATTAAACATTTTACCATTACTTAATATTGCATGGAAGAGATACACTTAGAGAGAGAGAGATTTAGATTTCCCTTGGAGAAAACTCACAGGCACTATAATCATTAGCTAAATTTCCACCAACTGCATTAGGGAATACATCATCATTTTGATTTCCCCAGGAAAAAAAGCCTAAAATTCACAAAAATAGGAATGGAGGATCCTTATTTATGCTCTGCTATGAGAAGGGATTGGGATTGCAATTCGACAGTTATCAGCACACAAATAGAAATATAGTTTGTCATCAGATATTTGGATATCCTGTCTTCAGGATCAGATGAGAAAATTCTAATCAGAATAGCTGACGAGAGCTCGCAGAAAACTGAACTTAATTCAGACACCTGGAGGCCTCTGTGACCTTCTCTGGGGGTTCAGCAGGGCAGGGAGGGATGATGAGCACATTCTGGATTAGCACATTTTACCCTGTGTCTTTGTCTCAAGCACACAACACAGTAACTGAGAATAAGTCTCAAGCAGGGAGCAGAGAAGGACTGTTTCCACACAGTGTATGGCAGCAATTTAAAAGAAAAATAATAAAAATCTCAGCAGTTGGGCAGACTTTACATATTTGCTTGAAGATTATATCCAGGAGGATTTTTTTTTCTACTTCTATTGAAAAATCATGTTTAAGATTAAATGTGCCTATTGCAAATCCTGTGATACTGTATAAATATCAGGGCCTTTTGTAAATTTTCCATAAACAGGGACATTACTGACTAAAGCTGACAGTTCTGAAAAGCTACGAGTTATGAAGTTTGGATTCCATTATATATTGCAGTGTAATTCCAGTTGATCTTTCAGCCACAACCCCCTGCCACCAGTTCCAGGGCAGAAACACGCACGTAGATAGCAGCAGGGGGAATTTTTCCCAAGGAGCATCACCCAAGCTGCCCCTTTGGAGCCACCTTCACCTGGAAATGTGTGAGGGGGGCTCAGGTGGAGACCGCAGGGGAGTCCCCGTGAGCAGATTCCTTGCCTCTATCCACCCAAAGTGCCTTTCCAGCTGGCATGTGGGAACATTCTTATCATCATTTTCAGGAAACATTATCACCTCTAATAGCTGGAACTCTCACAGGCCAGCCAGGGAAAAGTCACCTCTTTTCCTGAGGAGCTGCAGGGCTGCTCTGAGGTGTAAACCAGAGGTGATTGCTCATCCCTGTGAAGGGTTTGTTCTGCAGCCACTGTTCAGGCAGGGGTTCATCAATCCTGTGCATATTAGGCTCAGAAAATCCCCTCCTCACCGGGGAGTGCTTAGTGCAACTAGACAAACACAGATGCTTCCCAGAAATCCCCAAACACTCCCGTGCTCAAAGACTCACATTTTTCAAATCGACTATGCTAATCTCAGCTGTCCAATGGGTTAGGGCTTGTCTTCAGCAGGATCACTTGTGTTTAGATGTAATTGAAAATTACGGTCATCTCTGCTATTTATCTCTGCCACTGAACTGGTCCTGTCACTGCTTCCGAGTAAAAGGTTGGAAAATTACAAAGGAGCAGTGTGGATTGAAAAAGAAAAAAAGTCTGAAAATGCAATGGAGAGAGGGCTGTTCGTTCAGTCTTTTAACAATTACCCAAATCCCTCCTGCCAGGCAATCCTCACAGACTGTAATTGTCATTCCTTGTCTTCACTGTGATATTTTGACCTAAACTTACATTCTATTCTTCTCCCTCTATGTGGCTAAATTCCATTCTTCTCCCTATTTGTGGCCTGGGGATTTTCAATGGTACTTGAGACGTCAAGGAACTAAAAACTTGTCCATTTTTAATTTTGACTGGCCGAGGCTCAAAAGAAACCATGTGGCAACAGCGAGGAGCTGCCATTCCTTGCCTCTGCAGACTCAAAACACTCTGCTGGGAGTTACCAAACACTCTGCTGAGAGCTATTTCCCAGGTCAGAATTTTCTCATGGAAAAGTAACCATCTGAACTCAACGTTAAGTATAAACAGATGAAGTGATTCTTACATCAGGTTTAAAAAAAATACCTCTTTTTTTTTTTGGATCAAAGTGTTATAATAGTTATTACCTGTGCATTGCAGCACACCTGGAGGCTGGAAACTTTGGGATTCACTCACAGCCGTGCCCTCCCTGCTGCCACATGGATGCAAGAGCCTGTGACCTATTTACCCCATTCTGTTAGAAGGTATGAAATGAGCCTGCATGGGTTTTTCTTCCCTTTTAATAGCTCTGGCTTTTATTTTGTTACTCTCTTGGTTTGAGTAAAGTTTAATCCAGCTGTTTGGAGCACAGCTGTGGAAGCCTGGGCAGTGAGGGGTTAATGTGGAGGGATGTGCCTGGAAAGAGGAGGCAGGACAAGGGTAAGGAAGCCCCTTTCTGGAGCCAGTTCTCCTCTTCAGGACAGTGCAGGAGCAGAAGTGGTGTCAAGGAGTGGCCAAGACAAATAGAGAGGGATGGAGACCACCAAAAATCCCTCGAAGCCCCCCAGCCCATTCGCAGAAAGATCCAGAACCAAGTGCAGGCACAAACTCATTCACATGAGGGTGAAAACCTCCATGCCAGGGTGGGGAAAACTCACCTACAAGAAGGTGTCCCCACAAAACCTGAGTGGTGCCCGCAGGACCCTGGGCACCCTGGCAGCTGGGTCGATGCTGCCCCAGCACTGGTGAGCTCCTCACCTCCCTGTCCAATCTCCCTTTCACACTCTCCTCCCCTCTTTTAGATTATTCTGCCATTTCTCTTACAAGTAGGAAATAGGGGCAGAACATACCAATTTCCCTGCCACGTGTGTCCTTTGGTAATAAAACCTTGTGAGCTCTTATTTGGAGCCTTTTGGCTTTTTGCTGTTCTTTTTCAACCACAGAGATCTCCAAATTTTGGGTGCTGCCTTCCACGTGGGAATGGGACTTATTCCAGTGGCAGATCACATCCACAGGACAATTTTTTCTTATGTTTAAGTAAGAACAGCTTCAGGAAGCACAGCAGCACCTGGTTGATTAAATGCAGCTCACTTCTTAAGCTTAGTTTCTTTCTCTGAATTCTCTCTTGCCTCCACTCAGTAAATGTGGAAACCATTTCAAAGCACCATATGCTGGTGTTTTCTAAACTATCATTTTCTGCAAATTGCCTTTTCATAGAAATTTAGGTGAAAATGCTTTTGTTCTTATTTGGATGAAAACTCATTTAGGAAGATGAATAAATTCCCTGAACATGCAACTCCTGACATTTGGCTATCTCTAGCAGAAGATAAAACTAGCAAGTCAAGCTCATGATTCTCTACTAATTTACCTCATGTACAGCATATTTTTCAACATCTATGCTTAAAAAATTAATGTACCTTTGAGAATCATCATTATTGTTATGCCATAAACAAGTCCTTTTGTTGGAAACGGTAATCTTCAGAATCTGTCTCCTAAGAAAATGAATTTTAAAGCGAAATATGCTGGGGAAAAAAAAAAAGGTTCATTGTGCTTTTGTCATAGGGCTTTCAAATAAAGAAGCCCCAGCTTAATGAAACAAGCTCCTAATTTCTGGTCATTTGATTTCTTAATTGAATTAATTAACTGGCTTTTTCAAAGTTTTTACAAGTAAGCTTAAATTTTACAGTAATGTTTGAGCAGGAATCAGAGCCTGATTTTCAGATGGACCAATCCACCTCCTTCACTCCGAGTGCATCTGCAGACGCTCAGCACTTCAGGGAGTCAGGGCCAGGCAGCATCAGCCAGAGTGGGGTTTTAACCAAGCAGCAAGAAGGGAACAAGGAGAGTAGGAAAACAGGAGAAGGTAAAGGGAACACAGAGACACACCCCGTGGGACCTCAGATAAGCCATGACACACTTTTCTCGAGATCCTGTAATGCATTTAATGGCAAAATGTGTCTGTGAGCACCAGAGACTGTTTTCTCCTGCTGGGCACAGGAAGCTCTGATTTACAAAGAGTGAGCATCCCCACGAGTTACTGCCTTTGTTTGTGCCAAAAAGGTGTTATCTTGTTCTCTCTTACCACAAGATAATACTCCTGTCCACAATGTTGTTAGGGTGAAACTTCCCCCCCTCGCTCCCCAAAAGTGCAGACGAATCCTTCAGCTCTCCTTCACACAGATATCAGCAAAGAACAAAAGGGCGTGAGATAAATCATGATCAGAAATCAGATGGAGCCTGGTGATACGGTGCTATCCCAGCCTGGCAATTCCATTGCAGGGTTACTCCCACCCTGCTGATCCGTTCATCCACGCAGAAGAGAGACTTGCAATCTCTGCCTTCCATTTGTGCATCTCTTTGGGCACAGTAATACTAAAGAACTGTCTGTAAATAATCTGAATAAATGATTTCTAGAGTATTTGTAATTAGAGAATTATAAATCCTCAGGACCTGATCAAAGCCACCCTTGTACTCATGAGCAAAAACATCCTTGATCTCCGTGCCCTTTGGATGAGGCTTCAAACCCTGACACCTGACCTGCTCCAAATACAGCCTGGGAAATAACCCAGTAAATTTGTTGTACTCCAGTCCACTTATTTAAACCTTTATTCCTGACTACCTGAGCTCTTTGAAAATCAAATTGAAACATAAAAATTGCATTCCCATACGATGGAAGAGAATTAACGACTGAAGCAGTTGTCCAAGGTAGGACAATCAATGATTCTGTGTGGCTGCAGTAGCTGAGACAATGAACCTCAGACCCACAATGAAAAGCAATATTTAGTGCTGCCTTTTGCCATGTGTTCTGATATTCTATGAATTTTGAGTTGTGCTCTATAAAATGTTTATATTTATATAAATATTCCTGGCTCTCAGCCTCTGGCTCTGAAGCTGGTTCCTTGAAAGCTAGCCTGAAGTATTTTTAGGTTACAGATAATGTGAAGAACCACCAGAATTACTGTCCTTTTAATGGTCGTCTGCTGAGTTACAATTTCTCAAGAAACAACATCGTGTAGAAAATCCTACTACAAAATTCCACAGGAGATACATTGCATTTAGAAAGACTGAATTACATGTTACAGCAGGTCCTGATGGTTTGGAAGAACCCACTGATTTTCAGTTCTGTATTCTTAGCAGAAATCCTTAGAATTTGACAATGGCTTCAGCTGAGAGGAGCCTTCAAAGACTGATTTAAGTGTTTGGTGGGATGGTGATGTAATTTGATAATACAAGGTTTTGTTTGCTTTCTTAATCACTTTTTAATTGCACTGCATTCTTCTCTTTGATAGATAAATTTGCATTATGGAACACAGTAGAACAAGAAAGCTGAATGTTATTAGTTTTCTATAAATCAATATACTTTACTTCTAGTTCTACTCAACTTCTCATTTCCTACAAAATCACAGTCATTGCTGCTGACTCACCCTACCCGGAGAGGCAGACCCAGTGAGGTGAGATGAGCAGGATTCACATCTTGCATTAAAATACATGGCTTTTAAACGTTACTGTTTAAAATATTTGACATACTAGAAAGCATCCTGCATTTCTCTCAATGAATAAGAAAATTGCAGTACACACTTCTGTGGGTACTCTACCAGAGCATCCAACAGATATTAATTTCAACATCTGCTACCTCTAGATTATTCCAGATTTTTCTCTTTAGTTGTTGACCATTTACCAAACCACAAAGCCAATGGTGATTTTTTGGTGGTAAATATGGAATATTCGAAGTCTGAGGTTTTCATCAGTGAGCCAGTTGCCTTAAGGTAAACATTTCCATAATGAAAAAACAAGTTGTTTTCTTCAAACTGTGATTGTTTCAAATGTAGCTGGTTTCAAACATACCTGGTTTGCACAGAACATGATCTCTTTGGGCAAAAAGGAGAAGCACACGTGCAGGAAGTGCAGTGCCACTGAGAGCCGCCGTCACTAAAACTCCTCAGTACTTGAGGGATCCTCCAGGACAAAGGCAGCCAAAAGGAGTTCAGATAAATTATTCCCCAAAATCCACCTGGGATTTGCATCTGAGGGAAGAAGTTCTTTCATTCCAAGAGGAGCTCAGCAATACAACAATGACTTAACCAGCAGAAGGGGATAGGGACCAAGGCAGGGAGTTAAGGCAGCCATGAACTGAATATTGACAGTTCTGTTTAGTTTGCACCTAAGAGTTATCCAGGAAAATGTTTGTTTGTTTTGCTGGGTTTTTTTTTTTGTTAAATACCATTAAACTGGTAAATGCTTTGCCCCCACGTCAAAGGGGAAAAGCTATTTCCATTGCAAATATGAACTCTGCTGCACTGACTGTGCCCTTACAGAAAACTTTTTGTACCTGAGAACTCCTCATCCCTCTTGGCAGAAGACACTAGAATGCCTTCTATTATGATTTCACGAACAATGACAACCCATATTATAAACTTTTGCTTCAATATTTGCATTCACACAATCCTTTTGTTCTGGGCTGGTGTCTTTTGATATTGTAAAAAGCCTTATTCTCTCTCACCTGAATGTCTTTCACAGTACAGATGAAGGTCAGTGCTTTTACAAGCTTTCCTCCTCTGTAAGCCCATAATACTCTTATGACATTAAGGTATGTACTTAAAGACTTGATTGCTGGCTTTCATTTACTTAATATCTTGGCAAGTTTGCAGTACTGCCAGCAAATCTGTTTAGTAGCAAAGCACACAACTGTTCTGCTTTTTAAGCTAGGCTTATTTATATAAATTTATTCCATAGCCTGCTCATCTTATTTTAATGGCCAGATGTTCTTTTCTCTTCACTTCTTAATAAACAAATACCCTTAACTAACCAGACATTCTCAAAGTTCTTCATCCTAGTGGCGTTGGTATTTCCAACTTTTTTTTTTTTGTCCTACCCTCTTTTTTGGCTACCTTCTTCTACGAAGAGTTAAGGGCACTAAAGGTATTTCCAACATAAAAATATTCGTTTGTAAGGGAAGGGCAGAAGTATATCAAACTGCTGCTCTCAGAAGTAGTTTACTTCAATATCTAACTGCAAGCTCACCACTTTTTCTAAAGTGAGCCTGACATCTGTTTTTGTTTACCATTTGGTAATGACATGAATTCACACTAAGAGGATGAAACAAAATTTAAATATAAGTATTCCCTTAGATGCACTGGATGGAGAATATAGCATTTTCAAGCCTCTATTCATCTCCTAACAGAGTACATGGAGGCTGCACGATGGCTTGGCTGTTTTAAAAACAACAGTTGGATTTGCTGTTGGTTTACAAAAAACAATGCTGTAGAGAACATTTCATATAAAAAAAAATACAACAAACAAAAAAACACAAACAAAAAAATCCACAAACAAAACCCCCTTCACATAACAAAAACAAACAAAAAGCTTTGCACTTCTAATGCAGCATTTTTGACCAGTTTTAGTTCTGAATGTACGCATTCTTTGAAGGATAAGCAAATGGCTCTGCTCATTATCAAGTCAGGCTAAACCCCACTGTAAAACAGAAAAGAGATAATGCTCCTGTAAAAGACAATGAAAAGAGCACAGAGTCACGTCAGTGACTGAGCTTGGGGAACCTGTTATCACAAAAGTATTGTGAAAATCCCCAATAAAATATATTGGAAATAATCCAGGACTGTATTAGGTCCTTTATTACATGTTTATGTAACCCAGGGTGTGTTCTCCCCTCCCCTAAGTTATTTGCTACTACTCTACTACTGGAGTTGGTGGGCGACTGAGGCTGGGGTGGTTTGCAAAGATCCTCTTCCCAGCCTGGCCGTTCTGCCTCTGAGAAGCCTCCAGCCACTGATACTCACAATGAGGACTGCAATTATCTGCAAGATGTAGATCAGAGCACTATAGTTCTGTCTAATTAGCACTGTCAGAAGCAGTCTGTGTTTTGCTGAATTATGGGAATTTACCGCTGACAACACATTTGTGAAATTCCTTAAGACAACTCTATCGTGTTCTATTTTATATAGAATTAAAATAGAAATCGAACCATCAACACAAACTGATTTTATTTAGCATGATTCCTCCTGCCCTATTTCACCTGCACATGAACAGTGAAAAATTTTAAAAACAGCGGCCAGTATCATCTAGGCAGAGCTGCCCTCATCTGTTGCAGCCTTGCAGGACCACAAACCATTTCCAGTTCCTAAAGCAAGCTGGTTCATACAAACCACGGCTGGCACCGAGCGCCAGCTGCAAGCCCCAGATTTACCAGCTCAGGCAGAATCCCAGACAATGGAATTGTTCCGCCTCTGAGGTGGGAGGCTGCCAGCAGCTTGGGCACTGACATTCCTGAGTCATGTGTGGCAAAGCTGAGCGCCACAAGGTGCCACTCACCATTCGTCTCATCGCCTTTGGCCGCGGTGAGGAGTGAAAGGGAGGGAGGCAAGGAAATAATGAACCCGATGCAAAAACAGCGAGAGCAATTTGCTCCCATTCTAACGCTTTCTACATCAGAAATAGAAGGCATTGTGTGCTATTCAAAGGTGCTGATCACACAGCCCTGGGAATCAAAGTCACTGATGTGCTTGGAAGGTATTAAACACCCAGTTAAAATAGAATTTCTAAGTGTCTTTTGGTGTCTGAGCATCAGACAGTGTAGGCTGAAGCATGGAGTGGTACCCCTGGAATTAATAACTGTCCTTAACCATAAGATCTCAGCATTGTAGGTCCAGATTAATGATTTTGGAACTGACAATTCAGAAAATTGTTCGGTGCAAAATGAGTTTAGATGAGTTTAACTGAGGCTGAAGGAGTGAGGAGGGTTTGGATTGCCTGAAATTGCTGAAGGGGCTTCCATGGCATCACCCAGCACCAAGGACTCTGGGGCTCTGCACTGAGTTCTGTCCTTGAAGCCTCTGAGGGAATATGAAGAGGAAAACATCAGGGAACACAGAGAGAAGAATTAATGTCCTGGACACTTCCTTTCTTTTGGGCAGGCAAATTTAAGGAAAAAAAAGACTAACTTTAATATTATGCAAAAACATAAGAGAAGGATATTGCAATCATAGAGGACCTCAAGCACTGATTTAATTCTCAGCTGTAATTCTAATTACAGACTTTATAAATTAGTTTTGATTCTTCCTGAAAAGTTCTTCATGGACTGTGTTCTGAGGTAATAATATCTGATGTAATTTATAGCGTTAGGAAAATTCTTTTACAAGTCTCATATGATTGCCTTCAGTGAGAGTAATTATCCCCTTCTAAATTTTTGATTTACAGGTCATGTTTCAAATGAAGGCTAAAAGGTTAAAGCCAGGGCTGAGATGGTTCTGTCTCTCTTGGACACAAGGGAAATGCTCCTTTAGCCCTACTGAAACAATCTTGGATTCTCACAGGGAAGAAGCCTTTTCTTAGTTAGATTTTAGAATTTCCTGGCTTTGATTCAGGAGAAAAGGCTTCCACGATTTGTTGGTTCTCTCAAGCCTTGAATTGGTAAATCCAGCAGTTAGATTGTGATTGTAAGAAAGGGAGTACAAAAACCATAAACTGTTATAATGGTTTGGGTTGGAAGGGACCTCAAATATCCAGTTCCTCCCCCTGCCATGGGCAGGGACACCTTCCACTACCCCAGGGTGCTCCAAGCCCCAGTGTCCAGCCTGGCCTTGGGCACTGCCAGGGATCCAGGGGCAGCCCCAGCTTCTCTGGGCAACCTGTGCCAGGGCCTCCCCACCCTCACAGGGAAGAATTTTTGGGTAATATCTAATCTAAATCTCACTTCTTTCACTTCAAAGGCAATACCCCTCGTCCTTTCACTACACGACTTTGCAGAAAGTCCCTGTCCGTGTTTCTTGTGGGCCCTTTAGACACTGAAAGGTGCCGGGAGGTGTTTCATGCTCGAGCCTTAAGGACGTATTTAGGAGCTCCTGCTAAGATGACCACACCATTTAGATCCCTGCAGACCTGTCCTCCCTTGACACTGGCAGATTCCCTAAAGCTTGGTCACATTTGAAGCCTTTTCCTGGATCTTTGCCCTGCCCACCAGCCTGCCCCATTCTCCCTGAAATTGGAGAGTTCAGCAGGATGGATTTATGTGCTCCTTTATCTTCAAACTGCTGATGTAACTGGGAAAATACCAGAGCTAATTCTCTGCTTACACAAATCGTCCTTTTCATTCCTCTGCATCTAACTGATAGGAATGTAATTAACTCCATTAACTTGCACGGTCATATCCTCTCCCATCCCCCATTTTTTTTTTTTTTTTTAATTAATACAAATGAAAAAGGATTTGGATCCGTGTTTTGTGAAGTCAGTGCTGCAGAGGTTGGTGCTAGGGAAGGCACCTGCTCTAGGAATACACCTATTTACAGTGCTGTCCTTACCAGGAGAGTTTGACATGCTCACACGGACAACACACTGTGCATTTTAATTTTGATGAACCCTCGGTTTTGAGAGGATTTAGACTATCTCAGTGATGGCTGATTGACATAAAATTAAAAGGGAGAAAGAGTGGCTTTGAAAGTGGTTGTGAATATATTTAACTTGGTGGTGTACTGAGGGAATGAACGGACTGCCTCCCATGACCTGTGTGGAAAGGCAGCAGAATAAAAATGTGGCTCTGCACTTTGCCTTTCCTTTTTAATACCTGTCACGTCCCAGATTTGCCACCTTTAGATGGATTGCTGTTCCTCCCACGCATAGTGTGAATTGTTTGATGTATCTTTCAAGGAGCTGTTAAATCTGGGATACAGTAAAGTTGTGTAATTTGTCCTGAGTCAGGGGTGACATTACTCTCCACTGCACCCAGCAGCAGGACAGAGAGACACTGGATTTTCAGTTTTGTTTATTGTTAAGAAGAAGCACCTTGCTTAGTTTATTTAATTTGAATAAATTATTTCCTATCATATGCCCAACTATTTATTGTAGGCAGCAAAAAAAAAAGAGAGGCGAATTCACAACACCTACTGGCACTTAAGGGAAAATATGTCATCCACCCCTTTTCTTCTCATATTTAGATGGATTCCATCCCCACACAGAGACATACAAGAAAATACTG
The DNA here is from genome assembly GCA_013397755.1 of Cnemophilus loriae. Lineage (NCBI taxonomy): Eukaryota > Metazoa > Chordata > Aves > Passeriformes > Corvidae > Cnemophilus > Cnemophilus loriae. The sequence continues at coordinate 1,141,665 of VZTF01004921.1, read as the reverse complement.
GCATGCAGCTGTCTATGAGGAAAGGTTTTCTACAGGGAAACAATTTTATTACCTTTAGAACAAATTCAAATTGTGCATTGGTGGGAAATTCAAAGAGAAAATACACCACGACACCTGAGATTGTGACATATGGATATTCCAACCAAAATAGTCACTTCCAGGGTAATTTTCTTTCAGGCTGCACTTCAGAAACTGTGCCTCTGGAAACGACAGTCCTTGTCCAAGAGTTTGAGAGCAGAATCTAGACCAGTGTGCTGAGTTATCGATTATTTTTTTGACATCTGTTAAGATCTGTGCCTGGTGAGTGAAAACAGTTCTGGTATTAGGGGTAGATTGGATATTGCCTATACCCAGAGTTATTTTTTAGTGGTGAAACATTCTATTATTGTATAAGTCAAAATAAAATCAATCCAGAAATTTCAAAACAGTCCATAACAAACCTGTAAAGGCTATAAATAGATGAAGCTGACTGACACCTGGTTGAATTCTCTTTACCTGACTCATCTACTTTTTCTTTATATAAAAACAGCCAAAGCAAAACAGCAGAGGGTTTTTATCAAATCCAAAACATCGATATATAGGACAGAGAGGTTCTGTATGATACTTTCTTTGACTAGTATCAAATCCTGCAGAAAAAGCAAAAAATCCAGTGAGGGAAGAGTGCCCAGGCATTTCACAGAACACAGAGGGATCGTGCTAGTTCATGTTTAAAGAAACGTTGTTCAGCCCTCTGCTAATTCCCTCTCACGAGAGGTGGGACATGACGTTTATGGACAGAACAGACAGGAGTGGCCACGCTCAGGAACCAGCCCTGCAGGGCTGGCGGGAGCAGAGGAAGCTGCCCAGGACCGCTGAGCTGTACCGGTACCACCAGTGCCATCCATCTGTACCAGTACCACCAGTACCACAGAGCTGTACCGGTACCACAGAGCTGTACCGGTACCAATGGTACCACAGAGCTGTACCAGAACCACAGAGCTGTACCAGTACCACCAGTGCCATCCATCTGTACCAGTACCACCAGTACCACCCATCTGTACCAGTACCACAGAGCTGTACCAGTACCACAGAGCTGTACCAGTACCACCAGTACCACCCATCTGTACCAGTACCACCAGTGCCAGATCTGTACCAGTACCTCACAGCTGCACTGCCGTGGACGAGGTGTGGAGGGCAGTGGAGGAGCTTTGCCCAGCACACATTTAAACCCTGACTAATTGTTTAAACAATGCTGTCACTCCCCAGCACGGCCTGCTGGATATGTCCTCTGACACAGTCAGTCCTTCTGAAAACCTCGCAGTGAAAAATGCAGGATGCAGCAATGCCTTCAATGCTAAAAGCTGTAGTTCTGAGCCTTTCATTAGTGTACAGAAGGTGAGCCTTTAATTACTAATCTTTCACAGTCTGGAGCACCCTAGGGCTTCCAAACATCCTGGTGAAGGCAGGAAGGATATTTCAGACTTCATTTCAATTCCCTGAAACTTTTGTCAACAGCCTCATTGCACATGGAAACTGCTCAGTGCTGCTGCTGTCTCAGCTGCTAAACCAGCCCAGCCCTGAAAAAAAAACTGCCCTCGTTAAAACAGACGGGCATGAAATAAGACTTAGCTTCAAAAACCTCTAAACTACTGCAACACTGAAAGATGAATATAAACTTTTGGGGCTTTTCTATATCATAAAGACATTTGGCCATAAAAATAGTTTATGTGGCCTGCAGATGGTGAACAGGAGGAGAGCAGTGGTGTGGTGGGTGTGTTTGAGTCCCTCGCAGGGCCGCTCTGCACACTCACACCCCAGGCACACCTCTGGGGCTTGCTGAGACCTGCGGGGAGCCTTTCTGAGGGCTGCTGGCAGATTTCTGTCACCCAGCAGGAAATGCTCCTCAAAACCCAACAAATCACAACACAAAGGCCTGTTCTGCAGGCTGGCAGAAAGTACTCCCAAGCTCTTTGCTGCTGTGACGGGGGCACTGTCACCTGCTTCCTCTCACACCCCTTACAGGCTGGGGCTGGACACGATTACGAACGCCCTGAAATCCCAGAGCAGGCTCAGCCACACTCCAAGACAATCCTGCACAGAGCAGGGCACCTATCACAAGTGACAGATGAACCACGCAGGGATAATTGATGTCTATCCCTAGGAAAGACACCTTGGATGATTAAATGATATTTCTACTTCGTTCTTAATTCAAAGCTGATTATTACATGTGCAGTTCCTCATGTTGTACTTCCCCATTTGAAAAATGAAGGTAACGAGGTTGAAAAGCTCTTTAACAATGCCGAGGAAGAGACACACAGGTATTGCACTGAAACCATGAAAAAGGCATCTGTTCTGAGCTCTGTTTTAAACTGAGCATTCAAAACATCTTTACTCATTCACGGTGACTTCCAGTGTGAATTCTCAAAATCTTATCACACTGCAGCCATTCAGCAGAGACAAATCTCTGTCGTGTAAAAGTCATAATATAGAGTGGCTGCATCAGAATTAGCTTCCATGGGCTTGTATAATGTTGTCTGACATTTTATGAAGCTGTGCTAATTAACAACGCAGAGTATTGTAAAATCTGCAACCAGAATTATTTTGAACTTTTATTTTTTCCCTTTGAAAGGCAGTTAAATATTCCACAGGTGCATATGATGATGTCTGGTAAAAAAAAAAAATAAATTAAAAAAAATTAAAAGGTTTTTTTTTAATTAATAGGGAAAAAAATGCATTGGATTGGACAGTCTCTAATGTCAATGAGCTGGCTGATAAAACATCATTGACACTGATAACACCAGCAAACCATTGTGTACTGTGCTTCATATTTAGTGTTCAGGGAAAACATGATCTGTAGCAGCTCTAAAGAGCAATTCTGATCTCTAGAGAGGAGTCTCAATGATCCCATTAACATTGATCATGTTTGAAGAAGTCTCAGGCATAATACATTATTAATACGACCCCCTTTCTGTTTGTTTTTTTAATGGTTTCAAAAGAAACAAAGGGCATTAGATAGAAATGTCTCCATTAAAACAACGTAAGTGGTCAGGCTAAAACCCTCCAGTGACAGGAAATCACAGGAAATCCAGAATTCAAGGATGCTGCTCCCCCTGAGTGTCTCCAGACATCAGCTGAGCTTGTGTGCAATACTCTGCAATACTGAATCCTGGAATAAGTTCAGAACAAGGTGACTGAAGATGAGTCACCTCCTTCCTGCAGGTTGTGTCCAAACCTTAATGCACTTTTTGTGTATCAGACCAGTAACTGTCTCCTCGTTCTCACTCCCTTAACACATGGGATTGTTCACAGGAATTTCATCTTCCATGAAAGACAAAATCATGCTAAGGGTGAAAAAAATAGAAATTCTCAGAGGATTTGATAGAAAGACTCTGCTTCGGATGCTCATCTCCCAGCCTAGACGTAATGTTAATACAAAAACATCAAAAATCTGAAAACCAGAATATAGTGCATGACCAGACTTTTTTTAGGTAGTGGGAAATAATTGTAAGGGACCAGGTCTGCTATTCCTAAGTTTAAATCTATCTTCGGGATCCAGACCAAACATTCAGCTAGAAATACACCTGCACCAAATTTTCCAACACAGTATTTTTTTTTAAGTACTCCAAAAGAAGATGGAATTACCCATTTCTATGCATAGACCCCTTCCACCATGCAAAAGTACAAGTTTGAGGTGGAGCCACCACGCAGAGATCAGAGCAGCAGTGAGCACTGAGGTGTGTCAGTCTGTCAGGGAGTCACTCCCTAATCCCCCATGCCTAGGAACCCTCTCTAACCTGCCCCAGAGGGACAGAGGCCTTGACTCCACACTCAGGGTGTGAATATAACAGAATAAAACCCCTGAACACAAAGAAAAGGAATTGCTATCGACCCACTGCACCCCTTAGCAAATACATGTTAGAGTTCACACAACTGAGCACGTGGTTCCCTTCCTGCTCGTTCCACCCCTCATTCCCTCATGGCAACACTTCCTTATCCACAGACTGACATGAAAAATCACCCCAAAACCAGGGTTTTGTGCTTTGGCCACTTCTCTAGGAACAAAACATGTCACCCAGCACGTGTGCTTTTAAAGGGAAGTTGCATATCTATCACATAGAAATCTAAGAGCAGTCCAGCAGAAAGCTCTTGTGGCCACAGGAGCACAGAATTCATTGTATCTGACAAATATTTATTCACACATTTCTGTTCCGGGTGTACAACAACAGCATTTCATGAACCAGGAAGATATTTGCAGGGGATTTCACAGCCCTTTTCCACGTGCGTGCACGAGAACAGCAGCGGCCTCCTGGCAGTGCCAGGGCTGCTCCCAGGGAATGAGGTGGGAATTCAGAGGGAATTCAGAGGGAATTCAGAGGGAATTCAGAGGGAATTCAGGAGCCAGCACACAGGAGCGCTGGGGATCCTGCACTGAGCTGGATCCACCTGAACAGAGCCAGATTGCTTCCACAAGCACCCATCTCCAAAAGCTGCTTTTGGAACAGGTACGTGTTGTCTTTTTCAGCACAAAGGTGCCTGATGTGCTATCACTCAACTGATCAGCGTTATTCAAGAGGCAGTGCTCACATAGCAGGGCAGGAAAACTCCTTAGGGAAAGGAAAAGGCTGAGGAAATCCTCCCCTAATGATCCTTCCCCTCCGAAATTTCAAACATCTAGGGACTCGCAGCCAATGGACCAACCTGCCCATTCTATTTCCGTGGCCTGAGAAGGACAGAGCCCACAACACCACAGCAAAGATTTGCAGGCTGGGGTCACCAGCTGGAACTGCAAAACCAACTGCAATTTTTTTTTTTGCAAGTGCTCCACAGTAAAAGATCGCTCTGGCATCGCTAATAGGTTTACTAAAGAAGTTTACTTAGCTGACAGATCAATACAAAACAACAGCAAAAATACCTTTTTCTTTGCTTTTACCAACAGCAAACTTTCCTAGTGGGAATGCCACCACTCACAGAATGATATCTGTGCAGGTTTTCTGAGCACAGTAAAGTCTTCAGTTGTCTTAAAAAATGATACTATAGGGAAAAGCATTCCTGCTTTGTTGTAACATATTTCCTTCTTTTTTTTTTTTTTTAGGTGAACTTTCAAAAGATTTCCACCTAGCATTTTTTCTAATGTGTGCAGGCTAATCTAGTTGGTTTATGGTTCCTTGTTATATAGGGTAAAGGAAAATCTTATTTAATTTCCAATCACTTATTTGGCTTTCATTTTTCACAGTGCTCTTTGTTGAATGGAAAGCAGCTTATATATGGAATTATTCATGTGTACGGTTTGATTTCATATCTGTATACACAGGCACACAGGTATCTCCATACATGAGTGCATATATATCTATATATGTCTAAAATCAAAGAAATGTGGTTCTTAAAGTTTTCTTTCCGAGAACAACAGCAAAACCAGCAGGAGGCAAGCAGCAGCAGCAAGATGGGAAGAGCTTTAAATGAGGAGCATGAAAAAGATCCCAAACATATTAGGAAGAGATTTGTGTAATAGTAGTCCAGCATTAGGGAAATATCTGGTTATGTTGCCTTTTTAAGGTGCATCCCTAAGCAGTTGGTATCAATTACCACTGGCAGGTAAAATTCCACTTCTGTCTTTGTGCAAAACCACAGATTTCGTTCTTTAGGGAAGAGGTTGTCTACTTCCACCCACCAAAAGCTGGTTATTTTAAAAAGGAAATTCAGATTTTTTTTGAAAACGCAATTCAAAACTAAGTGCTTTTATTGATAAGTAGTTTTATATTTGTTGTGTGCATATTAAACTCAATCCTACAAATAGTAAATGTTTCCTTTAAGAAAACCCAAACCTTGTATCCAACTGAATCCCACCAGGCACTGGAACTGAAAAACCAATGAAATCCAGATGCCAGAGATGATGGGAAAGATATTTGTACTGGTGCTGACTTCAAACAAATTCATTTAAGAAGAATAAAATAAACTTTCAAAACAAGGCAAGTTGTCTGCTATTGAATATTAAATCTTTTTGCAAGTCTTTCCTCTGTAAAAGCCGTTGGCAGCTGTGGACGCAGCTCAGGAAAAGCAGCCTTGCAGCTCTCCCGAGAAGAGAAGGGATAAATATTTCCTTCTATCACTGGTGCTGTTCTGGAGTGTTCTGGAGTGTTCTGGAAAGAGGCATCAGTGCAGGGAAGGGAACTGCTCTGCCCTGGCAGTGGGTGCTGGAGAGCAGCTCCCACATTCAGCTGGGAGGTTGTTCCCCTTCTCTGCTCTTCCCTCTCCATCAGCCCACCACAGAACCTTTCTGTCCATCTCAGAACTGAGGCACAGCTCTGTTAATAAGCTGTAAACCCCTCTCTGTTTAAAGGCAGACTAATTTAAGTACTCAAAGTCCACACATCTATTTGGGATTTCCTGACATTTGATATTTGCTCTGGAGTTCAGCAAGATTAACATTTCGAGGTCAAAGTCATTCAAGTCCTCAGAAAGTAATGCTTGTAATAAAATCCATGCCTGCCTTTATGCTGGCAGATGTTAATTATGTCTTTTCTACAGCACCAGATATCAGAACAGAACTAGAGCCTTTTATAAAATGGTCTTGATCGTTCAACACCTACCCAATTAATTTTAAATATGGAAAATAATGCTTTAAGAGGAATTCAGTTCCCTAGAGGGCTTCTGTGGTCTAGGTAACACTGCTTGCCCATCTTCCTGCTGCCAAAGTGGTTCTTGTTTGTTGATGAAGAAGAAAATAATCTGAGTATTGGAAAGAAACCCTATTTTAGCACCAAAACCACTTCTTTTACTTGGGAACAGACTGGGTGGGGACGATGGTAGTATCTGTTTCCCCTCTGCTGAATTTGAGTCAGAACTTAGCAGGAGGAAAACGTGAATAAAAGCATAGCAAAGCATCCTCATCAAAGATTTTCAGAAGCTCAAAATTACACATGCACATAAACACATGGAGGCTGGAAAGGTGCTGCTCTACAGAAGCTTGAAATAATCCAAGCCAGAGTTGGTAATTCCTTTTTCCCCCTCACCCCTACCCATACAGCCCCATCCCTGCCCCAGCCCTGCCACCAAGATGTATTTGGATGGGCACTAACTGCTTCAGAGAGCTGAGCAGCTGAATGACTCCCCAGAAGTGATGGGAGGAGGCAGCTGCCTGTCTGAGCCAGTGCAAGTTCAAGGTTAACGGAGGAAAAGGAGCAGAACCACAGCATCTCTGAGCTGAGCTGGGTTTCTGTCTTTTTTTAGAGCCTCCTTCCAGTCCTACAACAATTACAAGAGTGCTGAAGCCTGGAAAGGATTGCTGACCTTTGCCTGGACATTTGGTGGATACACAGCTTGTGCTACTTTAATTAAATACGGGGCTGATAGCCTGGACCAGTGGTCAGAAACTCATTAAAGTAATGAGAATACCTTTGCAGCTACCTTCCAGGCTATCTCTGTAAACTCTTCAGGCAGTATTAGAGATTGCAGGGTTGAGAACAGGTCCAAAAATCTACTAGAGGAATAAATGATCATGGGGACTCATTATCAGATGAGAGAAATTAATCCAGATGGCTGGGAACAGGGACAGGGAAAGTTCATCCTAGTTCTGTTTATTTCAACTGAAATTTTTCCATCCCCAGCATATCAGGGAATGGAGAGAATGTTTGCATAAAATTCTTATTTATAGATAGCTCTGAAATGTCCAGGGAAAGCATCTGATTCGCAGACATTAAGATTTAATTACATTTTAAATTCAGTTAACAAGACGGAAAAGTCAGAAAGATTAGATGTGAATCTACATCTGAACTTTTCCCAAACCTCCCTTCCCGAAGTGCCTGTAACCAGAGGTTCCCCCAAGATGAACATCCTGAGCATCCCTTCCCTCACATCCCCTGTCAGATCTCTGTTCAAAACCTCCAAAAGCCCAGCAAACCCACGGAGCCAGAGCTGTGAGATTCCTGCCTTCAAAAACCCAAGAAGGTGTCTCTACAGTATTGCTTCGTAACACAGAGCACAGGCACTTGTTAAACTCGCAGTGGAACTGGCTTTATTAGAATAAATTGCCAGCAATCTCACAAAAGCCTTTGCATTACCATTTAAAACTATATTGGCAAAAAGGCTTTTGAGTTTCTAGTGCCTTAAATTTCCCAAACAAGAGCACACAGCTCATCAGTCCGAATGTAAAAAGTTTGCCTGGTTGATTTTATTTCCCTTGGCATCTTTCCCTTGTCTCTTGACAGAAGACAGCTCCATTGCTAGGCTGATAAAAGAGCAGCAGAGCTGTATGATACTGCCACCTCCATCAAAAATCACTTCCTTGTCAAAAATCTCTGTATTATTGTTGTAGCTCAGCGTGGCTTTGGTGTAGATTCGAGGGAATGTGCTGTGGCACAGCACCTGTGTTTGCTCTGGGCCTTTGCTCTGCTCGGGCTGGTAATTGTTTCAGGCACAGAACCCTTTTTTTTGTCTGTGCTCTACTTGTCAACGGCTTCGTGGGCAGACTGTTGGGAAAACTGAGGCTTTGAGAGCCTGTTTTCGAGGTAATTAAAAGTAAAGATTTTTCCTCTTGTCTTTTTTGCTGCCCCAGGATTTCTGCTCTCGAGCAGAAACTCCCTATTGAAGTGAGCAGCTCTTTCAAGAATGACATCTCTGGTCAGCACAGCTGCACTTGTGCAGCACGGATTTTATTGTGCGGGGCTGTGTTTGGCCAACTGAGAATGAGACAACAATTAGAATAAAGCTCTTGTAAAGTACCTGCATTCGGGCAGACGTATAATGCTCTTTTAAGAGATAATATGCCTCGGAGAATGAGATGGCAAAATTGAGCTAAGATGTAAGCTCCTTTGAAAAATACCCATCACCAGTTCAGCCGAGCCCGTGGGTACCAGAGCTGTTGTCATCTAAATAATCCCACAGGGAGTCATGACAAAACAGCACAATCCCTGTGGCAGGAGAACAAAGCAGGGGAAGAATTTCACGATGCTTTCTCTGGCAAGAACCGTTTAAATTGGCCTGTTTCAGGCTGACAGCAGCCCTGCCAAGAAGGACTTGGGGATGCTGCTGGGTGAGAGGCTGGACATGTCCCAGCTGGGCAGCAGGGGAGGGGGGATTCTGCCCCTGTGGCCCCGTGCTCAGGTGAGACCCCACCTGCAGAGCTGCCCCAGCGCTGGGCCCAGCACAGGGAGGACGTGGAGCTGCTGGGGACAGTCCAGAGGAGGCCACCGAGCTGCTCTTTACTATGGAAACAGGCTGGGAGAGCTGGGCTGGTCACCTGGAGAAGAGAAGCTTTGGGGTGACCTCATTGTGGCCTTCCAGTACTGAAGGGAGCCTGCGAGAAAGATGGAGAGAGACAGTGGGAAAGGGATGGAGCGATGGGGGAATGCCTTCAAACCAAAAGAGGCTTAGATCAGATATTGGCAAGAAATTCTTCCTGTGAAGGTGGGGAGGCCCTGGCATAGGTTCCCAGAGAAGCTGGGGCTGCCCCTGGATCCCTGGCAGTGCCCAAGGCCAGGTTGGACGGGGCTTGGAGCAGCCTGGGACAGTGGGAGGTGTCCCTGCCATGGCAGGGGGGGCACTGGATGGGCTTTAAGGTCCCTTCCAACTCAGGTCATTCTGGGATTTTATGATGACACCATTTCCAGCTGGATATTCACCTTATACCAAGATCTCCTCTGCTGAGACAGCAGGACCTGAATAAAAAATGTTAATAAAGAGTAAAACAGAAGCTCTTAAGTTTACCCTGCACAGATTTTCCTTGGATGTTTACTCTTCTTCTTTTTTTTTCTTTTTTTTTTCCTTCCTATCTTTTCTGCTTTATACTATTCAGTAAAAAACTGGGAAAAAGAAAAGAAAAAGTAAAAATAAATAAATAAATAAATACAGCTGCAAATCTTCTCACGGCCTGGTCTCCTGCCCTCCCCTCAGAACAGGGTGAAGATCCAGTGGTAAAGGCACTCAACAGTCACCTCGGGAATGTCTTCATTTGTAACTTTGGGAAATGAGGTCAAGAACAAGTTTTTCAAATTCAGAAATAATTTTTCAAATGATTGCAGTGAGGTTCAAGTGTGACATGTGGAGGTCAGTCAACAGGCTTAATAAGCACTGATCAGACACTGACATGCCAGACTGAAACCCATCCTTGGCTCCATGAAATTAGGAATTTAAGGGTTTGGGGAAACACTGACATAAAAACATTGTCTTTGATAATGAGGAAAAGCACATTTAGTATTTTCAGCTACACCTCTGCACATAAAACAGCTGCAGAAAAGTTTTATCTTTTAAATTTTGTGCCTTAATTTCAGCTTTTTTTTTTTTTTTTTGGTAAGTATCAAGTAATTTCATACCAGCACAAGTGGGAACACTCTGAATTAAAGGTCAAGGTATTTCATTACAGCCACCCCTTCGGAGCAGCAAGAAGGGAATATCTTTCAAACATCTTTCAAACTGTCTCTCAAGTGCTCTGTATTGCAAATGCCCTCTGCTGAACTTGTTTGGGTTTTGCTGGGCTTCGAGAAGCAGCAGGAAATGTTCGGAGTTGGTCTGACAGAAATGTTTGTTATTGGCACGTAGATCTGCAGAAATGATTGCTTAGAAAAGCTGGGGCTGGATTGTTTGGTGGTTAGAGAAAAATGACAGACTGATGGTATTTGTTACATCCTTGCATTTGCCTGGTAAACTTAATTTTGGGGAATAATGTGTTATGCAAGCGAAAATAATAAAACAGATAAATAATGATACAATATAAAGTTCCAACCTCAATCTGATGTGTCTGTATTAAGCGTATGTAATATTTGCATGTGGAATTAGGCATATTAGTGCTAAATTAACAAGCAAATGCTTAGAAAATGAATATATAAAGTAAATAAAATACAGAAGACTGCTTATGGAGTGATTTGTAAAGTTAATTTCCTCAGGAACTGTGCTGACTACAGGCCTTCTGACAGAGCCAGGTTAATGCAAGATGGTACTCATGGATAAATACTTTTTTTTTATATATATATACACATATAGTTATAGTTATATAGTTATATATATAGTTATATGTATGTAGTTATAAATGAATATATATATATACAGTTATAACTATATATATAGATATATAGTTATGAGTAAACAAATCAAAATCCTGTTGGAGTTCCTCCTGAAATAAAGCTGTTTTTTCTGCTCTATTCAGAGTGACTGGACAGAGACAAACCTAACCAAAACAACAGCATTAACAGACCACATTTAATTCCAAATTAATCTGATTAACTGTCGTAATGACTTTTAAGATTAAAGTTGTATACAGATAAAATGCTACAATATTACTGTGCATGTTCTGCCTATATTTCCTATCATGCATTTATACATAAGAACTCATGAAATAGCTTAGAAAATTTTAAAATAAAATTTTAAAGCAAATAGACATCAGTATACTAAAACCTATAAATACCTAGCAGGAAAATGATGGACATTCAGAAAATGGAGTCTGGAGGTATTTAAAGTTTCAGATATTGCTCACAAGAATTCTCACTGAGCTTCAAACATGTTTTAAACATTTCTAATTCTGACAATTTTCCTTCATTAAAAAATGGACATGCCTTTGTAACCAATTGAAAAGCTGTCTGAAACATCAGCTTTTACCTCTAAAAATCATTCTGCTGCCATAAAGCTTCTGATTCACAGGAATATATAATATACACTTGGAAAACTTCCATGGACTGGAGTGATGATGTCAATGTAGGAGCAGAACCAGACAAATGACACCACTGCAGAACAAAACGTGTGTTTTCAGCATCGGACTCACTTAACAGTTGAATTGATTTTAGTTCATGCTTAAGAACAGAAGGGCATAACTTAATTACTGACAAAGCAGTAACAAGGGGTTTAATGCTCAAAGCACCCTACAGTTATTTCAGTATTAGTCATTTTGATTGCGTGTTGTATTTGTAACAATTGTAACCTCATATAAATATCCTTACGCCAACTTTTCCTTGTAGGTGAGCCTAAAATTTCAGCACCTAAGCCTGTCTTAAAAATCGGCAGCTTGACTTTCAAAGACACTGAGTAAGGAGGCAGCTCATAGTGCAGTGAAAAATCAGTTACTTTGGCCAGGCCTGCAAACTTTAATAACCCATCCCAGTCCATGGCACACCCTGTAAGACGTCTCTCCTCCTTTAAAATTCATCTCAGTGCAAGCTGTGTTGGTCAAACACGACGCTCAGTGTCTAGAGCTGAGATATTTCTACATATCCATTTTAATTCCCATGCAATGAGGTATGAATCACTACAGAGCTCAGGCAGTCCTCAAGTGTGGGCAGCTTGACTGATCCATCTTTGAGAATGGTACAACATGCCCAGATACTGTAAATATCCATAAATCCAAATGTGTTTCGAGGCTTTGAAGCAGGTTGAGGCTGGAGCACATAATTTAGAATTAAGTGGCTACGTGCTATGAAGTTTGCACAGAACATCTAATAAATAACGTTTTCAAAAGCCTAAAAATGTCAAGAATTTAAGGAAACAAGAAAAAGAGACAAATAACTGTCTCTGCCAAATATCAACTCCCTATTGCAAAAAATTAGCAGTGCCAAGTTTTCTCAAAGAAAGAAGCCCTGTGGGTCCTTTCTGTTTCAGCTGCAGCAAAGAATACTTTATTTCCTTCCCTTGTTCTGGTACATGTGCAGAGCATTTGAGATGCGTTCTGAAAACAAAATAAAGAGGAAATATTTTCTTGACCTTGATGCTTGGTTCAGAGAACTGCATTTCAAATGGCTGGGATTTTGTAAAGTCAGGATACAGGCGGGTTGACATTAATAATGAACTGGCAATCGTCAGATCCTAGAGCACCACAGGATGGTTCAGTGTAAACATTTCATACCCTGGTAAGAAAGATCATGTTTTGATATTTAAATCCATATTCATTTTGGGTTTCAGTTCATCATTTTTAGTTTTGCAAGTGCCTGAATATAAGTGAGATCTGCAGACAAAAGCAGCTGTACATCAAGAGGGGCGTGCTGCACCCTAGGCAGAAATGCACGGGGAGGTCTGAGCCTCATCCTAAACTCCCTATTCCAGCAATACTCCTAATGCCATCTGTTGTTGCATTTGAATGTTGTTAGTCTTCTAACATTAGCTGATTAGTCTTTCCTTGTGTATCCAAAAGAATGGAAATGTCTCAAAACACATTTTTACAGTAGAGACTGCACTAAATGGAGAAAAAATGGCACGGAATCAGTTCATTCTAATGAATGGCAAAGGAGAGAAAATAGCTAATTTGGGTTTCTTAATTATCAAAATGTAATTAAATATTTGTACTCCGAATACTTAATATATCATTTCAATCTTTACAGTGTAATCTTGCAGGTATGCATCCATCCTGTTCCACTGTATGGGATTTATGGACATACACAGACATTTGTGGGGACAAATCAGGTATTTCTGTGCAGAGACAAACACAAACCCACTCAGTATCAGAGATGCACAAAGAGAATGCAGCACTAACTTGCTTCAAGGCACCTCCAGTTGACTTTGCCTGATGCTGGGGTCCAGCAGCACTGCCCTGGCAGGGAGCCAGGCCCTTCTGCAGCCCCCTGGACACGGCCCTGTGGGGACACTCCAGGGCACGAGCCTCTGTCCAGCCTGGCTGGCGTCACCCCTCCTGAGGAACAGGGTGCATTAGGCTGAGAAAAGCACAATATTAGTGCTTCCAGCTGCACTGCCACTGCCGTCCTTTGAGAAAGATAAAGGGAGAAAGCTGCGGGCGGGGAGCGGGTGTCCCCCTGTGCTGACGGTCACGGCGTCTGTCCATCCCTTGGACAGGCACCAAGTCCTGCGTCCATCCCTTCCAGGAGCTGGGCTACGCCTGCAGCTCCTCTCCGCAAGCCACAGAAGTTTTGAGAAGCTGGCTGCGTGCCCAGCAGCTACAAGTGTGCCCGGAGGAAAGGAGTGTGTGTGTGTGTGAGTGTGAGTGTGAGTGTGAGTGTGTGTGTGTGAGTGTGAGTGTGTGTGTGTGAGTGTGAGTGTGAGTGAGTGTGAGTGTGCACACACCCTGAGAGAAGCAGGGAGGGAAACACACACTGACACCGGCCCCAGCTTCCTTACAGAGGAGCGCAGCAGCGTTTGGGGGTTGTGACCCTTGCACAGACGGAATGGAAATGCAGCTGGAAAGACTTGATTTAAAAAAAAAAGCAAACAAAACCCAAAATAAACAAACCCAAAAAGCTGCAAAACCGAAGTCCTACATGAAAGCTGCAAAGGCACAGACAGAAGGATGCTCTGGATTTTTGGCCGCCCACAGCTTCATACACTCCTGAAATTCCAGCAGTCTCTGTGGATTAAAGCATCACCTCTTCCTCTGGAATTCTCAGTTCTTGTGGCTGATTACTAAAAGGAAATAGGAAGTTCAGGAAGATTTCTATTTCCCTTCAAAATTCTGGAAGTTGGAATTTGCATTTAGCATCTCTCTAAACTTTTGGCAATCTCGAATTACGGATGATTCATGTCATAACACTGAGTGCCTTGGTAAAAGCACATGCATCAGGCATCTCCACCTCTGGATCAATTCTAATAAACATAAATATCCTTAAATAACCTCATCACTTGAAGGTAAATTAGACAAGAAGAAACAAACAATCTTGTTTAACCAAACACAACATCTTTGCCACCTGTGCATAACTTGCACGTAGTATGTGGGAGAGTGTGCAATACATATTTTAAAATTTACGTCCAAGATTTATAGAAAATATAATTAAACCGTTGCTAGTTAATTTTTTTTTTTAAGAGAATATTACATTATCAGCAAATTATCCTTATTTTCAATCAGTGTAAGTCAGAGGTGGAATTCCTTGAAGTATAACTGTCCTGTATTTGTCTTCCTACTTCGAAAGAACTTAAAATGTATTCAGACAGTACAGCTTATTCAGGGATCATGCAAAATAAATGCATTTTCCTGAAAGATCCATTTCAGTCTACTGCATACAGGTGTACTGAAGTCAGGCTGTGCATATTAAACCTCCACGTAAAAAAACATCAGAGAAAAATATTGCTATGCCAGCACTTTCTGCTATTTCCACACGTAGCTGGATGTGCAGATGCACAGGATACTTCAGCAGAAGCAGGAGAATGTTTGCATTATTCCTTTTTCCTCCCTGCTTCCTCTCATAGCTCTCAGCACACAGGTCTGATACCATACCTAAGGATGAGAGAGGAGAAAGAACTTTACAAATTGTGCCAAATAACATTAATCCATTGAAAAGGCCACAAATTAATCCTCTCTTTTTGGAGACTAAAAACTTGATATCTGTGAGTAAGTATTCTAGGAGCTTTTATTTCATTCCTGAACTGAGAAACCTTCATTAATTTGGGCCATTAATTGTGGGGATTCATTACTGGCATATTTTCATCATTTTAGTTTCCTTTTAATGTATTCTTAATGAAATGCTGCTATTTTCACACAGGCCTTCTATAGCAGAATTAACTTGGGCGGCTTTGCAAAAGCTGCACTATAAAAAAGGCAGATGAATGAGCCATGAGCTTATCATAAACCACTGTGATTTACTAATAATGCTGAGGCACTTTGGTGTCAGGCACTGCATAATAAAGGCCCTGTGTATTAATTGTTTTCTACACTGTGACAATTCTGCCCTTTAAAATACACAAATCTGTGAACTCCTGGCTTAGAAGCAGCCAATTTATCTCTCTGGTGGTAAATATTAGTTTCAGGTGCTCTTCCCCTAGCTCTGTTTTCCCATGTAACTCCCACTGGCATTAATGAATGTGGAATGTGTGCAACACAGAGAGGAAAAAAGGGCTCCTGCAGTGGGAAGGTGGGATCCAGGAAAACCTGGATGAGCAATATGTGAATTATCTGCACATTACAGATATCCATAAAATATGAAATAAATAATAGGAAAAAAAACCAGACCAGCATACAGCCAAATATACACATGGAAACAACACACCCACGCTCAGAATGTGCACGGCCTCTTCAGGATCCTGAGACAAACATCTGATGAAGTTAATTGGACTGAAAACCCCAAATGATCTAGAACAACATCTTTCCTATTCTCTAGGCCCTTCCCTGTATGCCTTTATTAGGGTGATAAGCAAAAAGGAATTCAGATTTTTTTGAGGGGCCCTTCATATAAAATTCATGATTGCAGGTGTGTAGCATTGCTCACCTGCTGTTGCAATGTGTGATATCTATCCATTGGTTTCCCAATCTTACTGACAAATCCAGTTCACAATGAACAAAAAATACTTTTAAAATTAACTTTGTTTAATTTATGTAACAGCCATCAACTTATTTTCAAATTTAGTTTCAAACGCTTAGCTTTATATTTCAATCAGAGAGAGAAGTATAAAAATCCTCATCGAAAACACCTTTGGCACCTCACTGTGATATATTTTACAGACTTTTTTTCCTTCTAAAGATACATTTTTAGGCATCAGGGTATTAACTGGATGGATATTTTTAGAATACCAATTCTCTACAAACTTTCTCAAGTCACACTGGTGAAAGCCCACCAAAACCACCTGTAGCTACACAAATGCCCCAGTGGCTGGTATTTGGAGTTGCATTCCGCAGCCCTTTTCTAATCAGCACATTTCTTAAGCGTGATGCTTGCATCAATCACTTAATTACAACCCTAACCTTAATTATTCCTCACATAGTCAGATGAGCGGCCTGCACTTCTGCTTTGATTGAATTTTTCCCTAGAACAGAAGAAGGACAGAAAAAAGAGGGAAACTGTGTTCACTCAACTTTTCATTTCATTTCAAAGCCAGAAATCTGCAGCTTGCTCTGACCGTAACCCAGATCTCAAGCAACAATTTGTCTTGCAACAAACAAGACTGGCAGAAACAACACAGTGTTAAATGCAATTTTTTGGTGAAAGAAAAGTGTTTTAGGAATATTTTTGTGTTTCACCTTCGTGACATAACATTTCATAACGCTGTATTCCTTCTGGCACGAATGTCCTTAAATGTCACCAGCTCATTAGTACAAACACACTTACTCCTGCTTATAATTCCAGGTTACTTCTGATTAAAGTGCATTTTTAAATGGTACCTGCTCACTGAGGATTAATTAGAAGCACGTCCTCGAGGAGTTAATTTCCAAAAGCTAACCTACACCGGTATTTGCACATAACAATCACAGAGTTTGAAGGATGAATTCCAAATTATTTGTAGTGCAACTTCAGATAACTCTAGGTTACTAATCTTTCCTAGCACCTTATAAAAAAAAAGAGTGTCCTTACAGAGAAAGTTCTGTGCACTTACCTAGAAAAGATGAAGTTACCCAGAAAAGATAACACAGGATGGAAAGCTTGAATTTAAGTGGAAAAGAGAAGGCCACAACCTTCCCAAGACAGAAGATGATGGGGGTGAGTCTTTCTGCAAACTGTGCCACTTTTGCTGCTTTACAGAAACTATGGGATTTAGGAATGCTTATTTTGAAAAGGGCATTTCCAAAGATTTCACCCAAAACCTCGATGAGATCCATCAAAACCGATCTAAGCTCCTTGCTTCTTATTTAACCTGAGGTTTTTTATGTGTACATCCAACCTGAACTGGTAGAATTCCCCACAGCTAACAAAACTCCTGGCAGCTTCCCAGCTCGTTGGGCTCCACTTGTGACATTTTAATTCTGCAAGCACATTCATCCCGCTCCCAATATGATTTCAGTGATCTATATTTTTCCCTGTATTGACAGGGTTGTTTATGGCACTCCTCAGGTACTGGTCTTGGGTCTCATCCTACATTTATCTGCTCCCATTAAGTGGTGTCGTTAAAGACATCTCGACAGCTCTCTCAGCACTCTATGAACATTTGTGACATTAAGGCTTGAATGTCTTCAAATTTCCTACAGCTAAATGTTGACAAGCTTGAATTCTTATTTATTGGTTCCCTGCAGTAGCAAACTGCATGTTGCTCTTTGACAGTTGCTTTCATGATGAGCTCTGTTCACAAAAGGCTGATGTTCTGGAGCAACATTTGAGCAAACCCCTGCATTTTGAGGGCCAAATTTACTGCAGCACTAAAAAACCCTTAAAAACACATCGATATAAAAGGATTTAATGAGATGTTTAAATGTTCTACTGAATCATATGGGCTTATTTCAAGCAAACAATTCCATCAGAAAAGAAATTCTGGCTTTTGTTTGAATAGGATACAGAAGGATCCTCATTCCCAGATGTACTGAAGGACAAGGCTCCCACAATCATAAATTAGCAAATGCAGATCAGGATTTTATATCCCTGTCTAGCACCCACAGAAAACTCAGAACTTCCAAATTAGATGAGTTTTCGTGTTACTTCCTTTTAGACACATTCCACTAACAGTCAACTAAACAAGCTTAGCCAAGAACCTGAGCTCAGGGAATTTTTTCCCCATTTTATAGTAAGTTGGATGTCTTAAACAACACAGAAGAAAGTGGAGTAGTAATTTATTTTGTTTGTAAAGGAGAAGAAAAAAGGTTCACTTCAGGTACAACTAATAATTATATATATATATATGAAAAAAAGCCAAAAAACTAGAAAACACTACGGCCAGGTTATCACAAATTCAGAATCTCAGTGTTAAGCCAATATACGAAGTCAGCATATACAAAAACATAGATGCTCCCTAATCAGGCCAGAGATTTTTAATATAGACAGTGTATTGGGAATATTTGTTTACACAGAGCCCACCACCCCTTGTGTACAGCAGCAGATAAAAATGCAACGATACTGCATTCACTGCTGTGTACTAGGAATGTCCAAACACGGACTAAAAGGCACAGATAATCAAATGATAGTGCAAAAACTTTGTTCTGTATTCATTCACCCTTTGAACATGGGTGACATGAAGATCTTCATATCCTGTGCCTGCCTGTTTCCCTAAGCCTTGTGCTGCTGCACTCAATATTCAGTCCTGGGTAACGTTTTGCACTGGAACCATAAATCACTAAATCGACACATGGCAAGGGCAAGAAACAAGGTACCCAGAAGCCAGAATAAGTAATTCACAAAAGCCATAAGGCCGAGGTAGGAATGTGTTCTCCTTATTTTCTGTGCTGCAGTACTTTTCCAAAGGTGCAGAAATAGGTATTTACAAACAAGAGTCAAGTGACTTGACTCTCTGAGTCATTTTTTCCTGTGGTATCAGCAGGATAACATTGATTTATTTGGGGACAAGTTCAAGCCCAGCATTTGTTCTTTGTAGACTGCCTCTCTAAAGGTGAGACTCATAGTTCAAATCTTAGACACCAAATAAATTCCACTTAAATCTACTTTGATGGCTTAATTGGGGTGTATGACTCGTGTTGGCCTCCTGCAGAGTGCTGAATTTCACTCTATGTTATTTGACCTTATTGTGGGAACAGTGTTGCATCTTTTACTGTTTGTTTTATTCATGATCCAGAGGTGAATACAATAAATAAAAGCTTGAAAAAGCATTTCTGAAGCAATTCCACTGCTGGAGGAAAACACCTTTTACCTGACTCCTGGGTGAGCGATGGGACTGCAAACACCAGCAGTGCTCAGGTTAACTGTTCATTCTAGGGGCAGGGTTTGACTCCATTTATGATTTTACCATCACCCCAAAATCCCAGCCTCAGTCTGAACGTGGTAGGAGGTGCCTGCAATACAGAACACACTGAATCCTCACAAAAGGAATTTCCTTCTTTACCAAACAATTCTGCCCAAGTTGTGGGAAACGGCCACATCCGAGTCAAGCACGGGGAACAATTTCCTTGCTGGTGCCTGAGTGGGATTTTCAGATATGCACACGAAGTGCACATCACACGACACTTGTTCCATCAGCAGATAAACAACCTTTTGCTTGCTCTGCTATGCTCCAGTAATCTGCCAACTGAACCAATGTGCATGGAGAAACCACATTGCTTCATTAGAACACGACTGTCCTTGGATAAATAAAGACCAATATTAGTAACTATTAGTAACAGAGGCTTGTTTTCTGAAGCCACTCAATTTAATAGGATTAATCTTTCAGATATGGCTCACTCGGCTGCCTCTTGGAGGGTTTTTAACTTGCCCACCCTTAAGATGATGTGTGTGCCCAGTAAGGAAAGGGACACTGGAAAAAGCACCATCCTGTTGGCACAGACTCCACACCAGGATGGCTCCAGGGCACTGAGTTCCTCCATCTGCATTTCACCATTTCCCCTGGCAGTGCAGAATTCCACACCGCTGCTCTGCACCAAACCCGGGGCTCTGGCAATGCCCCCCAGGACTCAGCCCTGACCTCAGGCTGGACCAGCAGCTTCAGGGAGCAGAGTCAGGGCACCCCAATCCAGAGCAGAGAAAGGCCCTGGGGATGCACACACGTGAACCTTTTATAAATACACCCATGGAAGGAAAGTACTCAAAACCTCAACTCAAAAAGCTTGAGTGGACTTAAACACAGCCATGAAATTGTTGTATTACTCTATAAAGTTCATGTTTCCAAAGGGTCTCCTGCTGTACAGAAGGAATTGTGCTGAGCCCTCCTGCAGGTGTGAAACAAATCTCTCTTCTCTCCTGACACTGCCCTCAACCCCACCGACCACAGATCCTTCACCACCGACCCGAATGCAGCAAAGACTCACGGATGCTTTTGGAAAAGCAACGTGACACAGTCCTGCTGCAAGAAATGCAGCAAAGGGCTGTCAAAACCCAAGCTGGAACTGCTTCCCTTGGTCCCACCCATCACCTGCAGCCCGCAGGGAAAGGCTCCAAGTCCCCTGATGAAAACCATCCTCATAAAACAAACACGCTGCTGCCCTTGAAGGGGAACGACAGCCCGTGACCCTGTTCCAGGTGCTTTTTGTGTCTGTTACATTTTTTTAAGATACAGATACTAAGTCTAGAGCAAAATGTCAGCCATTCATATACGTTAGCAGTTTAAGGAGAAGAATTAGTCGATGAAGAAGAAGAAAAATCCCCTAACCTTGCAGTTTTACTCTATTTCTAGATATTGATTGTGCTGAAGCTCATAATATCCACTTTACCAAGAGGAGAGAGACAATAGCAGCAATTACCTGCTCACAAAAAGAAATATAAAAGCTCTACCAGGAACAGTGCCTGAAATTAATTTAGGAGTGGATTTAGATGAATTTTTTAGTCTGAAAGTTTTAAGGGACTTATAAGCTGAATATCAGTTTCACTGACTACTCCATATTTCACAATACATAACAAGCTCCATCAGAACTGTTAAAATAAAAAAAAAATGTATTTCATCTTGATGATGCTGGCAAATTTTCTTTAACTACCCTTTAATACAAGTACTCAGAATCCAGGAGTCTTCAAACAACGTCTCAAACTTTAATGCAAATTTCAGAGATGCCCCAAGTTCCTACCTGATTTTTGGTTTTCTTTTTGGTTTGGTGGTTTTGCTGGGGTTTTTTGAGGAATGAACAGAATTGGATCCAAAGAGTAATAAATATTTCTACGGTATAATATGGTGGAGAAAAAGAGAAAATGCTTTTTTATCACTGATTAGAGTTCTTTATCTGAATGCATTTTATGGCTCCTCGGTCTGGCCTGGAAATCAACTCTTCTCTGCAAAATCCTAGAGAATGCATGCACAGCCTTGCTCCATCACGGTTATCCCAAAGGTCTGAAGGAGGGGAATATCCAGAACCAGTCAAACTTTCTCTTGACCACGGATACTGAACGCTAAATTCCGAAAAACTCCGCAGGAAAAAGGAGGCAATAAATCTATTTTCGTATCGCTCACCTCGAATTCCAGTCTTAAGAGTTAATCCTGTCTGCATGCGCACTGCAGACAGCTCCACAGAGCTTCCTCCCTTCTGGGAATCACTGACCAACTCTTTGGTGCCATCTGATGCCCCACCAGGCAGCGAGGAGCTCTGCCTCGTGCCAGGCCAGTGCCCACGGCCTCCGAGGTGATGCAGCACACGGGGAAGGCACCAGACAAAGCCCTGCTGCTGCAGAACAGATGCAAAGATGTTCCTCAGCTGAGCAGGAAAGCACGTCTCAGTTTAGGCCTAATAATTCATGAGTTTAAAGATTCTAATCTGTCACGGTTAACGCCCAGCTCCCTGGAAAGTCTGCTGCAAAGTGTCAGGGAAAGTCAGATATAAACACGTGAAATTCCAGCAAGGAGCTGCAGAACCACTGAGATCACTGTACCTCAAAATCACTTATTAGTCATACTAATTTAAGGTAACACTCTAAAAATAAGCCTCTGCTTCATAGGGCTAAGCCATGAATCACCATAATATATGAATCATAACTTCAAATGCAGTAATGAAAAGACATGGGGAAATAATACGGTTTGTTCAGGAGAGTGCTTATTATTCCATTTCACAGAAGACAGAAAAAAAGCAAGTTTCATTATTTTTATATAATCATTCTAAATTGCAAAGCCCTCCACACATCCAGCCTATTTAAATACCATTTTAACAATGTAATTGCTAGAGATATTTCTCTCTGTCTTCTTTTGAAAAAAAAAACTACACCGGTAACAACACCTTAATTTATTTTCTTTTTCATTATTCTACGGGGCTGACACCTGGCAGAAACTATTTTGTTTATATTCCTTCCTATCGGGGTACTCAGCTGGAGAAGGCCCAAGTGAATAATTAACTAATCAGTGGATGCACAGTGCACTTCCAGCACAGAGGAGACCTTGGGATTCCCACCCTGTGACAAAGACAATTTCACAGGCAAGCACGAAAGTCTCGGAATTCTACATCCTTAAATACAAAACGATTAAATATTTGTTCCAGGCTTTGGCTGTGGCTGTCAATCTTTTATGCATTTAATGGCTGTGGTCTATGCTCATCTAAGCTTTTATTTCCGCAGCAGGGGCACACTGGCACGAGGAATTTAACAACAAATTTAACAGCAAATCCCACCTGACGGTGCCACCTCCAACCCAGTGAATCCAACCCAACGACAGCTCCTGAACAAACACTCTCCTCTGCACAGAGGAGCCACTGGAATTCCCTCATGCACAGGAGGTTACATGCTTAAGGTGTAACATTATCCACTTCTTCATCACGTTCCTGTGAAGCCTGAAAAGCTTCATGAGCGTTCTTGATTCAAACTCCAATTGCTACCCGGAGGAACAGAATTTCAAATTTTCTGAATTCTAATCTCTCCTTTCAGGGATGAAGTGTCCAGGGACTGTAATCAAAGGTGTTGGAGTTAATTTGCTTAGACATGTGCTGCCCTTGCCCATGAACTACACAGTTATTACACAGATTATATACCAGATATTGAGCTTTCACCTTAGGGCCAAGCACGTAGAGGTTAGGCACCAAACCATAATTTTCAGGTTTTTAAATCTTAAACACATCCAGTCATGATTTTCAGAGAGAGAATGCATGTTTATACCTAAGATTTCAAAAATTGCGGGGCAAGGAGGAACAGCACAGAGCTGTTCACCTCTGGCTGCTCTCGAGCCATGCATCCCTCACACCTGAAGAGCTTCCTTGCACATTTTACGTTTATACCCCCAAAACATTTTAATTAAAACCGTAACTAATCTTACAGGAAGTCTCGTCCAAATGCAATCAATTCTATTTTGTCCAAAATGAAGCTGTAGCACCTCTGTGGAAGAAAAACGAGAGGAGATGTTGGTTTGTGGAGGCTCTGTGTTGATAAATGGACAGAGGGATGGGAACACACTGACTTCATTGCTGCTCCAGACAAATTAAAACAAATGCACTCCTTTGTACTTCCCGAACTATACCCTTTCTTACCCCAGACTTTAAGTCTCCTGAATAATGCCAAAGATGGGCTAATGATCCATAAAATTTTCATTGTGTGTTTTCTTGCCCTTTTACAACATGTTAAAAATATAAAAAATTGGAATACTTCAAGTACCACCACTGCAGAACTTGGTCACCACTTCCCAGGTGCCAATAACCACGGGGTTTAGTTTTACACAGCACCAGATTATGTGAGGTTGAAGCTGATGAGACTACTCCAAGCTGGATAGAAATAATTGATTCACGAATCAAAGTTGTGAAGCACAGCCACTCTTTGCCTCTCAGAAATCATGTTGAACAGGCAGTAACAGGTTGCATCTGAAATTTGTGCTCATTTCTTCAAAAGATATATAGAAACTCCACATCCCCAAAGCTATCCTCTGCGACAGCTAGAGCAAGAAATACTAGAAAGGAATGAAAAATAATGCAGCAGACTAGAGGGAGTAGCCTAATTTTCTAGTCTGGTACAGTGTAAATTTAATATTATTTTTAAAGGAACCTCAGTAAATAAAGAGGCAGATCCCAAACCTTTACACTCCTATTCACATTGCTGGAGTGCTGATTACTTAAAATAATTAAATTAATAACTCCCTAAAAGTGTAGTAGTAGAAAACTTCATTAAGGCAGTGAGGAAAACAAAACTATTCTACACAGTGGAAACACACAGTGAGTTTGGTGATCCAGAAAACCCTTCCCTTGTAACAACACCTCAAGGAGCACTGACTAATTTGAAATCATAAAAAAATGTGTGCAATCTTCGAATAATTTTGACTGACATGAATTACACTTCTCCATCTTTTATGAGCTTCTGGGACAAAACACTGATTTAAATAGATTATCTATGATTGCAATACTATGCTACGTACACTGGAGGTTGAATACACTTAATTTAACAGTGCATAGACTGAAGGTTGAATACATTTGATTTAACAGTGCCCCTTTTGTGTTTGTCTGTCTGGTTGAATGTTTAAAAACAGATTACTGGAAGACTATTTTGACAGGGTTTTTATTAGCTAGATTTACTTGCGAATAAAAGTTTAGAAATGAATTAGCTCCAGATGAAAGTATCACAGGTGATGTATTACAAAAACGTCGCAAATCCAGTTCCCTAAATTAGAATACTCTATTACAAAGTGTCAAGAAGCCTGCTTAATTTCCACCCGTATATGTATATAAGCACCCAGCAGACAGGTTTATGGGATGGGGCTGCCTCTCCCCTTTCCCTGACTTATGTACCCACATATTTCTGAGTTGTTCTGAAACATCTGTGCAGGGCCAGGGGTTGGACTTTGCTGTTCCTTGTGGGCTCCTTCCAACTCAGGATATTCAAGGACTCTATGACTTTTCTAGACAAGGCGTCTTTGTAGACACAGCTGCAGCCACAGGAAAAGGGAAGCCCCAAAGCTGTTTTTTCATCTGTAATGTTCATTTTTCCTCCCATCAGGAGGAGAATGATTGATGGTTCAACTTTGAGCCACTCCAGTCCAACTGCATCCCTGGCAGGGACTCCCATCAGCTCAGCCCTTTTAGCCCTTATATTTAATAATAATAAAGACAAATCATCGATTGTGTTCTTACATGTCTTTGACTCTTAAATTGGAAGATTACGGGAGAATTAACATTATGTTATACTTGGGTCAGGCTTTGGTTTTAATTCGTGCAAGAGGAAATAATGGGGATTACTCATTAACCTACAATACATTTTCCATATTTTTTAAGGCTAATTCATGCTTTAGTTTAAAATTCTCCTGAATCTTGAATTAATAAAGGAACTTCCAGCTAGAGTAACTTTGCATTGTACATGTGAAATACCAGTACTGTGGACGTGTAACACACTCATCAATATCCCTGGTGCCCGCACGTGTCATCTGCCAGTCCCCAGCACTGATATTGTCAGGGATGCCACACCACTGGGGCACAGACTGGAACCCTGAAAACCCAGCTCCAGAAACGAGGGTGCAGCTTTGAGGAAAGATTTTTAAAGCACAGCTTTATTGATAGTTTTGTAGTTTTTCTAACACACTAAGATGACATTGGGTGCTCGAAGCACGACTCCCTTTAGTGGCAGGGGGTATCTTTGCCCAACACATTTGATATTTTCTTTTTAGATGGAAGCCAGTGTATTGCTGCAAAATGAGATATGGACTTCATATATTTAACTATAAATACTATTACAGTTGTGATAGCAAATGCAGGACTTACTACAGCTTTTTGGATCGTTCTTTTTCCCCCCAGTACTCGTAAAATCAATATATTAAACATGAAAGGACTTAAGATCACGTCTCCAATATTTAGGGAGCTCCTCATGCCCTTCTAGAAATGCTGCTGGTTTTTAAATTCAGCAAGCCATCATCACTCTTTGTCTTTGCTAAATTTATACAAGTGGAAAGTCACAGAGAAAATATACAGGGGATAAAAAGAAAGTATGTTCTGAATATTTTTAAACTATGGCTAATATCAGAACAGCCTATGCAATATGTAGATTATTTTTTTTTCTCCGTCTTTTGACAGTTGTTGAAATGAATTCCAACTGGAGATCTGAAAAGCTGGCATAAAGCTATTTTTCCCTCTTGATTCTTTTATATCTTATACTGAGCTCAACTGAGCTGGAGAGAACAGTTATGCATATTACAGCTGAAAAGAGCTGAGGATACAAAATGCAGATCTTTCTGGGAAAGAACATGATCGCTCTCTCCACGCAGAATGTGAATTTGTCTCCTTTTGGCATCCTTCTCCACAGTGGGACTCTAAAAGTTTAAGGTTATTTTCTTCTCTTCACAGCAAGGTAACCAAGTCAAGCATCTCTTCAAAATTAATAAAAAACCCCCACACTGGTGAGGAGTTTGAGGACAGTTTAGCTCATATCCGAAAGATTAATTTGGCAAATAATTTGTGTCTGGGCATGATTTGATCCTTTTGGACAAATTTGGGATGTTTGTAGGTCACTGGTGTTATGTTTGCTAATTCCACAACTGACATGGAGAATATAAATACTGTACAAATATCAACATGAGTTTTGAGGGAAGTGCAAGATCTGAGAAAGCTCCAAGCTTCGGGATTATTTTAAAATCATCCCAAATACAGTTCAGAGCTGGCAACAGACCCAAACCAAGGGATGCTCAAGACTGGGATTCAGCAATTACAGAAATTCCGAATTATAACAACAGTGTATATCCCTGAAAATTATAACTGCATACAAAATCTAATGCTTACGGCTCAAACTGCAAAAGAAGTAACTCTGTACTTGCAACAAGTTCAGAGAGCAGAATTTTTAAAGCAATTCCATCACTTCTGAGTTTAGTTGTAGCCTAATCCTACTCTATGCACGTATCCCTCTCTGTTCATTGCAAAGAGTTAAACTTAAAATTAAAAATTAGGTCTCTGCACTCTACCTTTGCTAGGTTTCCACATGCACCAAAACAAGCAGTGATAACACCAAAATAGTGTCTGCACATGTGTACACTTATAAAACAATATCAAAGTGACACAAGAATATCTAAAAGTGACACAAGCATGCCAAGTCTGAAAAGGAATTAAAGCATTTAATATGTGGATACATCCTGCACCTTCACTGCCTCACCAGGAATCCTGCCTGACTGGAAACGTACATCAGCTCTTGGTCAAAACTCGAAAACGTGGCTCAGAAAATGCAGGATATGACATCTTCTGATGTGTTTGTCATCCAGAAAGAGGATGTCCCACGTTTTATCAGCCTGAGTCTCGTGAAGCTCAAATAGCTCAGGAATGTTGTTCATCCTCTGCTGATAATAAAAAGAGCTGTAAGAGGAAGCCTAAAGAATTTCAGCTAGTACAGAGCTGATGTATGTCTGATATCCGTAACTGATAAATGCCAGCTTGTCCTTCGCAGGGGCAGCAGTTAATATTTAATAAAAAAATAATAGATGCAATATAATTAAGATGCTCTTCCCTAAAATGACCCCCAAAATCTGCAAGTCTCCAGATTTACAAGGCTGCAGTTACCATGAGACAGGGAGCAAACTGGTCAATATCTGTCTTTTTTTTTTTTTTGAGCTCACTGGGCTTGTTCCTTCTAAAATCTGTGGTTAGGTCTCCTCCCAACGAATCTGGTGAGAAAGTGTGTAGTAATGTATAAAGGTAGAGGCAAAAAAAAAGATATATGGAAAATGGCCTTGCAAAGGGGCTGGGCTACACTTCCACATAAAAAGGAGTGATAAAATGAGACTGAGAAAACAAGGAAAAAAGTGCCAGCTTAGGAAAGCAAAAACATTTAAACCAAAATTTTAACTCTAATTCTTTTCTTCAGAAGAAGAAAACGGGAAGGAAATGGGTAAATGAGGAACTTTGTCAGAACTTTTCCAATTTTCTCTAACTTCCACAGTTTTTTTCCCTTTTAATTCTAATCACTCACCTCCACTGTGAAGTTATTTACAGTTTCTTGCCAGTTATGAATAAAAAGTAAAAATAAAAGACTGCGCTCTGAAATATCTATTTACATCAGTATCTCTGCAGACAACATTGTTATTCTTTACTTGAGCTATTTCCAATTCAGATTAAAGTGAAAGTATATCAGGTCCTCACTAGCAATTTAAAAATGCTCCACTCATGTGTGCCAGGTTTCATATATTTTGGAACATATGCCAAAACATAGCTGCTTAAGACAGGGTGCTTTAGGAGAGGGAATTGTGTGAGAAAGGAAATGAATAAAACAATCACAAAAATATTTTATTGTTCTGATTGAATTTTTATCTCATCTCATTTTCATGCATTCCCCTTTTTTTTTTCTCTCTCTCTAAAGCAAGTGATGCTGAATGCTGATAAGATTGCACTGGTGCAGCTCCAGCCCATCACGTTATTTAAGAAACTTGCACACATACACTTTAAATAAATAAATCTGTCCTGAGAATATTTCCTAACTGGGCTATGGACTCATCTGAATTCTACAAAACACTGTAGAAA
The DNA here is from genome assembly GCA_013397755.1 of Cnemophilus loriae. Taxonomy (NCBI): domain Eukaryota; kingdom Metazoa; phylum Chordata; class Aves; order Passeriformes; family Corvidae; genus Cnemophilus; species Cnemophilus loriae. The sequence continues at coordinate 1,113,083 of VZTF01004921.1, read as the reverse complement.
AAGGTGGTTGGTGGCAGATGATGAATTTCCTGATTCATTCACTGTTCTTGGAAAGCTCTCCCTTAACCCACTGCCATTCCTGTTTGTTGGCCATGCCCAGCAAAGCCCAAACCAGCCCCTTAAAGGCAATCCTGGAAAATAAGTTTACAGTGAAACAGTGATCTGAGAACCAGGGCAGGAAAGGTTTTCTCATCACTCGGTGATAAAACCTCTCCCACAAGTAGTTAAGGTTATTGACAGTGTTCTGAGCTTCTGCAAAGCAAAGTTCACTGTCACTCAAGCAGCTGAAAAACAACGAGGGAAGAATCAGAGTGCTTCAGATCTGAATTTTTCAGGTTTTTCAGGTCTGAAAAGCTGGAAGATGTATTGTCAGGGAAAAAAAACAAACCAAATGAACCTTAACTCTGTCCCTGCAAGTGGCCACTTGTAAGAGTCACTGCATTCATTATTGCAGCAGAGGGTCAGCAGGGATCTGCTGGAGCAACTTGCCAGGGCTGCACTGAGAAACGAGGTCCAAAAACCCCTGAGACTGAGCCTGTGATAGGGGGAATTCACCTAAAAACTCTGGTCACCATTTTCCCTCACCAGACTTCTCTGTCTGCCAAATGAAACTGAAATTAAATAGTTGCATTTTGACACGGATATGCCAAATTACTGCTTTTATGAGTATTATGAGAGTTTAAAATACGTAACAAATATTCTTGGCAAACATGTTTGTACATCAAACATGTAATGGCATTATTGCAATCATACAGAAATATCTACTAAGACATCATATGATCTTTCATGTTGCTGATTGCAGAAATCCACAGTGATATTAAATGATTTTGTTGTTTCTGGTGGTGAACTGCAGCAGGGAAAAAAGTAATCTGGTTTCCAAAACTCTTTGTAATGTAAATCACCAATTCAACCAGAAGTACAGCTACTAAAGTTAGTGCCATTGGGAATTCTGTGTAAGTAATACAGAGAGACACTCAAATAAAAAAGTTTATACCAGAACTGTTCACACAGTTGCTCAAAAAGGCTGAAAACACAGCAAAGTTATGCATTGTTTTATTTATTAAGAACAGAAAATAATTTACTTCTGCAGCTAAAACATTCTCCCACAATTAAAGGAAATCTCTAAGTGATACGGAACCTATTTCATCTTCCCCTCACTCCATATTTTCTGCACTTCATTTTCATGAGCCCCTCAAAGCTCCTTTGAAATCGTACAGTTTCTGGGTTTGAAAGGATTATAAATTTCATGGGTGAAGGATCCCTAACAAACATGCTGGGCTGTGTTATTGTCATGTCACTTCTCCTTCTGTCGACAAGCCGGTGATGAAAGCTGGGTGTGCTTGCCCCAGCTCTGATCTACTGCAGCTCCTGAATCAGAGACGTGAAAGGCAGCTCCATCCAGGACCCAAGCCCAGGTGTGCCAAGACCTCTGAGGATGCCATGAACAAAGGCTCCCTCTGATTCGTAGGTGTCACTATTTGTGAGACATTTCTGCTTTATGTTCAAACACATCCTATATAACTCGATAGCTGCATCAGACAGAGCAAAATCCTGGAGCCTTAATCAAATTTGGGAATACTTTGTTTAGAATAATGTGAGGATATGATATGGGTTAGCTGAATTGTGCTTGCCACAAAAATCAAGAGTGGCTCCAAAGATTAGGTCCACACTGGTTCAAAGATGAGCTTATTTCTGTCACAAATAAAAGTGGTCCAGAGGATTCTCTATTTACAGCCACTTACTCCTGGCTCAGGGCTGCTCTGTGAGATCAGGATTGCAGAGATGCTGAAATACAATCTCTTTTCACTGGTCACAAGTTTCTGAACTGAGAAATCACAGTGGCTTTCACCCCAGGACCACTGGGACCAGCAAAGATTAGCAGAACCATAAAAATGACTGAAGAGCTGGGAAACCAGCCCGGATGAAAGATTTAAAACTTCAGACTGTTTATCTCGACAAGGAAAGTTTAAGAGAGACTCTGAAGTCTAAATATCTAGAACATACGTGAGCCCAAAGAAAACAAAAGCAGAGTTTTACACGTATGCAGAATACACAGCTCAGAAATTATCACCTGCAGGCGCAAGCACAGCTCCCCAGAGACAAAACTGGATTTTATATTATGTGCAACTGCCTCAAAAAGGTAACAAGTCAGACTTGGGCAAAAACAACAGTATGTCTATAAATAACGTGGAGCAAACCTCCTCCTTTTCTGCTCGTTGATAAATCTCGGGTAGAACACCACGAGTCAAGGAAAAGGACGGGATTCCTCAAGAATGAAGAGTGTGAACGTGACTTTCAACAGGTATGTTAGGGAAAAGCATTTTTAAGCCTAATCCATTAAGCCTGTAAATTTAAAAGGATCTTTAATGCAAGCAATGCTCTCATTTGTAGGACTGCTGCCATGACAAACAGGAGCTTTCAAAGGACCTGTGCCTGCAAGATCCACCACGCTCCTTCCCCTATCCCACCTGACACCGGCAGGCAAAGGGAGACGGGATAAACTCAGCATTCCTAACGGGATGAGAGTCAACAGCGCTGGAAAATGATATTCACATGCCATTAATGAACCTTTAACTGGAATTTTTCCCTTCAGAGCAGATCGGAAGAAATGCCACCAAATGATATCTTCTGCAGCTGGGAGATCTGTATTTCTGGATGACTTCCATTACTGGGGTCTGACCGCCTCAGATCATTATGGGTTTCATTTTTCATAAATTTCATTTTTCAGTTTGGCGGGAGATAATAACATCCAGCAAGCTGACCCAACCTCAGATAATTACTATCAAAATTGGTCCTGCAGCTTCAATTGGAAAAAGTTTTCTTCTTCGCTTCCTGCCTGAAACTACTGTGCTGCATGGGTGCATTTCAGCAGCACCAAAATAATTACACCAGAGTCGAAGACTGAGGAAATAATTCAGTGCAAATACCTCTGTTTTTTTTCTGGTTATGGAATATTCAGTGGTTCTGCTGTGTTTGCATTTGTTCTTGTATTCACCTTGATGACTAATCACTTATAAACCTGATTATTGAAGATGGAAAATACAGTGTTTGGCATCAATGGCCACATGGTAGAATCTACTTCCACTTTTAGGGCCCAGTCATCACCCCCAAATTAAAAAATATTTTGCCACTGCTTTAAGTTGATACTGAAACAAGAGAAGTAAGTCGAAACAGGTTCACATCTAAACAGAATTGGGGCTATTCTAAAGAGATTTTAAAATGCCTTTCTGGGCTTTACCCCACTGGACTGCCTGAGGCAGAATTTCCAGAAAAAATGGTGACAAATTTCTTGAGACTGCCGGGTTAATTCAGCGTGCAAAGCATTCCCACGTGGACCAGGAGAAAGAAATGTCACTTCAGGAAACCGTTTCAAAAGTATTCCCAGGATCTGAGGACTACTTGTGAGGAAATTTTGGAGTTTTCAAGATGTGCAACCTTTCTGTTTTCTGTTCTCTGACAAGTGGGGAGCTTTCATAAGCACAAACCAGATCGACCACGTTTTCGTCCCGAAGTGTGGATGATTATTTCACTAAAATAAAAACCTTTAAAGACACAGAATGATTTAAAAATGCATGAAGGCACACTAGAATACCACATGCTGTATCACAGTCAGAGTATTTGGTCTGCAGGTCAGAAAAGAAAACCTAAAGGAAAGAAATCTTGCTGACAAGATATTTTCTTACTCAGGTACAAAGTGTGAACACATTATCAAAAATGTGTTTGCCATGGCCCAAAGAATCTTTTGCATCTCACAATTCTTTCTGAACAGAACACGTTAAAACTCTGTAGAAGAAATTGCTGAGTAGCACTGAAGTTCCTGACGAAACTGCAGAAATAATTACTCAACAGAATCAGAAGATTGCTGAAAAATAACAGTGGGATTGGAAACAACGGATTGGAAGCAAAAGTAGGGAGTCAGTCTGAAACACTGATACCAACTGGATAAGGCTTAAAAAGAAAACACCTTGACTAGCATAACAAAAAAAAGGGTTTGAAAAAATAATCGTTCTTGGTGGTTACATCCCTAAAATCCACGGCAGCACAGAGACAGATTTGGGTTCTTTTTCAGAAAATACTGGAAGTTTTCCCACAAAAGTGTCCACGTGTATCCTCATTCAAGCAGACTCCGGGGTTTCTGTCATTTCACATGAACAGATACTGCATTACCAAAATCTTCTCTGGAACTCACTGGTGCCTGCTTTGAAGTGAATATTAAAACAGTTTGCAGATAACTTGCAATTGCTGTTGAATTTCAATTGTTTTCCTACCCAGGCGTCCAGAGTGCAGTGGCACTCAGAAGGCTTCTGGAAAACCCAGAGAAGAAAAGCAGATTTACACAGCTCATCCTCAGTCTCATCCCACAGTGACTTCTCATACTATAAAGCTTGTGGAGGGTGATCAAAACATCACAGAATGTTTTTAGTTATGGCATTGCTTTTGAATGAACTAATTTTTGGAAGAGATTAAAACTGGAGATGCTCATTAGAGATGGCTAAAGAGCTGTTGAAGGAATTGGAGGAGACCCGTGATATAATTTCCATATGTCCAACTCTTTTACTCACACAGTTGTGAATCATTTGACATCAGAGCACCAGGACACAAAGGATCTTCCAGATCCAAACTACTTTCATCTTAGAAGGAACCCAGCTATAAAGAAGCTACAGTCAAATATGAACAATATTAACAGAAATTGCTTTTTGTAAAAAGTAACTTCTCCAGCTTCAGTGCATTTATCAATTCAATCATGGTAGGAAATAAATGGACAGGATATCCTGCAAAGTTTTAAATAAAAAATAAAGATCCTACAGGAACTTACAATGTATTTGGAAGATATATTCCAGTGATGAATTTGTTTCTAGTTAACAAAAAAACAGAGCTGGAAAAATGCAATCATGACAAACTTGGCTCACACGGAAGATAAAAGTTTTTAACAAGCTCTGAAATTTTCAAAGAAAGGCAGAGAACAGCCCTTTTTTTTTTTTTTCTTATAAATATCGTGGTTACATTCCTCACTTTAAAAGCAGCATTTCACCGTGTGCCTCCCAGAACTGGAAAACCCACCAGGAAACCAGAACGACTTGCAAAGCAGGGTCAGTCAGTGCCAGCTCCATGAACTGCCTCTCCCATTTCTATCAAAGCCTGCAGGTTTTACAAAAGCCATTTTTACTGTGCTGCTAATTTAACTCTCAGTGTGTGATGTCTTGGGTGTATTGATAATCCATACTCTCTTCTCTTTGTTGTTTCATAGAAGTAAAACATTCAAAATCTTTTTCCATGTCAGTCCCAGCAGAGGAATCTTCATGACCCTAGAAGATGGCTCTTCTTGCAGATAGCAGGGCAGAATTGATGAGGTGCATGAGCAGCTAACAACACCCCAAGTAAGCTGTTAATAATTTTTGGCAGGCGTCTCCATTAAATAGGTTCTGTCTGGGACGAAGCACGGGCCAAGGAAGTCTGAATTTCACTGCTGCTAAGTCAGTCTAGCCCACAACACAGACTCATTTTGTGGTTCTCAAAGAGATAAAGGACTGTTCTCTGGGACTTTTTTTGGCAAGCTGTAGTGGAAAGGTATTTTGGCAAGGATACAAGACTGCTCATTGAGTCTGAACGTACCTGGAGATAAGCAGTATCCATCTCCCAGAGAAGTCTTTATTCATTACTATCAAAACATACTTGGCAAAAGTTCTCCGCTTACTTCAAAAGCAAAGAGGGCTAGAACATATTCGAGATGAGGAATAAATTAGCTGAGACACAGCATTTTTTTGCTCAATTTTAAGCACTTCATTACGAAGGCATATTTATCAACTGCTATTCTTTTCCAGGTTCTGACTGCATTGCAACAAGCAGGATGAGGACAAGAGACAGAAACTGCTTCCTTGTCCAAGTCAGGACTCCAAAAGAAAAATGAAGTTTACCCAGGAGATTTCTATGCTACAACTCATGAGATGGATATTAAACCAAAGCAAAACAAAATAAATAAAGAGGTTTAACCTTGCCATTGCTCTACACATGAAAAGATCATTCCAAAGCCAGAGGTGAGAAGATTGGGTATATGACCAGCTTTTAAAAGGATCTCATACAGAAAGTATACTCATTGTTTCAGTTGAAACTGGCTGGTAAAATCGAAATATTTTAATTTTAATTAGTGTTTTTTAACTAATCTGAAAGCCTTTTGTTGCAGCATATGTGCTGCTGTATTTTCAGTCTAAGCCAAGAACTAACAATCCATTTCATACACACGAGAAGGGCTGAGGCCTCTCCAGCAGCCAGTGCTGGTGGATAGGCCAGGGGGGGAAAACCCAGACAGAGGAAGGAATCAAATTAACAAACTCAGAAAAAAGAAGCAGAATCCACCTCCTCAATTCTAACTTTGTGCTCTCTGCCCTCTGATGCACTTATTTGCAGGGCTATTTTTCTTGGAATGAGTCTTCTTGTCTGAATAAAAAATTGCTTCACTGACAACACATTCCACAAAAAATATTTAAAATTCGCAGTCTCTTTAATTTTCAGAAGTCCACGTTTCAAAATTTGGTGCCAAACAATGAAGGGATGATGGGTATTCCTCTCCTGGTAACTAGCAGAAAAGAAATAATTCCATTTGGAAGTGACATGAAGAAATAAGAGAACAATTTCTCTCTCAGGTCAGAGATACAATTCTGCCTCCCCGGTGTTGCTTCGCTTGGTCTGACTCTTGGAGCAGCACACGTTCCACGAGTCTCAACAAAGGACCTCGCTGTCCTTCACCACTTCTGTCCTTTTCAAGAAAGGTTGGATGAACCTGCCCAATTGTTGCAACGACATTCAGCACCACTATTTCATTTTTGAGATTTTTGTCAACATATCCCACCTCATTCCTTGAAAATACAGGTTGTTTTTGTGGTGACTTTGCAAAGAGCATCTTACAGAGTTGGCAAAGAATTTAAATCTCTTATCTTGTTTTAAACTGCAACTTTGATGCTTCAAGGGGAAGTTTTAAAAGAATATTTAATTATAACTATTTCAGGAAAACCTGATGAAAATGAAATATAAAAGATAACGGCTTTTTTTGCATTGTATAAAGAAAACGTCCAGTCAAGATGAAGAAAAGTGCTTTCCTTTGTACATTTGATAATAAAATAACCTTTCCCTCTTTCATTAGTAAACCTTGGCAGGGCACTTTTTCTTAACACTTTTTAACCTTAAATTTTTTATGAAAAGGATTTTATAAATGTCATGGACAGCCGGACCAGCTGCCAGCAGGAATAATGAGGGATGGGTGCTGTACAGAAGCTGCTGCATTCTGCACTGCTGGCGCATCTTCAGGGTGACCTGTGCCACCTCTGCTGCGGAGTTCTGGCTCTCCAAAATACAAGCCAACAAAAGAAAGTGTTATTTCCAATTTAAAATCTCTCTTCAAAGCACTGACCAGTACAAATACAAAAAGGCTGGCTGGTGACCTATGGATGTGCTGCAGAGCTAATCTGTCACCAGCAGAGATGAACAAAGCAATCAGAGGACCACGAGCAAGAAAAATTATATCCTCTGCTTTGTCCACAGCTGCAGACACAGCACCAGCTGTCCCTAATAGAATCAGACTGCGGGGAGAGATCACCATTTGTTTCTCGGTGTTAGTGTCTCCTTCAACAAAAATAAACAGTAATAACACAGGCAGCAGCTTTGCTGCTGGAAAGTGCACGGGATCTCAAGGGGATTTGGGAATTAGGATGTCTTTAGGAGGTCTTCCTAAAACACAGAGGCTCTCAAAACCTCAACAGTTTTTCAATATATGAGATCTCGAAAGAGAGGCAGAGAAATTCTTTCTAGACATCCCGTGAAAGCCCCTGACACAAATAGAAACACTTAGACTCAGTATTAAGAAGCAGCTCTCCTTGCTGAGTTTTTTAAAAACATTAATTTGACTGTTGTCAGGATACATCAATGGTGTTGAATGACCCTCGGATATTCAGTGACTGCTTCTGCAGTCAAAGAATAAAATAACACCGAAAGAATATGAAGTAATACAATTTGAAATTTTAGAAAGCCTTACTTTGTTTTAACAGAACATATCAATTCTGTGCCATGTCTGGAAAACATCCTAAGAAATACTAATAAACACCAAGAATTCCCAAGCAGATTAGAGGCATTCAGACAGATGCTGAAGGGTTCTGGTGTGAGGGGTGAGGGGGTTGTGTCCCCCTCTTGCAGTACAGGACAGCTCAGAGCTGGCAGTGAAGAGGAAACGCTTCCCCAAGGTTGCCAGTCTGGATGAGTGCTCTCCCTAAGGAAAAAATGTCATGTAGATTCATGGACTGCACCTGATTCACTGCTGGTAAATTCGATTTTCACCTGAAAAGCAAAGGAGGAAGCCCAGTGCAGAGACCTGTGGGCTGGTACACAGATGCCCACAGGAAGCTTCATCTGGAAAATGCCTCCCTGAGGCCCAAAGGAGAGCAAAGCAAACTCTCAGGGTGTAGTCAGTCAGGAACTGAAAGCGCCTTGGCTTTTTCCACCGACAGCAACTTAAATTAAAACTGTACTACATTTATTACCTTTTCCATCACATCTAATAACACAACCTGATCTCAGTATTGACAGCTTCCCTTTATTGCCAACGGAATATTCTTCACAAAATGATTGGTAAACACGTTCAAAAGGAGTCCAGAGCCATGCAAATGCATTTGATGTGGGCATGTGAGTTATTTTGCCATCACTGGAGAACAAGCAGTACCACGGCTCCCACTGTTTGATCACTGCACTGGATACCACGGAGTGTAATTGATAAATGTCAGATCTGCTTTGTACATCAAGAGTTTTTACTGTGAAACATTGCTCTTTGAGCTCAGGACAAGAGTTAATTAAAAAGTTGGTACCAAAGATAACATCCTCAGCAGGGAACATCTATTGATCTCCCCAGCAGCACGAGAGACAGACTGATATGAGATTATAAAATGTGCACATGGAACAAGGCTGATTTCCACAACTTTTCCTTATCTTATAAGCTCAAGACTGGAAATATTAAAAGTATTAAAAGAGTGGCGAATCATCAAGAAACCAAAAAAACATTGAGCCAATACTGTAGTTTCTCCAAGTTCTACTGTCTTTTTTCCAATTATATATAAAATTCTTATTTTCTTTAATATGTTTATCTTCCCCTTTCCTCCTATGGCTCTTAATTTCAATTAAAGATTGAAAATTTACTAAAGGCTTTCGCTGCACTGTGAGGCCTTACACTTCTTCCCACAGTTAATACTTGGAGACCTGATAAACCCCTGCATACCTGAGCTTTGCTTTATTTCCTGTGCTATTCTACCGCTTAGAAACTCAAAAAGACAAGAAGAAATAATATCAAATTCTTCTCTAGACTGCGCTATTTTATTTTCAGGAGCAATTTCTTGGCATTCTTCTACTCATTAATATTTTTTTTTTAAAGTCAGAGTGTATGGATTGCTCCCCCAACATCTGTATTATTGAATTTGGGACCTGACAATTGTGAAAAAAAATCTCTTTTTTTTGCAGTTTTTAAAAACAAAAATTAGATGTTGGTTTCACTGCTTCCGTGATTTAAAGTTTGAAGGAGCTGCAGAACTGCTCCAGCGGGGCTTTCAGAAGAACAGGTCTCATGATTAAGATTGATCTGTCCATTTTTTAATGGTTTGATAGCCCTGCAGGTTGTTCTGAACAGGGAAGCTGCTCTTGCCTTGCGGGCTCTTGCTGACCTCGCTGCTTTTTTGCTGCGCTCAGGAAGATCCAGGACTCCAGGCCAGCACATCCCAGCCCTGCCAGCCCGTGCTGCCAGTCCGAGCTCTCCTCTCCCCCGGTTCGGACGCGGGCTCGGTTCCTCGCAGGGTTCTGCTCCCACTCAGCAGCCCGAGGTTCAAACCAACAGCATTTGTGTTTGAAACTCCCTCACTCACACGCTGCCCACGTGTTCCAAACCCTCAGACTCTTCAGTAAAGCTGAGTTTGAGAGCAGCCTTAGCCCTCGGCTCTCAGATATTTTCCAGTTTCATCCCATGGTGATTCCCCAGCTATGCCAAGAGCACGTACAGAACACAGTTATTAGGGCTGGCAGTCGAGGCTGGCAAAGGAAGTGCATTTTTTGGAATTTCCAGAGAGTTATAACAAATGTTTTTTACTTTCTGGGTCCAGTTGAAGTACCTTGGGTGAGGTGGATCTGGATTCAAGAGTAATCCTTGTCCAGGGAGAGCAAATTCTGCTTTCTGTTACAGTTCTGTCATTCTCTTGGTTTAAAGAACTGTTGGTATCTTTTCATGAACTGGATGTTCCATTTGTGAGACCCTGCTTTCTAGACTGGCCCTTCCTGGCACGCCCAGGGAGGTGCTCTGTTCTCTCTCTAGTCAAAAAGTGCTGCCAAGCCCCAACCTTTTCATACCAAAATGCAATTATTTCACGTGGCAGGATCTTGGAGCAGCATTGTCGCAGCTTAGTGCTTCTATTAATCTAAATTAAATTACCTCCTGAGCCTTCCAGCTGGAAATCCCTGATTATCAAGGACTTCCTGTTGGAATTATGGTGTAATTCAGAAGAAAAACCAACCCAGATCCCAGAGCATTAAGCTTGTTGGGTGTATCAAGGCCACGTCAGAATGGGGAAGAAGTGAACAAGAACGTGGCTGGGGGATAAAACACAGGCAAATTGGGCTTTCTTGGAACTCAGTCTCTGCGTGTTCATGGAACCAGGGTAAAAGGGATCAGCACATTTTAGGATCAAGACTGTTACCCAAGCTGACTTGACCCTTTTTCACGCTGAATGCTTTCAGCATTTCAAACTGAATAAAAAACTCCAAGACAGAAACCACCACTTATACAAAAAGAAGGAAACGTCCTGCTCCCAAAAGTGAGTAGACAAGCCCATTTTCAGAACATCCCAAATATTGAGGGGAAACTCTTCTGGTTTTCAGACAGGGTAAAGGAAATCCTGCAAGGGGTGTAAAGAGACAAGCTGGCAGAGCAGCTGAAAGGGCTGCTTGGAGAGACTTTGTCGGGGGCAGTGTTGGTCGGGTTAAGCCCTGAAAACCCGACTGTCTTTTTCTACACAGCACGCAGACACTTTATGCTAAAAGACAAACGTCATCAGAATTTGTCTCATGGTTTTCTGTTTTCTCCTGTTATCACTAAAAATGAAGGTGAAGTGATTCCAAAGGATTCCCAGTCTGACTGCAGGTTAGATCAGCGTGGTGGCCTCTGCTGCATGTTTTTAATGTCCTCACAGGCAAAAGACTTTTTTCAGGGCTGAATCTCTACCAAAAAACCCCACAAAATGCGATCTTTGTGGAGTGTGTTAGGATTTTTCTAGTCCCCCTGTCAATGCTCTCAATTAGCGACCATAAATAATTCCATTTTTATTATCTTCCTTGTGCATTTTTGAATTCCCCAAGGCTCTGGTTTGAGTTCTAAGATTTTGTGTATTTACATGCATCCCAGGGGTGTTATTTTCCAACAACCTTGCTTCAGTTTTCATTGTTATGCAGATGATGTGAAAAACCAGTTTTTGGCATTTTCTCTGATCACTCAACAGCTATGTGTGCTCACACTTTTGCTTTAAAGCTCTGCCATCCACCTCCTTTTCTTTTTTCCTTTTTTCCCCCTCAAACATTGATAAAACTAAAACCATTTTTACCGCCTTTCTTTAACCCACAAAGTCATTTTCCTCCTCTCCTATTTGTATTTCCTATGAATTTATATAAATTTAAAGAGCAACTTCGCCTGTGAACATTGGATTTTTTGGTTCTAGTTCACCTTCTAAGTGACCACATAAAATACCTTGCACTGCACCATCTCAGCAACAAATTTAAATAACTCTCTGACACACCTCTGAAGATGCTGTTGCTGTCAGGCCTTTGCAAGATATCAAATTAAAGTGATTGCTTTTACTTCCATGTCCTGGTGGCAGAACAGACCCATGGATTACAACAGATCAACTGCACTTTTTAGCCCTCCATTGATCCAGAGTCAGTGAATGCCATCAAAAATTCCATCCCTTGCTTTGAGTAATATCTGACAAGTTACATGAAGAGGTCATGAAAACAGGTAATTTCTATCTGTCACAGAAATCCTGGTTAATGATTTACCCTCTAATTAAAGGTGTGATCCAACTCTAGAGAGATATCAAAATGAGACATCTTAATTCACAAATCTTACTGTTTATATAACCAACCATGCCAGAAAAAAAAGACCCCAAGCCTACAGAAGCAGGCAGGACTTTCAGAGGTGTAAAACAGCAACTCCCACACCTGCTGTGAAGCTGCAAGCTGATTTTTCACCTGCTGCACGCTCAGAGAATCATCCACATGGATTAAAAGGTTTTTGTTTGTTTTTTTTTTTAAGACTGGTTTCATTTTAAAACCTTGCTATCATATTTTGGATGCAGACATATTGTTACTGTTACATCATATTTACCTCATCTCACAAAGGAATTGCAATGATTGCCATCCAGAGAACGACATGGAAAACACAGCACTGCTCTTATTCCCTCTCTCTGTTGCAATTTTTTTTTTCATCTGTCTACCACTCAGAATGCACTAATGATAAAAGAAAAAGCTTAGCGTAATTTTTAAAAAAAGTAGAGGTGCGTATTCTGAGCTGTGTGTGGATTGCAAAAGTACACAAAGAATAATACCCAAATGCATCTGTTATGGCAAAATTCTGTACCAGGAACTATCACAAGGGGTATTCAGGGATGCAATAATGTTTTAAACACCAGGATGCACCATAAAGTGTTTCAGAGAAATTTAATCCAGCCATAATACAGAACTGGATAAAAAAAGCTAATTGTGCATATATAATCAATAATGTGATGTGGGCCAGTTTTATAGGAGATATAAAATCTTTATGTTTTCTTCCAAAGTCTCACTTTAAAAAAAACTCAAACCACTCTTTTGCTAAGCTTACCAAAGTGATGTTTAAACATCCTAAACTTAGAAAGATGCTGTATTTTACATAATGTGAAACAATTACTGAATTACTCCATTTTTCAGAACTTTCCCCCCACATAATTTGATCCAACATTATTACAAGACAGTTTTTGCGATTGAACTTACTGCAACAAAGAAATAATTTGCAAAGCCTGACAGAAATGCACAAGCATTTTTCATTTGCCCCTTTGCTTCCTTCTCTTCAGGATCCCACTCCTGCCTCTTAATTCCCTGGGAGATCAGGGATCCTACGAGCACGTTGCTCAGACAGAGAAGATTAAAGAAATTGTACCTGCCTTGCTGTATAGGACAGGAGACCCAGTGGGTCCCTTTCGACTCAAACCATTGGATAATTTCATGATCTTCCCAAGAAACCCAGATCAGAGACATCACTGAAAAGCCTCGATGCTCATCTGCGGACCTGCTGGCCCCAGCTGGCCCCTACTGTGGATATGCCTATGTTAAACTAACCATGGCTTAGGAATGGCCCTGAGCCAGAAAAACCCCAAACATTTACAGTGATCTGGTAAAAGGACTGGGAGGATTTAAGAATCAGGGCGATTTGTGTCAGCTCTTTTTGATTCCTGTAGCTAACGGTGTCGTGTGCCTGCTGGACCAGAGTGAAGCCCAGCACACAGAAAGGCAAAGAACACCAGCACACCACAAACCCTGCTGCAGAGAGAGCTGATGGCTGATTTGTTGACAGCCTTTGACACCAGCAGTAATAATACTTATCCATAATAAACAACAAGAAAAATAAATGATAATAACAATAAGAATAGAAATCCCTATGAAAATGTTAGTAGTGGCTGTCAGTTAAGAAACTTTAAGGTGTAATACCTTTTGGTATCAGTCTGCCAAAAATAGGTTGAATAGGGTGACCCCAATAATAGGGTGACACCCAAAAATAGGGTGACCCTTACAAGTGGCAAAGAAAGGACGGCTCGGCATCATTTTAAACTGGACACAACCACTTCCCTAAAGTGAAGGGGAAAAAAAGACAAGACTCTAATTAGAGACTCTGCTTTGGTGGTAAGGACAGCTAAGCATGGGAGCAGATGGGCTCTGGAATCCCTGGGATCTCCATCTCGGGCTTGAGAACTGACAGGCAAACATCCAGGCTTTTAATTGTCAGCAAAGCCCAAAGCAGTTTGGCCAAGGCCAACTCTGATGCTGCCACAAAATGCCTGGGCTTGGTTTAGGGGATTGCAAGGACTCGGAGTCATTCACGGCTGGTAACACCAGGCAGGCAATCCTGTTTCCAGACCAAGAGGGTTTGGCCGTCTGGAGCTAAGCCATGAAGCACCATTGCATCTCAGGGCCAGACAGCAGAGCCTGGATTATTCTGTATATTAATACAAACACAGTTTCTAAAGCCCTTCATAGCCTGGTTTTCCAGCAGTTCTGGTGTATGTTTAATGCAGTTACACTAAGATGCAGCCATAAAGCAACACTACAAAGAAACCCGTTACATGAATTTTGAGAAGAAATTACTCAGTTTCTCGAAACAGCAGAAATTTTGAGAGGCAATTAGGCAGAACAAGTAGCAGAGTAACTTATTTCACCTTTAGGTCACCAATTTCAACCTGGCTCAGCTCAGTGGTGACTGGAACTGGTTATCTTCTGAAAGCTGAGCAAGATTAAGCACGGGGCTTTGTCAGCAGCTTCTCATGGAGAAACAGCACCACTGGAATTGGTGTCCCCTGGTGTTATCAGGGCAGGGTAGAATAGAATCATTCAGGTTGGAATGACCATTTTCCCCTGGATTATGGGGGCTTCGTTCTGCTCCTCGTCCCTGTCTTACACCTTGGACTGGGAAAGGACAACAACACAGAAGAGCAAAAACTTGGCAAGTGGTTCAGCCAAGCAGGAAGGTCTGAAGAGAGGAAGAGTCCAGAGGAACAAAGCAAAATTGTTTGGGCTTGGAAAGAGTTAACATTATGAAGTCGGATTTATTTATAAAAATACCTTGATTTCTCCTCAATTTCTTCCTTCCTCCCTTAATAATTCAACCAAAGTTCCTGTTGTTGCTGTTTGCTCAGAGTCAAAGTACATTACACAATTTCCTTCTGTGTATGTTGAGGTTTTGTAAATATATGAGTAAATATACTTCTAAATGGAAAGTATTAACAACAGATGAAACCCACATCTAATACTGACAGTACCACGTGAGCCTAAAATTGTAAATTAAATAATGGGAGCAGCAGAACACAGAATCTAACACAGGGTATTTAAAATCTGGATTTTTATTCTTTTAATGATTTGTTCATTGTGCCTCCAGATATGGACAAATTACGCCATCAAACCTAATACCGTAAAAAACTGTCATTAGTCTGAGAAGTTTAGTTTAAAACAGAGAAGACAAAGAAAACTCAAGATTTATACTTTCCTTTGAGGGGGGTTGTGAGCTACATAATATCACTGCAGCTGTGTCACAGTGGCTTTTACTTCTAACATCCTAAGTGACTGGCTGAAAGAAGGGCGCTGGAATTAAATCTCGTTTTTGCTCAGCTGGGCCAGGCTGTCATGTCATGGCAGAGTAACTCTGAGTGATCCATCAGCATATTTCCTGCTGTCGTGAATAGCAACATGGCAGCAATGAATTCTCCTCAGTTTATTCTGAGCTGAACCCTTTAAAAGCTTAGAGGGGAATAAGCTGTGCCTGCCTGAGTGTCCTGGGACTGCTGAGACTCCTACCCTGAGGTACAAAGTACACCAGGTTTCAGTGGAGGGTGAGCGTAAGAAGGCACCAAGAACAAGGGCAGCTGTCGAAAAAGCAGCCTCAGGCAGAAGTCCTGCAGTGAGAAAGACAGAGATGCCAGGAGCCCTAAACATTATCCTAGGATAGCCTAGAGAAATGCAGAATTTCCCATTAAATCACAGTTACAAACACTGCTCTTGTTACCGGCTTTTTCCTGGAAGGAAACTGCCCAATCTGTACCCTTCGTTTGGGACAATAATCAATCCCGTGTAAGGGTGCCCAGCACAAAGCACATTCTAATTTAAGTTCCCAAGTGTCCTGGCAAGTCAGCGTGCAGTGATGGCCCTGGCTGTGGGGCCGAACCTCTCCAGAGGACCGTGAGTCCTGCAATCCCTCTCAGCCATCCCTTCACAGACAAATATTTAACAAGAGCACGCAATGCCACCCTGAACAAAGATTAGTGATGCCCAGAGTTTCCATCCAAGGGGGACCAAAGGTGGGAGGGGAACAGAAGCTGGAGAATCGTGTGGCAGTGCAGTTTCCATGTAATTATAAATGCAATATTTCCTGCAGTGAGTATCTGACAGGCAAACTTCTCCTCTGCTTTCAGCTGGGGCATGGATCATGTGCTGCATTCCAGCCAGAAACCTGCACGCTCCTTGTCTTGGAATCACACTCAACACAGACATCTACAAATGAATGTCACGTTCCTCAGGAGATTACTTTTTTTCATATATAACCTCACTTAGTTAACATTAATAATATCCCCATCTCGATTTGAAGTTATTAAGCAAAATAGAAGTGGCAAATAAATATTCTACTCTACAATAGTATTGGAGACTGCCATGGCCTCCAGATACTCTTGATACTGCTTGTGTATTATAAAAGAAAAAGCTATCTAGGCTTCACAGGAGGAAGATGTCTTACAGATTTTTTGATGTATTTCCACCTATTGAAACACTCTGAGTTCACAGAGTTAGCCAGGAGCAGCATGGCAAAGAGCATTAGAGAGGATATTTATTTTTTCTTTCAAGATCACAAAAAGGGACAATGTTCCATTATCAACATACTGCTAAGTCTGCATTACCAAATGCATGACGACATCAAATATTTCTTTTCTATGGGATTATCTGTATTTTCTTTATAGACAAATCCCTACTGTATCAAGTTTTGTGCTCTCCAGCAGGCTGCGGTTCACCTTTCACACAAACATAGCGAGATATATTTAATCTTCTTGTTCTCCTCAGAATCAAGAAACAGCACAAATCTTTACACACTGCATTGTTTAAGCTGGACCCAAATAAAGACTAAATTTTTACTCCTGCTAATATAACACATTATTTTATTTCCATTCACTTCATTAAAGTTTTTGAGGTTGTTAAATCAGTTTGAGATTCTGGCTGGAACAGTGTGAAGGGTTCTTCATAATGCAGAACGCAAACTGATCTACTGTCAGCTGGAGCTGCCGAGCTGCTGGATCTGAACAAGGCTTTGCTCTCCAAAAAAAGTCTTCAGTAACAGTCTTAGGCTCCAGCAAACACTTCAGATCTGTGCAGCCAACACAGTCTTTAGGGAGAGCAGTTACACCATGGGAAGCAAAAGGTCTGATGTATTATTTATGAACTACAGCAAACACAAAGGAGAGCACTAAATTCTTGTCACCTGCAAATGGACTAGATGACTGCCCTGGATAATTTAACAGAGGAGGACAGAGAAAAGTATTTGTCATTTAAAACGTGTGAATTTAGGCTGTAATGGAACTGGGCAGAGCAAGGTAAAACTGGAGCCAGGCACTAAGAGAGGTCCTGCACAGCTCCTTGCTCCTGCACAAGCTCCTGACCCCTCACACGTTGCCAGCGTCCCTCCCGGCACGCTGCTGCTCAAACTGAGCCGCGCCAAACAATGCTGCAGTTCTGGACATTCCACTCAGCTGCAATGGGACTAAATTCGTTTGCTGTTGTGTGTCTCTTTTGAACAAGAATTTGACAATAGCTTTTCAGAAATAAAGAGCCGGAACACCACCCACCCATTTTGGAGCCTCTGCTGAAAGAAAACAGAGCAAAATAATAATAAAAAAATCCACCCGAACAAACAAAGCAAACAAACAAAACCAGCATAATTAAGAGAATGGAAAGCTCTGTTATATCCCAATATTCTGAAAGCAGAGGTTGCCTTTGCAGGAGATTTGATGGGCTGTTCTTGATATCACTCACCTCATTGCTGAGGTGATTAATTACTGCCTTTCTGTACAGCAAAACTGTACCCACTATCCATTCCAGAGCCACAGACTATGCCTTAGCCTAACCTAAAACCAAAAGTATTACACTAAGAGAGCTTAATCTGCATCCTATCATTGGCTTTTCTTCCAGTGCACTCACAAGAGCTGGACAAGTAATTCCAAACACCCTTAGAAGCAAGCTGCACCTCCACAGAGACTTTTGTCTTTTGCCTTCCATCATCTTTTTCTGTGTCATCTTTCTCTCACAGCAGGTTTTCCAGGCAGAAGCACATACTCAGGAAGTTTGTTTTCTAAGTCTAAATACTTAAAAAAACCCAAATTAAAAACAAAGTGTAAAATCCACATGGCACAAATGTCAATGTCAGAATCCCAATCCTTTCAGCAGTTCTTCATTCAAGGTCTTTTTCATACCCGTTTTCACCTCTTTCCATGAATTAATGCCACGGCACGTTGCAGCGCTTCATCTCAAAAGACTGTCCTTCCATTCGAAGGATAATGTGCAAAACTTGCAAATGACTGTAGAAAAAACTGGGTTTTTTTGGCATCTCCCAGATCTCTGGCACTGCAGTGAGGTGACACCGACACCCTGGTGAAGGTTCTACCACGGGGAACAGCAGGGGATGGCTCTAGCTGCAAATACAGAAAGATTTTCAGCTTTTTTTTTTCTTCATTAATCTAAAATATGATACATAGAGCTTGTGCTTTTTGAGTTTATGAGCTTTCACCTCGACATCATCTCACAGAGTATCAATAGCCAAATGCCACCGTTGTTTTTCTCATAGTAAATCAAGATTTTGGATTAATCGAGAACTGGAAAAAAGGTGCTATGAAGGTTCAGTTTATACCAGTTGAATGTTGCTGTTCTCGTGTTCTCAGGTAAAACTCTGTGTCTGTAGGGAAAGACTGAACACTTAAAAACCCATTTTTTAAAACACCCTTTCATTTTCAGGGAGTCTTCATTCCAGGTTTTCTGCTGGTACTATGCACCTTTCATTCCAATCTATTAAATTATATTTACTATAATTACTATTCCTATACAGTTTTTCCTAGCACATCACTTTCTCCCCATCACGACAGAATTTAATAGCAGTTTTTACTAACTTGTTTATGATAGAGTTCATTAAAGATTTAAATGAGCATTCTAAAATTACAATATAACGTACAGAAAACTTAAAAACAATTATAGCGCTCACTAAAAAATTACCAGCAACTGTGCTCTTTATATAAAACAATTCTTTAAAAAAATAAAGCACACATCATTAACTTACTGCCTGTGTCATGTCTTAATAAAAGCTAACTTAAACTGATATATCGAAAGAAAGTCACTCTGATAATATGGATTCTTTTCCAGTTCAGCCAAGATCAGATATACTTCTACTCCAGCTAAATATTCATCATGTCCCTCACTCCAAATGAACACATGAAAACAGGATTCTCAGAGCCACAGAATGTTTTACACTAAAAGAAAACACTTTTAAGTGACTGCAACACTTCTCATTAAAGTGCTCCTTGTGTCATTCTCGGGGCTCGATACCTTCAGCTGAGCTGCTGCACCCCACACAGCACTGAGCAGACAATAATGATGATGTTAATCAATGTGCTGTAGCAAAAATTCATCCCCATAAATTCCCCTACAATCTGTGATGGGATCACTGCTTTCGTTGTGGGAATATTCCCAGCAAGAGAAGCAGACTCGTGCTACGTCTACAGACCAGGTACAAAAATAATAAATAATTACAAGTGGTGTGCCAGTGGCCATCTTCAGGGAGAGAGAGGAGGGGGAAAAGGGCTACATCATTTATTGAAGTTCTCTCATTAATGTGTCTGCCTTTTTATTTTCTAAGGGTTGTCTCCTGAACTTTCCTTAGCAAACCCACAGGCTACACCTTGACACTGATTTACAAGCAGAAGTCTCCAGTGAAAGCAAAGAGGAACTTTGTTTATAAATGTATGGTTCAGTATCGTCAAAAATTAAAAAAAAGCTTCTGAATTTCCTAAAAACTTTGGACATTCCTGCCCAGACGAGATTCATTTCTGTAGCAGGAAATGTGCCCAGCACATTAAAGGACACTGAAGAGTTCCTTAAACCTTTTTCTCACACGTTTCTGATACCTCCAGTGAACAGATTTTTTGAGTGCTTTGA
This sequence comes from Cnemophilus loriae, assembly GCA_013397755.1. NCBI lineage: Eukaryota > Metazoa > Chordata > Aves > Passeriformes > Corvidae > Cnemophilus > Cnemophilus loriae. The sequence continues at coordinate 1,093,088 of VZTF01004921.1, read as the reverse complement.
TTAACTCTACTTCTTATCAATTTCACAGAGAGCTGCACATGGATGAGCTGCTCTTGTAGCCGAAGGGCTGGGGAAACTCACGGCCACACCACAAGGGCCCTTTCCTTTCTGCTTCCAGGTCCAAAACTCAGACCAGGAGGGCAGTGGAAGTGTCAGAGTCGGCAGAGAAACGGCACAGCTGGAGGTGCTGCTGGATTTTACATAGATGGCTGAAAAAGGACAGGTAGGCCAGTGAAAAACACGGCAAAGAGATGGGGATACAAACACCTGAAGTGTAAAACCCCACTCTGTGGATTCCACGTGAAAAAATGCAAGTGAAATCCTCTTGACTGCACTGTATAGGAAGAAGTAACTAATTAAATAATTCCTCTAAAATCAAATAACTCATTCCAACACTGTTTAATAAATAAATTTTCCTGTCAGCCAGCATTTACATTATGTCTCAGCTGCCAATCCAATCAATCAATAAATACAAAATTCTTTAAACTTGATAAAATGCTTTTTAAAAAACACCAAAAAAAAAAAATCAAAGCAAAGTTTTAACTGGAATTAAATCAGGTTTTGAACAGCAAGTAACCATTGAGATTTTGCATTTTGTAAGGTCCAGAAGAAATGCTGATTTCTAGAAGAAAGGCAAACAGAAAAGAGAATCTGAGAACAAGAGACTTGGCACTGAATGCCCTGTGTACCATTTAAATCTGTGCTGAATTCTGGGCATTACAGCACCTTGCTGTGCTCAACACGGAGGAAAACTAATTTCAGGCCTCATCTGGGACCACAGCAACCTGGGGTTTCACCACAAGTCCTGGGGGAGAAAGGGCAAACAGCATCCATCACACCTTACCCGAAACTTCGAGCTTGAAACGTCCTCCTGACGCTGAAAATAGAGATAAATCTAGGAAGAAGAAGAAGAGGCTGAAAAGGGAAGAAAAAACAGCCTCCAATATTCTATAGTGAGGAAAAAGCAACTATATAAATCAAAAGGCTGACTTATCAGTATAGAGATTTTTAATAGAAAAAATATCAAGGGGAGCACACCAGATGGATCAAAGTGCTCTCCACATATGTTACTTTTTTTCATTTGAAAAGTAACATATGTGAGGAGATGCAGAAGAAGTCCTTTCTGAAGATCTCATCTGGCTTATTTTTAATTGGAATTATATTAGATTTTCTAACTTAATAGCAAATGACAGTCGTTGCTTCACTAAGTATTCCTGTCAGCTATGGATTGATAGATTTGGATTCTGTTTCCTTGAATGTGAAAGTTAAAATAACTGCAAAGAAAGGAGACTGAAGACTACACACTATGAAATACATAGGAGCCATGGAATATTGTGCATTTATATAATCATAATTTTACTGGGCCTTTAGATTCAAAGGACTTCAGGACTTCAGCAAGGCCATGAGATGTAAAATCAAAGATGCCCATTGAGAAAGTCACAGCTGCACATGTCCAATGTGTGTCTCTTTTGATATTTTATTTAAGTATTTTTTTGTGAATGCTCAGAATTGACTGAAAGCTTATTGCTAATGAATTTCCCAGCAGAGCCTTCCAGACCTGCACATCAGTGTCCCTCTGTCATCGTGGGAGAAACTGGAAGCATTACCTGCACTTCAGCTTCTGGCTTTGTTTCACCCACACGTGCAGAAAACGTTTATTCTCATTATTGACAAGGTGTTGATCAGTCAAAGGTTGCACTCGATGATCTCAGAGGCCTTTTCCAACCTAAATGATTCTGGGATAAGCCAACAGTTTTCATTTACAAGTGCATAATCCAGTAGTTTCTGCAAAAAGGGAACTCTTCAGATGAAATTATACCCAAGATTTTACTGCTGCTGCTAATCAGCCTGAAAAAGTTCTGTCTGTCTGCATGGCCTGTCCATCTCAAGATATCAGGGGCCTCTTTAAAACATGTGGGGGCTTATGAGAAAGTTTCAAAGCTGTTACTCAGGTAGGTAGCTGCAAAAATCTGCCTGAAGCCATGATTTCCTTTCCGAAGAACAATTTTGATTCGTGTTTAAACAAAACAAAAGACATCAGCTTTATGATAAATGGGACTTCAGAAAGGTCCTAAGTCAGGTGCTGAGCTGAAACCTTAACTAGGCCCAGAGTGATGCCAAGTCACAGCACAACGAGTGGCTGGTTTCTGTGAGTCAGGGTCTGGGCCAGCTCAGTTCCATTAATGTTTTACTCCATTATCTGAGAGCTGACATCTTTTCAGTAATTACTGCAGATGATACCACCTCTAGTGTAATTAAAGAACGATTATTTAGAGTGAAGTGAGCCAAGATCATCCCCATCCTCTGTTTAGGCCAAAGCCAAAGAAGGCCTTGTCAAATAAAATGGATGTTTTGCATTAGGGAGCAAAAAAAGGGTGATGTAAAGAGTCAAGTAATTTGATGGGCAACGCTGCAGTGGAATTAATTCAATATGTTCAATAGGGCCAGTTCCATGTGCAGTAATATTGGACAGATGGGGATGATGGCTCTGTACTCCCCCTGCCTTTGCATTAGTGATTCAGGACTTACAAAGCAAACCTCAGACAGTGCCTGGCTGCCTGCCCGGCCACAGGAAGACTGGAAGCAAAACACATTTAATGCTCCTGCAAATCTACATCCTCCGCAACCCTTCTGCAACGAGCCTCTTTCAAAATGACCCCTTGGACAGCAACCAGGAAAATAATCATCATCGTAACACCAGCCCATAAACTTCTGGGATTAACGGTTAAATAATGACGAAGAACTGAAAGGAGCAATTCACTTTGTGTGAATACTAATGAGAGAGGCTTGGATGCATCCTTTGTTTTTGACGGTAACTAGGTACAGGCACTCATTACAGCTCTTACTTAAAGCATAAATTGCATATTTTAAGGAACTGCTGAACAGAAGAATGGAGCTAATAAATGCATTCTATCAGACACAGGAAGGTAAAAGATCACAGCTGACCAACACATCCATTTCCTAATCCATCAGGGTCAGTGTTTATACAGCACAGGTCACCTTTGGTCAATTGACAAGAACAAGTTTTCCCATCAGGAGCTGATGGAAAATCAGGTATTCCCAGATTTATAGGGAAATAAGTTCAGCTCCTTGGACAGCGCAGCCACCTTTTCAGGTATTGAACACGGCTCCTGTAAATGCCATCCACAAAACATGGGCAGGTTCCCTTACCCTGAAAACAAATATCGTTATTACCATCTACAAAACAGACGTAAGAAGAAATACAGTATTACCTGGAACCCTGGATGCTGGGGGCCTTGCTAGAATAGTTGGATGCCCACTGAATTACTGGGCTTAAATAACTTGTATTTAGACCCTGCTTAATTCAGCTATCCTTAACTTCAAGAGATAAAAAACAGATGAGAAATACTGTTAACTTTTGATCATTTCATTTCTGAGTTTGTTAAATTCCAGAATAGCTCACTATTTTTAGTGGATTAATTTTTGTCTTCTAGCCTCATGTGAGGAGAGACACTGTGAAAGACAGTGTGATATTAAACTATCAAAGCTGTCTCTCTCTTGTAGCAAAATATTGAAAAAGTGGGCTTTGCTTTGCAATTAAGATTCCTGAACTGAAGGTTGGGCTTCTGCTCTAGCTATGTGAAAGAAATATTTTTGAAGTTGAGGGAAAAAAAACACTTAAAATTACTGAAAGAATTTGCAGATACCAAAGACAGAAGGTGATGCAGTGAAATGAAAAAAAAATATTGACACTGAATAACAGTTCTGCATGGGAAGGAGGACGTGGCTGATTATCAGCAGCCTTCCTGAGAGACATCCTCCTTTCACCAGCATGACAAGCTGCAATTCCAGCTCGGAGAAAGCCCTGAGATTTGAGGCTGACAATCCACAGGAAGCTTTTCTGGAATGAAAATTGAGCAACCACGTCTGTCCATTCACCAAAGGGAGATAAAGGCACCGAGGAACATCGCAATGCCCTCTGTGAACGGGAGCTCTCAGAGCTGGGAGCTGAGCACAGCCTCTCCCTGCTCTCCTCGCACCCCAGCATGACCATCCCCAGCAGTTTTTCCTGGTCCCACGGCTCATGGAGCAGCTTCCCACAGGTAAATCCCTGCAGCAGGAATGGGAGAGAGCTCCTGGTGGCTGGAGCAGGCACAGAGAGGATGCTCCTCTCTCTCTCAGCCTGAGGAAAGAACAGAACCGGTGCAGCCTCTCACATCATTTTAATCTCTCAGCTATTTCATGATGAGAATGAGAGGCAGCTTTTATCTGAAGTTTATTCTGCTTCATTTGCCTCAGGAATGGGCATCGGATCAAGCAACAGCACAGAAGAGCCTCCAGACTACAGAACCCCACGAGGCAGGGCCTTTTATTGCGCCAATCCTACCAACAAGCACAGAAGAGTTGAGCTGAAGGTGGCTGTAGACTGCATGCAGCAGCTAGGATCATTAATTTCAAATTTGGCCTGTAACTGAGTGTGTTCTGTCTGGGTGATGTAGACCTTGAACGTGTCCTTCAAACTGCACAACACAAAAACTGGGCCATATATTCCACCGAAAATCTGGGTTTAAACTGGGACAACTCAGAGACGTTCACCACTTGCAGAGCGTATTTTTTTTCTTAAATAACTTTTATCTATCCCTGCTGCTTCCAGTGAGTAAACAACAGAGCAGGGAAGGCAAATGAGACTCTCTGGATGAAGAGCAGACAAGAGTCAAAGCAAGCAAGGCATTTTGTCTCACAGCCAAACACGGGAGGTATTTTGTACCAGAACGTGTCAGAGCAACACTTGCAGCCATCCAGGATCCCACGTATGTTCTCCACTCGAGGCAGATCAAAGTCTGGTGTCAAAGTTCTCTGCATGATACACGCAAACAGAACAGCATCCCGAGAAATAACACCCAATGCATGTTGCTCTTGCATTTAATATGATTTTAGTGCGTGATTTACATTTGTTTATTTAAAGCAACGTCATCTATCTGATTTGTAACAGCACTCAGCAGCTCTCAGTAGACAAGGAAAAAATGCATGACCTCAGACAGGAAATAAACATCCACAATATTTTAAGGAAATAACGCCTTAGGTGCCCCTGTGTGCTGTCCTGCACAGCAAATTAATTTGGAGATCATTAGTAGCCAAATATCACTAAAGATAAGAATTACAGTATGGGAATGAAGCTGTGTCATTTCTGACATGTGTGTACTTGTTCTCATGCAGGTGTGTTTCAAATACAGAGCCAAAAGGTAGACTTTAGGGAATCTAGAAGCCTGATCATTTTTGCCATTTCCATTCCCAAAATCAACATGATTAACAAAATACAGCAGATATTTTCTGTTTTAAATGTCAGATTTGAACGTTGTTAAAATTGATAAAGTTAAACCGTTACATTGCAATTATACACTCATTTTGAATTGTTAGAATCAAATGAAGCAAGTTATGACAAAATTCTGTATGATAGCTCTTCTGATACCTATACTGAATTAAGCAAAATCTCACATATATCTTTCAAAACCCTCAAGATATGCAAGTTCTCCAGCCCTAAATATGGCAATTTTTGGTACAAGGATCATACAGCTTCATCTGGAGGTATTCACTTCATGATTATTTTTTTCTAGATGAAATAAGAAGATATCCCTGATATCCCCCATGATTATTATGGAAATGAGTGACATGAACAATTCTTCACTGGGAATACTGCCAGAGAAGGATCTATAATAGAATTATTATCATTTCACACAGTGAGAAGCCGTGTGGATCAGGGACTCAGCAACCCAAGCCCTGCAGAAGACCCTGCAGCTGCAAACAGGTTGTTCGTGGATGTGTTTTCCCACTTAATGCAAAGACCCTTCAACATCTGCCCTCCCTGTTTCACTGAGACATCAGGAAATACCTGCTGGCAAATCTGGAACAGAACAATAGGGACAATAATTTCGGCAGTGGCGGAGGTACTGAGGGCCTCTGTCCCACTTTCTCGCCATCCTACCTACCTTCAACAGGTGAGAAAAACCTCCACAGGGCCTTCCAGCATATCCAGGCATCTCTCTGGGGAGCTCTTCTGCCATTTCTAGTCAGTTAACTGATCAGTGGCACAAAATTTGAGAAGTTTTTCTTATTAATAATCGTGACATTTTAATGATCTGATGTTTCCAATTAAAAGTCACATCCCAACTTGGCTAAATGCTGACCTACAGTTTTGTGGGGACTCACACTGGAAAGCTTGTTTACAGCTTACTTTTAAGGTTATGAAAGCTTTAAAACAGCAGCATTTTAAATACGAGCCTTCGACACCAATATCATCCTCCACAAGCAAATTTCTGCTCTATGCAAAGTGAAAAGTGGATGTTACCTTAGGCTGTGCTTCTTATTTAAGTTCATATAGGGCTACACCCTAGAAGAAAGTTCCTTTTTTGAAATGTCAGAATAAGAATAGGATAAGGGGATGACTTATTTTCTGCCTGATGCCATCTGATTCTGAATTCAAATGAGCAAAACCTCAGGAGACTGGTATTTTTCCTAGAGAATCATATGGTGCTTCCAATGAGGAAATATTTACAAGTGAAATGCAGTTGGAAGGGACTGATGTTAAATGCTAGTGTCATCAGAACTGCCTGGATTTGTTCAAACACTTGTGCAAGTCTAAAATCATTATTCTTCTTTGTTGATCTTCACATTCCATAGGAAGAAGTTTATACAGTGAGCAACCAAAAAAAAAAAAGCTTTAATCTATAGCAACTAAAGCATAGCTCTGGCTTGGAAAAATAATTTCAAACCTAAATCAGAATCAATGCAATCACTACAAACAAACCCGCAACCAATTCACAGTAATTTCACACCAATTCAGGAATATGGAAGAGGTCACCTGGAGGCAGAAGGGAGGGAAGTGGGGCTGTCACTGTCAGTGTTCAAAGCTCAGCTCTAGGAAGGCCCTGCCTGTCCAGCACCTTCTCTAGAGCCTGTCCTGGTGAAAGGGGCAGAGCTGCAGGGCTGGCAGAGCACATGGATCAGGTGATGGGGCTGGAAGGCTCCTGGCTTGGAGAGCTTGGCTGGCGGAATGCCCTGTCTCAATGCAGAAACCTCCCCGTAAATCAGGGGACACAGCACGTGTCAGATGTCACTGCCTCTTCCTCATACGGATCTCTGTTATATCTACATTCCACCAGGGAAAATAATAAATAATAAATACAAGGTATTTGTAAGGAGCTGAACTGCTGTGGTGGTCAGATACTTTTGAAGAAAATGAAACTGAGCTTATGTAAGAACACGAGCGCATTTTGCAACCACTTGGCATCATCAAGGAGCTTTCAGAGAGGAATTATGTGCTGCCTCATGTATTAGCAGCATAATTACCAGCTCAGCCCTAATTCCAGTAAGATATTTCTGTGTAAAACGGAGAAAGCTGGGGGCTCCTCGTGCCCCAGGATGTGGTTCTGCTGCCGTCCCCCTTGGCTCGGAGAGCTTCACGTCCCCAGGGTTTGCCAGGGGAACAGGACGCGTCAGGAGAGGCAAAGCTGCTGCCTCCCATTGCTGAGGCACACGGCAAATGGTAATTTAATAAGTGCTTCCCTGATTACCCACTCAGCAGAAATACCAACTGTGATTGTGGAATGCTGCAGCATTTCACCCTCAGCCCGATAATCAACCCCACACTTTGCATGTTTCTTAAACGCGAGCTGAAGGAAGCAATAGATTTCCATTTCAATGAAAAGCAAAATCTTTTAACTGCAAACCAGCTGCAGCGAGTGAGAAAGAGACGCAAAGTCTTTTGTTTCCCATTGGAAACTCTGCTATCCACAACAGTGGTTTTATTCCTCCTCAGTTTAAAATTCTATTATAGCAACCAACCATAAATATACTTTGCAAGAGGCTTCGGAGCAGCTTCAAATACATATTTTATTTTTTCCCCAGTTGTGCACCTCTTCCAACTATTAAATAGTAAAATCTTACTTTGCTACTCAGGTCAGTTCAAGAAATCAAATAAACTCCATGGAAAGTATCCTGGTGTTTTTTCTAGTAAAGCAGAAGTCTAATATGAGAACTGAAAAGCAGGCAAAGGTCAGGACCAAAAAGATTTTATTTGAATGGTGTTTCAGTTTGTTTACTGACAGTTTATTTATCAGCCTACAGCATTTTGAATGCACCTCTATATGCTGTGGAACTCCAAAAAGAAAAAAAAAAAAAAAAAAATCACAGCATATAGATAGGAAAGGCACTATAATAACAAAATTTAGCGATACTAATGATAGACTTAACCTGAATATCAACATGTGGTATCAGCCAGGGACTGGGCCTGGGGAGGATTTGTTTGTTTTCCACCGGGGCACATGAGCACAAGCAGGGTCACAGGGACGGCTCTGCAGCTGCCGGACCGCACGAACCCAGAGCCCGCGGTGAGCAGGACGCGGATCTGGCTGCAGCTCCTCGTTCCAGTGTGCCCACCGGGGTACCGGAGGTGGAGCTGGACTCTGTGCTAAGAGGATCTGCACTGGAAGGGTCAGAAATGTGCCAATATCCCTGGAGAACTTTTTAAAGATGATGCTGCATCACTAAAAAGGAGCTTTCAATACTCCGTGTAAAATTCGACTCGGTTTATGCACAGTAATTAGACAAAGTAAAAAGTTACAAAACAGTGACCAGTTATCAGTGTTTTTCAACATGTTTAAAGTTCTTTCTACCTTCCTTTATTCATTCTGAAATATTTTTTGTAATTAGTTACATGATCACAGCAGTGAAATTAAGGTTACTAAACAGAACTTTTTTGGGGTTTTTGGGAGGTGGAGGGGGTTTGGTCATCTTCAAGGTTGTGTTAACACCATTTTGAACAAGACCTCACAGTTTCAGTGTCCTCTGTGAGCTCCAATGCAAACACGAGCAGCATGACTTCCTTTTGGAATATATTTGCAGCACACAATCTGGACTGATATCAAACTTCAAAAAATAAATCAATTGAAAAGCTTCAAAGGGGTCCTGTGTCAGATATAATTAAAATTATGCTGCTTCAGAGCTAGAACTGCCTTCTGTATTTCACTAATATTCCAAATATCAGACTGTACGTATAAGCTAATTGAATAAGAACCTAGTCAGTAAAAAGAGTCTCTCAATTTAATTATTTTTAAACTCAGTTGTTTTCAAGTGAAACAGGTTGATCAAGAAGCTGTGTCAAGGTGTTTTCAACATTGCTATTTAACAGCAAATGCCAAAATACACTGCTCTGAACAGACAAAAAAGGGCCACTCGCAACTTCTGTAAAACTTCGACTTTTTAATCCAAAATTTAACCACTCCCAAATCAAAGCACTTCATTACAATTCAATTTAGCATTAACCTCTCTTGACAAGCAGTCAGAGTGCCTTGGAAGAGCTGTAATTTATTTGCTTTATCCTCCTGTTCCGAAGGGGTTCTCTGGCCTTTGTTAATGAACTGTGGCAGTGCTCTGACCCAAGCGGGAGTCACTGCAACAACAACAGCACCAAAAACCAGCAGCACATCCCGGGAACTCAGCTGGGAACAAGGTCCAAAGCAAAATGTTTCGTGCAAAAAGTGAACTGCAAATAGTCTAGTACTTGTTTAGTCAGAAGAGAAAAAAAAAAAAAATCTGATTATATTCTAAACAATTCTTAACAAAAGGAAAAAAAAAGTCAAAAATATACGATCATCCAAAAAGCCATTAAAAAACACTAAGAATTGAATATTACTGAAGTATTTTGATTTTATTCTAAGTTGTATGCCTGTAAAGGTCTGGTAGAAGTAAGAGAACAAGGCATAATTCTAAAGAGTTCATAAATGGTATCTAATTATAGCAAATACAACAACAACAACAACAACAAAGCCTAATCAAACTGAATGACTGAAATAGACATATTTATCATCCAGTCCACCAGGAATTTCATTAAACAGCGTGGCACAGGCAAAATAGAAATAAGTTCTTTCCTGAATAAAGGTGTTTCTCTCTGACTGGCTCACCTGTGATGATTGCCTGCCATTTCCAATTAACTTCAACAGGGAAAGAGCCTAAACTGAACTTGTTAAAATGCTAAAAATAGCTGCAGGTACACAAAACCCAGTCCGTGGGTAACTGTTGACATTCACTCACGTTTTGTTGGATTACAGTAGGTCTGTTGGTACAAGATGGATTTTAGGGAGACATCCTGCACGGAAGAGCCACATCTAATAAAACCTAATTCCAAACTGAATTATGGAATAGCTGATATGCAAGCCAGCAGATTATTAATTTTAGGGAAATAGAATTGATCCTGCGTACTTTAAGCAAATAGAAAGAATAAGGCAAAGTAAAGAAGGCATGAGCTAAGTTGAATAAGTGTAACTAATTAAAGAGTCTTCAACAACAGCCGTAGAAGTAGAATTGCTGTTTGCTTAATTGGACAACAACCACCTCATCTGCTGTCTGGTAAATCTCACAGATCCACGGGGATAAAAAGCAGTGAGATTTTGGCACTGAGTGGGCAGGCCCCGAAGCCAAAGCAGCCTGGGCAGCTCGGGAAGGTGCTCACATTATGTAAATGTTCCCTTTTATACAGCCAGATACAGTCACACCTTCAGGAGGTCCCAAAATGATGGTTATACCACGACAGAGACGCTCCTGCCAAGCAATGGCTCTTGCCAAAGCCATTGCAACTCCAGGGGATGATATTCCAGGGGATAACATTCGAGAGGAGAACATTCCAGAGGAGAACATTCCAGGGGATAACATTCGAGAGGAGAACATTCCAGAGGAGAACATTCCAGGGGATAACATTCGAGAGGAGAACATTCCAGAGGAGAACATTCCAGGGGATAACATTCCAGGGGACAACATTCCAGGGGAGAACCAGCCAGGATGGCAGATTTCAACAAATGCAAGAGGTCTGATACTCAAAAAATAACAGGCAAAAAAAAAAAAAAAAAGGAAGTAAGCAAAGCTGTTCAGGATGTGTTCTGAGCAACCATTAGAACAAAACTTAAACACGACAGGGTACAGATGTATTCCATGAAAATGGCTAAATGTCAGGACAATATGCACAGGACGACATCGCTCACTACGCTTTATTTATCAAAAAGCTTAAGGTCAAGCCTTTGAGATCAGCTCTTGCTCTGGAGATGAAAAATTTGGCAATTGGCTCAGTCTACCAGACAGAAATATGAGATTAAATGGCTGGAAGATAAATTAAAACCAGTCAAAGAGAAGGTTCAATTTTGTAACAGTGCCAGCATAGGGGCAAACAGAAGATTTTTCAGCACTAATCATCTTAAAGATGCGTTGGTTTCTTTTTTTTTTTCCTCTACGATCTGCACCAATACAAACAAAAATTAATTCATGAAGTCAGACTGGCTGACAACAATACTCCCTTCTGGCTGCATAATCTATTACCTAGCTGCTCACAGCCATCAGTCTTTGCGTCTTACATAAACAAATATTTCATTTCATTTTTTAAACTGGGAGTTAGTTTTGGAAAAAAAAACTAACTTAGACTAACTTTTTCCTTTAATAAAAAATAATGGAATTGTCTGTATTGTAACTTAGCTGATTTTTTTTCTTCTATTTGTTTTGTTTCAACTTACAAAATTAAACGTAAGCTGCCATTACAAATGTAATACTTTCTAAGTTTATTTTTACTGCTAAAGTCATCTTTTCAGGCTTACATTTTTCATCAAAATATCACTATCACTTTTGACACGATTTATAAAATATCAGCAATACAAACCCTCATCGGCAAATACAATTTCTTATTGTGATCCGACTTTTCTTTTATCTAGATGAAAAATAAATTATTAAAAATTAAATAAAAGGGACATAGTAAGAATATTGCAGGCAGCACTAACCTGATCATAACATTCTCAGAATTAATCCCATGCTATTCTTCCATGTCACTCCCACATATTGTACTGCCTTATCATCTCCCTTCTTATGTGCCGCTATTAATATTTAACTATCAAATGTATTTTACTGGAAGATGTTTAAAGATTAGACGATGAGGAAATAACCATTCCTGGAGCTGCTGCAGACTAAATTATATTCCAAACTGGAAAGCCCTTCTATCTAGACAGTAATTCTGCACACACCTTTGCTAGATGTGATACCTGCTCACGCTTGGGTTGAGGTGTTCTCTGGAACAGCTCCACCCAGCACCTCGCAGTAAGAGTTAAAGGGTGAGCTCCAAGCAGTCCCAGCACTTCCACAAATGAAACATTCAACATCTTGAAACCTGAACTTAAGCCTCTTGTCCTCTCACGTAGCGCAAGGTTTTGGCCAGCTGCGAAAATCCCATTTATAGATTTTATCAAAACAGCAGTATCGTTAAGCAAGGCTGTGATTAGGCACAGGATTAGCTTCTCCACGAGCATTAAATGAACCAAAGTACCCAAAGTGAGGAGGAGCATGGCCTCATCTGCAGCTCTGCTTTGTAATGCCTTCGTGATTCCATTTATTTCAAGTGCTATTTTAAAAACATTTTTAATATATACTTATATAAAATAATTTCATTTTTTCTGACTAAACAACAATCAAGGACATTCCCCACTTTTGCAGAGGCTGCACTGATTGTTTGGGAGGAGAGGGAAATTCAGCTGTCAGCCTGATTTACTGTTCGGTCTCTTTCCAATTCATATAAAACAAATAAATACTAATGAACTCACCACCATCACCATAAATACCCCTTCTGCTTGAAGTGATAAAAGCATTTTCAGTTGTTTCATTCTCCTGCTCCTGATGCTGAAGTTGAGCCTTTGTGTGCCAGTCCTACAGTGCCAACACTGCAATGGTGACAGAAATTAAATGGGTGCCAGAGACGGAGCTTGTGATTCTTTTAAGTACACTGGAAGCTTCCAGAAGTGTTAAATCAATCAATAAAACCAACAGGACCAAGATCTAATTTCAGGTTTATTTCCTTCAGAAGGTCTGTATCTGAAATTACCATCCTGTCAAAAGTTGCTTTCAAAATTTTTTAGTGACTCGTGCACACACTAGTACTTGGCATTTCGACCTGATGGCCTTTCTAAAACACCCGTACAGGCCCTCAGCCAGCTCTTCCTCTGGTAATTCCAAGCATGATTGATATTAGCTGCAGGACTGCCAATCAAAAATCAGGTCAATGTTCTCGTGGCAGTGCTCTCAGCACGAGCACTGCCTGATCATACAGAACACTGCACCTTCCACCAACGAGACAGGAGCAGGTGATACAAAATTCCTTAGGGAAAAAAAGGGAAAGTGGAGGATAAAACACACAAAGTTCAAAGGGAATCCGTGGTAATTGTGAGAATAGAGCTCTGGATTGAAAGAATTAAATCTAAAACTTGCCAAAAACACAAAGCAATGTGTGATTTGCTTTTGGCAAAGCTGACACTGAAGCAGTGATATAACATGATATAAAATGTATTGCACGGAATCGCAGAGCAGCCTAAGTCGGAAGGCACCCACAAGAATCATCGAAACCAACTCCTGGCCCTGCTCAGAACAACCCCAACAATTCCACCAGGAGCCCAGGAGCGTTGTCCAAAGGCTTCCTGGGCTCTGGCAGGTTTGGTGCAGTGCCCATTCCCTGGGGAGCCTGGTCAGTGCCCAGCCACCCTCTGGGGGAAGAGCCTTTTCCTGATTTCCAGCCTAAACCTCCCCCGACACAGCTCCATGCCATTACTTGGGAATATGTTATTGGCATTTGGCTTCTTCTTTTTTAAATCGAGTTCTGTTTACACCACCAGGCATAAATCCTTGCACTTGGCCTAAAATTGGTGGAAAACTGTATTCCCTAAAAGTTTTTAGAACCATCTGCTCCCCAGAGTTTAAAAACACTTTTTCTTCCTATCTAGGCAATACTATAACAGATTCAAGCTGCAGAAATACTAAAGTACTAAAAGGTTTTCCTTTCTTCTCCCAAATCAACATTTAAACCAGTCAACATGACAGAAGGTGCACATTAGACAACGTTTCCATCACTGAGGAAAAGCTACCGAAGTAACGAGATCCAGATGTTCGACCAAAAAGAAATTTATCATCCTCAGAAACCCCCAAATTGTGTCTGATGTTTCATACAAAGACTGTCTAATTTGCTAATGTGTATTTTCTTGCAGTGTGAGAGAAAAAAGCACACCTGTCAAGAAACCTGTTTTGCACACACATTGGAATGACATCTGTAGCAGCTCAGCATCAGGGAAATCCAGATACCATTAAATTATTTTGAACGTGTCTTCCTTAGTACAAATTTCTCTGGAAATCTTCAAAGTGAACAGAATAAATATGCCTAATTTATTTACTTTTTTTACAACATCTAGTGGTGGATTGAGGAGAAAAAAAATGCTGAGGAAGCTTTTTGAATAATAGGTTCATAGACTGGGTTTTTTTACGTGTCTCAAATTTTACCTTCTGAAAGTTTTGAAGAGTTAAACACATTGGTAAGAGCCACAGGGCTGGAGAGTCTGCTTTGACAATTAAGTTCAGTATCACTCATGGTCACCTACAACAAATATGGAACAGCATCTTCAGAACTGCCCTGGTGAAATACCACTTGGTTATCATCATAGAAACTCCTGCAACAGAAATCTAATTCTCTGTTAAATCTGACAGCGGAATTATGAGAATCTACTGATGAGTTCTATTTTCTTTACCAAAACCTGTCTTGTTTCAGGCGAACTTTTGCAGTGAAGTTTTGCAATTTAACCACTTCTGGTTTTCTTCACTATGGTGAGGCCCTGGCACAGGGTGCCCGGAGAAGCTGTGGCTGCCCCTGGATCCCTGGGAGTGTCCGAGGCCAGGCTGGACAGGGCTTGGAGCAGCCTGGGACAGTGGAAGGTGTCCCTGCCCACAGCAGGAGGTGGAATGAGATGACTTTTAAGGTCCCTTCCAACCCAAACCATTCTGGGATTCTGTGATTAACGATTGTAGAGAAGGAGAAAAGAACGGTAGATGCAACAGCAAAAATAAAAATAAATATATATATCTATGGAAAAAACTATCTTATTCTTACCAAGTGACATTTTTACTTGTGAGTGATGGAGCTCTGAAACTTTCAGAGCTTCCCTCTCACAGTGGCTGCACTATTGGCTTATTTCTCACTTTAAAGTATGAGGGACTATTTCCACCAAGATTGCGTCTGATAACTGCACCTGCTTTTGTGAAGATCTTCCCAGCAAGATTCATGGGGTTTTTCTCTCAGGGACATCTGAACAGACCTGACTTTTTTTCACTCAGTACATCAGTTTGGAGTAAGAGGCCTCTGAAGAAGAAAGTTGATCTAATGGCAGAGTTAAGCACATCTAATTATCACAAGGTATACAATTTGTCATCTAATACTTCCCTTCTCATAAAAACTGCTGAGATGTTAAACTTTAAAATGCAATGCAGGTATTACACAAGTGAATTATTTTACTTATTTTCCATATATTACAGCTGAATAGCACTTCACTATAACTACAGTTGAAAATTGCTTACTATTTAATATAGGGCTATTCCAAACTCTCCACTTGCTGACTCAAATGCTTTAGAATTATTATGCTTCAAGGTGGTGGCCAAAATATTGGGCAATTTGGAAAACAGTTTCCTAAGACACAGTTCCCTTCTTGAATGAGTTTGTATCTTCTTTTTTTTTTTCTTTTTTTCACAAATTCAGAACTGAAGTGATGGCAAATGACATTTTCCTTATCATGGAAGAAATGCTCTAAGATAGGCGAGGTGAACATTTACAATCTAGGCATGAGAAAATGAAGCATAAAGTGAAATATATCTGTAAGTTAACCAAGAAATGGTTCAACTGGGGTTCCCAACTTTTCCTAGTGGCAGGGGAGGTCCTGATGAGGTGTCCTGGATGACAGGATATTGCAGTCTGTCAGTACCAGTTTTCTAGAGGTATTGTGCACATAACTCAGTCTGAACCCAAAAATGTTTTGTCTGAAACTCTAATTTATGATTTCAGTGCATAGTTTTAAACATGTGATTTCCCTCAGAGCTATTGCAATGAACATGAATTATTAACGGAGAGGATAAGGAGAAGCAGTCACGTGTTTTGCACGACTGAACCGAGTCTGGCTCCGACCAAGAAAAGACCAAATCCCTTGGTCAGGTTATTGATAAAACTCCAGCTTGAGCACATGACCTGCTTGGCTTCTGTTCACTGTTTAACAGCTGATGGCACAGCTCAGACACAGCCAGGAACAGAGGGAAAGAATTCAAGAGTAATACAGGAGAGGCCTGAGGTGTCACAGCTCCGTTTGCGGAGAACACCTGCAGGCTGTGCAGTGTCATGGCTCACACAGCGCCGGTTCAGTTCTGAGCTGTACTTCTCAAAATTCAATACAACAATTGAAGAACTGATTAAAAAAACCAAAAAAACCAGCATGGACCTGTAGATTTTCATCACTTCTTGATGAATCAAAAGTCATTGAGTCTAAAGGAATGCACAGGAGTGGACACAGCATCATTGTGTGATGAGAAGTCAAGTACCGAGCCCTCCGTGACCTTCCTGGCTTTTATGGCAATGGCATCCATCTTCAAATTTCCTCTTCTGAGTCACCTGCGCTTTGAGGATATTATTGAGGTGAAAGGGACCAGTTTTGCCAGTTTCAGAACTGTGATGGATACATCAGTCCTCAGCTGTGGCACAAAATACAGAGAAGCCGTGGCCGCCTGAGGCCTAGCAGAGGTATGGAAATCAGAGCTCGGGGTGAGGAGCTGAGGACAGACACCCTTAATACACCCCACATTCCCTCCAGACAGGATGTGAGAGATGCTGCACTTCCCATTTTAAAGTTTCAACACAGTTTGGTTAAGAAGTGTAAGACTTCCTCTGACTGATCAACGTGATCAGTGGTTTTGGGGTACTCGGTTTGTTCAGGTCTTTTTTAGCATCTCTTCAAACCCTACCCAGCACACATCAACAACCAACTCGTCAGCAAAACATCAACAGGAACAATTCAAACACATCCACGCCTAATTCCAGCAATAATAAAGACTCCAGGTACAAAAAATGTGACAATTCACAGCTAACGACGAGGAGAGGCAGGACCCTCCTCAAGGTCACGAAAAAATGGGAACTTATTAATATGCAACTCTGACCTGCTGCGGCTTGGTAGGAAAATGCAATCCCTAGCAGATCATTTTCTTGCTCTGCTAGTCTTAAGTTAAACCTATGACACAATTTTCACGTATTTTTATGATGGGAGAAAAAGAAGTGTCATCTCTGAAGAGGAGGGTTTAATAAATTGCCTGAGCAAACACTTTATTTGCTAAGGGTTATCTAATGCCTCATGCCATTCTAATGTCTCATATAGAATGTTAACTAGTACAGAATAGAAAATGCCTTTAAGTTAAACAAAAGATTTGGATAGACAACTGCTTTTTATCTTTCTTAATGATGCCAAGGTGGATTACAGCTGATGAGTAGTTTTCACAATACTACAAACCAACTCTGCTTTGTTGGCTTATGAGTCTGCCTTCAAAAAATACTCACAAATACGGTGTGAAAACAGTTCTGCAACTAAATCTCATCATGCACCTAGCAAATAAGTAATAACAATTTAGTGGGTTTAGTGAATGCATTGTATTCCACAGAGTTCAGTTAATTAAAAAGCAACGAAAAACCCCACCACTACCACAACCCCTAAATCATTTCTGATCTTTAGCATTTCTGACCCTACTCTGTGTAGGATGCTGGACTGGAGATTTCTTTCAATCTGATGATCTTGTGATTTAATAACTCTCAGGAGAAAGTTATTTCCCTTAAGATGCTATATAATATCAAATTTATAAGACTGAGCAGAGAAAAAGAATAAAATACTAATGGCAAGTTCCTGGAGAATGAAGTGGAAAAAAGGAATAGCATGAATAGAGCATCATGCATCAGGGCTGCAGCAACATCACAGCCATTAAGCTGAGAAATGTCCATTTACAGGCTGCCCAGCACCACTATAGAACAACACTTTAACGACCTTGTGAGAGAGGATGGTGATTTCTAAAGGTGTCTGAAATAAACTGATAACAGTTGTGATAAACCGCTATGACGACTTAGAATGATATTTTAAAATGATGTATTATGATAATCTAGGACTGCTTAGGTGTGTTCATGCTTATCTTGAGGTCAAACACTGAAAGGTTGTCTTGGTGTCTCTATAGACACTCAATTGGCTAAACGAACTTAACAGCAATTCTCTTAAATTATTAATTTGAGTTTAATCTTTCATTACTTTGGAGAACAAACCAGAAATAGAAGGCTCCAGCTTACAAGGGGCCTCTAAATGATACACTACAGGAATTAATGCCACTGGCAATAAAGCCTCTTCCTCCACCATGAGCACCTTGAGAGGACAAAGAATCAGCAACTCATCTCATCAGAGAAATGGGAATAAGGCTGAAGAGCGTTCAGTTAACACAAGCATGGCAACTGGAAGTTCAGCCCAGGTATTGCCAGCTTTGAGAGCGGCATATTTGGGAAAGAGACGTCAACTTCAGAAGCATCAAAACTCTGCTGACACTGGAAAACTCCAGGTGAAGTTTCTCTCACTCGGGAGTGCAGCACACTCAGCACAGAAATACATTCCATCTGCTGCCTGACTGCAGTGGAGTTACCTGACACTTCAAACCCAGAACTGTGAGTCGCTAGCGCTCATCCCCCTGGTTTTGGTGAAATCTCACCCCAGCTCAAAGAATTCAAAAACGCCTCATACCTGATGAGCTCGACACAAACGCGATCTTCCAGCTTCGTGTGTGGAGGTGAGAACACGAGATGTGGAAACTCCAGGATGTTGTTCGGATGCTCTGCTGAACACGTTCAGGTGTGAAACCAGTTCTGAGGTGTGAGATGAAACTAATAAATAGAGAGGCTGCCCCTCTGAAAGGAAAAGTCAGGGCTGTTCTGCTTTTGCTTAGTCTTTCAATATGATTTACATCTAAGAGTATCTATTAAAAACCTTGTTGCTTTTCTCTTTGATCTAAAGGTGTCAAAGAAGCATAAGTTCTAACACAAGGCTTATTATTTCAAAAATCTGAATTTCCTTTGAATGCGAAATCAGATAGACTGACATCTTTTTTTAATGTATGACAAAAATGCTGTATATTAGGAATTAAAGAGATCAAGACAATTGACAGTAAGACTACAAAGGACTGGTAAATCAATAGAGTGAATGAAAGGTATGAAAAGGAGAAAAAAAACCCCCACTATTCTGTTTAAACTAATGTGGCAGACAATACAGTAGGGAACAATAAAATAAGATGAAACACAATAAAACAGTGGCTGCACTATTAAAGAATGAAAATGTTCGTGGGTATCAATTAATGGCAAAGGATCATTATCCAAAACCAAATCACAGATTTTATTTTACTTACAGGAGTCTGCAGAACAAAGGAAACCTGACCATATCCAAAGATCACTGGAATAAGTTCTTGCAGGCCCAGGTGAGTGAAGGTCTGTTGGAGAAAAAGGAAGGAAGAAGGAGCACAAGCACAAAGACATCACTGTCACTTAACGTGCAATGGAGAGGACACAGTTACAAGCACTGAGAGTTTATAAGGGTTAGTTATTAAAGTAATGCTCGTTAGACTTAATTTTAAACAAAAGGCTTCAACTAGAGCTCATAAAAGACCATGAAAAGAAGTTTGAAATTCTCCCCTGACATCCTTCAATGTCCAACAGTTTTTTTTCCAAAGTTCCTTAAAAAACTCAAAAGTTTAAATTCCATTAAGAGTCCCTGGAGAGTTAAAAGATTATTCCTAACCCACCCAAATTAGTGCAAGTTTGTCACCAATGCCACCCAGAAACAAAAAGCAAAGGTGACACTTATGCTCTACATGGTGCCTTAATAAATATCCTTACATAGGATCCTTCCACAGGGTTCAGTACACTCAGTTTTATTATCGAGGTGTTCACAGAGCTCCTGTCACTCAGCACAGTAAATCAGGCTTGTTTCCAGCATTCCTCCAGTTGAAAAAAAACCCAGCAAACCACAACAAAACTCAGGAATTCACCTTCCCAAACTGGAAGTGATGTGATTTGGAGGCCATAAAGGAAAGACAAGTAGAAATGCAAACATTTTTTACCATTCTCACACTTTTCTTATGTATATATGTAACTATTAAGGTGAGTCCACTTGAAAATGTGTGTCCCTTTCGCTGGGTTGCTTGACACACACGACAGATTTGTCTGGGTTGTGCTCATCCTCCCTCCACTCCCTCGGCACACACGCTGCCTGTGCTCCACTGCTGATCAGTCATTTGGAATGTGACCTAAAATTGAACATTCTCTGAAAAAAGCTTCCCCCAAAGCACCCTCACGTACGTGTAAGGAAGATACGTTTTTCTTTCATTACACCAAGGCCTGGATAGTTCACCTACAAACTAATAACCATTCTTTCCCATGGCAAAATAAATAAACCTGGAGATACCAGGCAGGACATTCCCAGAATAATTGAACATTTTTTTCCCTTTTGAACATTTGTCAACAAGCAGGATTATTGCACAAAATAAGTTTCCTTGACAGAATGATTTCAGCTTTTGAGAAAATGTATTCTGTCAACAAGACGGAGTAAGGACTTGACAAAATAATACGTCTGAACTGCTGAAGTGTTTTGAGTTTTCTTCTCAAGCATAACAATGAGAGGTTGTGTGTCTGCACAAAGTCAAAAGGAACTCTTTTGACATTATATGCATGTTTCCTCCTCGGGTGCCAAAGTCACAGACGAGGTCTGACAACCTTTCTAATATCTTCATCTAATGAGCTACAGCCAGAAACCAACAGTGCTTACAGACCCTGACCTCAGGACCCTTCAAGTCCTCTCCAAATAATTAGCAAAGTATTAAACAGCAAGGCCAAAGGACAGCACTGCCACAGTATATAAATAAATAATTCGAAACAAAGCAGAAATACCTGAACTTTGCTCAGGGAGTGTCTTTAGGCTGAGAAAGTGAAGAGTTAAGAATTCTTGTCCTAAGAATTATCTGCAGGTGGAGGCACTGCTGCCTCACCCCCATCTCCGTGGTCTCTCTGAGCAGCCCCCTGCTCCTGCAGAGCAGCTGGGGAGCTCCCACAGCAGTCAGGAAATTTCTGCTAAAGCTGAACCACGTCTTATGAAAATCCTTGCTGGGATATCTATGGGGACGGAGGGAGAAAGGCTCCAGCCCAGGGTTTCCAGTCTCACTGCTTTTTAATGAATTCAGCCTCTCAGGGAGGGAATTCTGGCGATAAAAACATGCAGGACACACTTCTAAACCAAACTGAGACTTAAACACGTCACTGCTGTCCTCACTATCAGATCAATAGGGTGTGCCAATAATTTATAGATACCGACATAAAAGTGCTCTGATAGTGTCAGCACTGGAGAGAAGCTAATAAAGAGGTGGGGAAAAAGGAAGACCATTATTTACAGCATGCACTGGAATGCAGACAGGAGCAACATTTTTCCCTGGGATTTGTGCTGCTGGATATACTGTATATTCTCCTGAGCTCCAGTGAGGAGAGGAAAAGAATAAATAAATAAAATCAAGAAGCAGACACTGCATCTGCCAGCTGTACACAGAATATTCTGTTTTCCTACTGTCTTTACAAGCAACTTTCCAGGAAATTATCTTTCATGGTTTATCGCTCAAAATAATTTTGATACTTAATGGGGAACTTCATGTTTATTTGTGGTGCTGCAGTGACCAACAACATATATTAAGAGTCTCTCTGGACTGTAAATTACTTTTCAAAGGTTATTGATTTCTCCACTTCTGCCTTTGTTTTGATGTTAAATATTCATTTC
Source organism: Cnemophilus loriae (assembly GCA_013397755.1). NCBI lineage: Eukaryota > Metazoa > Chordata > Aves > Passeriformes > Corvidae > Cnemophilus > Cnemophilus loriae. Next base: position 1,071,414 of record VZTF01004921.1, on the reverse strand, counting down.
TTATTGGCCACCTGCAAACCTGGCTTTGGATTTTTTTAAGGTCTGACTGTTTTTCTGGCAAGTTCTGTACTTACTAATGAAACAGTCAAAAGCAAAATGAAATAGATCTTTCCAAAGATATTCTGGCTGTGGTACAAGGGCCGTTTATGGAGTCCTCAGTGGATTTTTCACGTCTTTTGTTCAGCTGAAGTAACTGGATCAAATAATAAAATGATGACAGGAAAATGTGGCATCAAAATCCAGGTAGGACACATTTTACCCCAGGGGGACGAAGTCTTGATATTAATTTCTGCTTTCAACAATCTTCTCAAAACCTCCTGCTTGGTAACATAAGCACTGGGACATCATTTTCAAAGGCAGGCACTGGGCATAATTGACATGACTTGAACAGCTGACTAAAATGAAATTATAAGTCTCTATTTTTGGAGAAAATCTGTGATAGACTTTGGAATTCTCCAAGGCAGCTATTGTTCAAAAAATGCTGATAGCAATAAAACAAGGCCCAACAACATCACCATAGAGGGAAGTCAATTAAGAGGTGTCAGGCTGTGTTTTTACAATTGCATATGTGACCCACTGGAGTAAATTCAATGTGTGCAACTGGAATGCTGGCTCCATGAAGCACTGGTGACTGTTGTGGAGTAAATTAAGAATTAATGTATTCTATATAAGAAATCAGTTTGCTTTTTCTTGTTTTCCCTCTTCCTTACAGGGTGACAGGTAAGTGTTGTGTGCGTCCGTGTGTCTGGTTTTTGGTGTAATTCACAAGACTCTCTGCTCATGGGGTTCTTCTTCTGCTCTGCTTTGTATTTTCCTTTTTCTGCTGGGGTAATTGGACCAGTGCTAAACCCAGAATGTTCCACCAGAGCTCACAGAGGTAAAAGGTCATGGTTGTTATGCCACACAAATAAAATGTAAACAACTGCCTGGAATTACTTCTTTTATACTGGGCTTTCTTGTGAAAAAAATGTTGCTTTGAAGCCAAAGTGTTCAATAACAACTTAAATTTTCTGTTGAAAGGTTAATAAAGCTTCATGTCTCACGTTTCTGTGCTCCCATATGGCACACTGAAAATTCTGCTCCTACATCTGGAGGGGCGTAAGTCAAACATCTCCAACAGCCACAGTTCAACACAAATTAAATGTGAGCAGAGAAAAGTTACACTGTCAGCACTGAAGGACTGAAACGGTCAAAATGCAAAACAAACACTGTCAAATAAAAGAGGTAGAGAAAGCAGGGAGGGAAAACTTCAACAGCTCACCAAGCTGGTTTTTCAGACACTCAAAAGCCTCATGGAACTAAGC